>CM060909.1:77157158-77479658 GCA_030737875.1 Allium sativum | reverse complement strand
TGTTGTTTTATTTATTTATTCTTGAAATTTATCTGTTCTATACAACAATCATGCTTCATGGACATTGATGCATTCCCTTTGTGAGTGACATTAATGGACATGGGGTGTTACAAAAAATGGGTGCGTGTGTGTTAAAAAAGGTAGAGAGGAAAAAGAAAAAAGAACACTAAAAATTGCAAGCACGAAGATGAAACGTGGACAACAACTACTAGCATGTGTAAGCGAAATGGACAGGTGTCCCTCCCCATGCCTTGTTTTTTAATACATGCATGGACACACTTTTATTTACATATGTTTGTTCAGTCCAAACGTTAGCTAATACATGTACAATATACATGTAGTCTCATTTCATTTCTATTGATTTCTATTATTATTACTCTTATTATTATGGCTACGAACGACACAAAATCAAATTATAATCATGTACAATGACATATACTGATCACAAAACAATAATAAAACAGACCGTTTGATTGATTCGGTAGGGTACCAAAAGGACCACAGTTGCCCCAAAATACATTAGAAAAATATAAGCCTATTTTCCAAAATAAAAATTACAGTCAAATTCTATAAAATATTTTAAGACCCTGTGTTCAGAAACTGAATGAATATTTGAAGCAGACATTTAATTATAATTTATTATAAATTCAATCTTTTTACTTGCAAAAATCGTAAATAACATCCCTTAAAACTCATTACGAAATCTTATGTTAACATTTTAAATAATCATATCTTTCAAAATAGTGTCTTTACTCATAAGATCTTATAATTGACAAATACCTTAAAATAAGTTTTCTTTTGCCAAATCCTATTTATAAAACAAGATGTTTATCAAAATTACAATTTTGTAAATCAATATATCTAAAATAAATTTCCTTTTTAAACTCATATTGGTAAAAGAAAACAAACGTAAAATATTATTTAATCAATACCTATATTTGAATCTCATTAATTTCAAGTATATTTAGAAAAATATCAAAATGTAATTTTTAAAACAATATAACTAAATAAATTTATTTATTATATACTCAATTAGTTTTAAATATTTGTACTGTTAAATTTAACAAACTATTTTTGATTCAAACAATAAAATTTAAATTCACACTTATAAATTTTAATTAAAACCACTTCAAAATAGGCAAAATTAAAAATTTTAAACATATATCAATTCCTTAAATACCAAATCTAAACAAATTTCATACTTTTAAAATGTTGAAAATCTTAGATCATTACAATCTACCCCCTTTAAACTTTTCGGCCTCGAAAAGGAGAGATTGCTAAATTTAGTTTAATATAAATTAGATGATTTAAAACTTAAACTTCCTATAAATTAAATTTGTCAACTATTTTTCGAACCAAATTGCAAATAATAAAAATTTGAAATCAAATAGGACATAATTTGTTCGGCCTAACATCCTGTTTTGTTTCCAAATCATTTCAAATTCTGAAATTTTCTTTTCATATCGGATCATACTTGCTTGGGGATTTCAAAACCAAAATCATTTCAAAAATTTCAAATATTTTACGATAAACGACATAAAACATTTGTGTCTTAAGTCGAGAGGTTTCTTCCAATGATAAGGCCAATAGGACGACCTACGCACATATCGATATAAATAAATGATGTCTCTTCGGACCCCAAAGGAGATCATTATCACGCCATACCTTTCTTTAGTCACGGGTTACTCAAATCTTAGTAACAAATCGTTTCATTTAATGTCCCGAAGTTCCTGAAGTTATAAACAATAATAATTTACAAATATTTTCAAGTCATACTATTGTTGTTCCTAAGTATTTCAAAATATCGGGATATCAAGTTGTCAAACTTTACATCCAAATAACTTGGAAAATCAACTTCGTTCAATAGTTGGAATTTAGAATTTTCACTTTACAAAAACAATTTAGTTTAAATCCTGCATTGTACAAATTTAAACTTTACAATTTCCAAAAAAATAGGCTTTATAAACCATTTCAATCTATAACCCATATCAAACTTCCACACAAATAGATAAATTATCTCGAAACACTCTTGAAATAAGATTTCCAACAAATTCGTAAACGATATAGAGATCCATAAAATCGTATAACTTCCTATTTCAAATTTCATTTCTAAAATCGCTTACACAAATAATTTAGGGTTTTTCATTCTGATTTCCAATGTTAAATCTCATTTGGAAAAACTTATACTATTCAACTTTTATTTAAATTATTCTTCTTGCTATGTCTTAATTCATTTGCAAACTCAATTTTCAGTTTACAATAACGAAGATGTCACTTACTTAAATTTTTTCATGTTTGTTTCAATTCATACTCAATTTCTAATCATTTATTGAAAATTTGTTCAAACATTTATTGAACAATTTTAAGTATTTCTCGACGTTTAAATCGGAATCATACAGTTATCACACTTTCGAAACTCAAAAATTACTGATGATGTCCGGATCATCAACATAATTATTCTCCAGCGACAGGAATGTGATTCAATATCTATCTAGTATATATTAGACCTCGTATATACGTTAGCTAGGTGAATATTCAAAATGAAACGACCCAAACTTGCACTTACGGGAAAGCCCGGATTGAGTTGAGAACACGACAAATTAGAACGGAAACAATAGAACATTTCATTACTATTACAAAAATTACATCAGAGAACAAGATATCAAAGTATACATGAATAATATTCAGCAGAAAAATATCAGAGATTTGAAATTACAATGAAACGGAAAATAATACATAACACAACTGAAAGATATAGACGGATATAGAGCGTTCCGACTATAGCTCCAGATGTACATCAGGATCATGTAAAAAGAAATCTGCAAAACCAAAACTACTAGCTGCCCGTTTGGAAAATAGGGGCACCCAGAGTTTAGGTTAAAACAATAAACTCTAGCTCAGTCATGTGCTGGTGTGAGAACTAAAACAGTTATTTAAAACTTTACTTTAAAATCAGGTAAATCAAGGGACCACGCCGTATAACACCGAAGGGGTTTTCTCCCAAGAATACCAGTGCATAAAACAAATAACGCAAAGCTAATTAAATAAAATGAAGCTAATATAAGACTCAGGTCCCATCAAACAATGCAACGCAAGCCGGAGGATAGAGTTTTCCCTTATAATAGCCAAACATGCTTGTACTTTTAAAAACAAATCATTTGATACTATTATAAGTGCATAGTGTTAAAAACAACTTCAAATATAAATGTATCAATCATAGACGGCATGGGTATCATATATCATGTCGCCGTACTAGTTCTATAATTAAAACCGCACAATGTCGTATTGGAAATTGGATTTCCATCACGAACCAAGGTAAGGGATCGGTCCTTACCGAATTCGAGACTCTCTAGCCCTAGTCTCAGGATACAGACGCAACTGTACCTGGAGTGCCATGGCTGGTCTTCTCTTATGTTTGAGGATTAGCAATTCCTGAACCATACGATTCCCTGCCAAAGGGGCGTAAATCAAGAGCCACTAGGGGCTCAAATCTGAGGTACCTTGCTTTCCATCATCCACATAAGTAAAAATGTTTGGGCTCCATACCATGAGACCACTCCTAGCCAGAAGGAAACGCATGTCCTCCCTGGGGTCCTCTCCCGTTTTTGGTTCATACCGAGGTGTGAGGCTCGCGAATTAACGCTACACAAAACTATGCTATTTAAAGCCATGCTTTGATCGTCAACCACAAGGCCCTGCTTTTTAACAAAAGCCTTGATCACACGCCACTCAGCATGCTACACTGTCACTCCATACCGTACCACTGATTTCTGCCGATATATAACCACTAAGCTCGTACGTATTAGAAAAGGGTGTTAAGCAAGAGAATAAATTCTCCGCCACCAAACAGATATATATTTAGCAGAGATCAACGAATACAGTATGAAGGAATACAATGTCCGACATACTATCCATTTCCAAGTCCATGCTGGGTCTGAACAAAATCAGAGGCACCTTATTCCTCGTCCCATATGTCCAATACAGGTGAGAGGTCCTCGCATATCCGGTCGATCTCCAAATACGTCTGGACGATCTCCACTTATTACCATGTCTTGGGATGCCTCCCAATCAAGACATCAGTAATCATACAAACAAAGTAAAGATCTCCGGTCTTCAAACACCGTCTTCATCGTCGACTTATCATTGTATCAATTATTCAGAATGGCATAAACCTGGTCTTTCCGAGTAACTAGCGTATCTTATAAACAAATGCTATAAAAACACAACATACGCCTCATTCCAATCCAGAATATTCTTTCACTCCAATATTCACATAATTAGGGAAAGGTTCCCATTAATTTTATCAAAGATAAATTCTTTAAATTTATTCTTTAATCTTCCTTTGGATATCAATTCATACCAAATTAAGTTTTATCCAAATTAGTCGGGATTAGCGCACCTTACCGAAGTAATCATTTGTTTTATTTCACAATCCCAACCTATTCATCCCATGGAGCAAAACTGGTAATACTCCATATCTAACACCATGGTGTTATCGGTAAATTTAATTATCATTTTATGTTCAAATCTAATTAAAGATTTAACTATCGCCTAGAGTAAAACTGGGGGTACTCCATTCTCGATCATTTCCCAAATTTGATAATTTAAATTATCACATTTCCATTTCAATCTAATTAAAGATTCATTAAAACTTCACATAGTTTTAATCTTCAAAAATCATTATATAAGGATAATTAAAATTTAGGAAATAAATTCTGTCTTTAACTGGGTTAAAGAACCAATGTAGTTTAAAACATAGTTCACGATAAACCCAAAATCAAATTCCATTAATTATGGAATCTTCGCGGAAAATAGATCAATATATATAATCGATATAAACTTCCATATCCAACCAATAATATAAATGGAATAATGGCAAAGCCTTTTAAATTCCATATATAGTGATAGTCTTCCTCCATAGAAGTTTGCTTCGGTTATTACCAAATCGAATTCCATTCCATTCCAATTTATTTTATTAAATTGGAAAACTCTTCTTTAGAAAATCCCATTAAATCTTAATAGAAAGATTTATATATTCCAAATCACATTTAATTGTTAATCGGGTTAAAGAACGAATGTCGTTAAAACACAATAAACCCAATTCACATTCCATTTTATTCCAATCACTAAATATAGTTGGAAACTCTACTAATCTTAATTAAAAGATTTATTCTTTTCACACCGGTTTATAAGAACAGTGTTACTGAAGACACCATTCACGACAAACCTAAAATCCAATTCTTTTATTCAATTCCAATTAAATATTAATTAATTGGAAAACTTCACTAAATCTTAATTAAAAATTATTCTTTTCTCAATTGGGTTTAAGAACAGTGTTATTTAAGACACCATTCACGATAAACCCAAAATCCAATTTAATATTAAATACAAGGCTGTGAATAGAAATTATATCGGCTTATATTCAATATCAAATTCTGAAACTAATGGATATCGTATTGGGAATAATGATATGTGTGTCTTCCAAATTCCCATAACAATATCAGTATAATCACAGAATCCAATATCGAAATATTCCGAAGATTATTTCCATTCCAATTTATTCTATTGGAAAATTCTGGTTATTTTTATAACCATTTCGAATCCAATTTATTTCTTTAAAAATATTGGATTATTATTCTAGTTAATAACTAGTTCATTTCGATAAAAATATATTTTTGACTTTTCAAAACTGGAATTTTTCGTCCAAATTCCTTCCAAATCATTTATTATGATTTTACATAAATTATCAATATTTTTAATAAATTTACTAGCGTCCGTACAGTCGGTTTCCAATAACGACCACTGAACTGCACTTACATCGACCTTTTCCAGATTTGATTTGGACATAATTCCAAATCCAACCATTACATTTCAAATCTCTTATATTCATTGGAAATCTCTTTTCGATACGAACGCAATGGTTCCAGTTTAGGAGAATCCGATGGTCGATCTTCCGTAATGTCAATTTGAAGTTAATGGTCGAAATTCGCGAAGGGCCGCTGCGCGGTGCATTCTATTCAGGCCATTTAATATATATAATATATATTTCATCGATTTCCATTAAAATGTATTTTATAAATTGTTTTAAATTCGTTTTAAAAACGGTTCCAACTTCATTTCGATTTTAAATCAAAACTGAATATTCCTTTATAAATTCATTTTAAAATCATCTTAAAACGATTTCTACTTCATTTCAATTTTCAAATCAAAATTGAGTATTTCTTAATAAATTCGTTTTAAATTCATTTCAAAATGATTTCTACTTCATTTCAATTTTCAAATCAAAATTGAATATTTTTTATCATTATAATATTAAAATGATATAATTTTCAAAGTATTTGATTTTGATTATACACTGGATATTATTTAAAAATATTCGTTAATTCTGAATTGGAATTAGAGTCAAACAATTACCATATAATTTCAATTATATGGATTTCATACATCGCATGTATACAACAATAATGGATAAACAATCATCAAAAATTCATACAACATCCAGAGTGCTTTTTTCCACTATATAAGCATTAAAATGAATAAATAATGCTTATACAGTTCATCAACCCATCGATTGACGTACAGCTTGTGACGACCCCAAACCCCGTACGGACGGTGGAAAGGGTAAAATTTGGAATATAACACATAAACAGATAACAGCAGAACAGAAATAAATATATACACAAAATAATGTACGAATAATACACTGGATAAACATAATCATAAGAGATACGCAGTATACAGGATCATACTTAGTACAAATACAGTTCAGCTATACATAAATGTCTACAGCGGAAAACAAACATAATATGTACAATAGGAGCTGAACAGCATAAAAGAGATAAATGATAGAATCCATCTTCAGATTTCCAGCTTGATAGCGAAGGGATTCTGAGGTTACAAGGACGAATCTGTGTACCAGAAATTCTTGAACTCAGAAGAGATGTGCTTGATGAATGCCACAAATCTAAGCTCAATATCCATCTGGGTGTGAGCAAAATGTATAACGATATCAAGCGAACATTCTGGTGGAAATCGTTGAAAAGTGACATCTCTATATATGTTAAAAGGTGCCCTACTTGCCAGCTAGTCAAAAGCGACCAACAGAAACTGGCTGGATTGTTGCAACCGCTGGACATTCCAGGTTGGAAGTGGTAACATATTTCCATGGACTTCATAGATGGTTTCCCCAGAACCAGAAAAGGAAATGACAGTATTTGGGTGATCATAGATCGCTTCACGAAGACTGCCCATTTCATACCTGTCAGGTCGAACTGAACTGCTCAGGGTATGGCGCAGATATATTTCAAGGAAATTGTTAGGCTACATGGAGTGCCGCTCAATATAGTTAGTGACAGAGATCCAATATTTACTAGCAAATTCTGGGAGGCATTTCAAGTAGAACTGGGAACAAAGCTGAATCTAAGCACCGCTTACCATCCCCAGACAGATGGTCAGACTGAAAGGGTGAATCGTATTTTAGAAGATTTATTGCGGGCTTATGCTCTTGATTTTGGTGGATCATGGGAAGACCATTTACATTTGGCTGAGTTCTCATACAACAATAGCTTCCAAGCAAGCCTGACAATGTCACCATTCGAAGCATTGTATGGTAGACCATGTCGATCTCCTGCTTGTTGGGTCGAACCTGGTAATAGACTTGCATTGGGACCCGATATGACACGTGAAGCTGCAGACAAAGTCGATTTCGTTAAGAAACAATTACTTGCCGCTCAAAGCCGACAGAAGAGCTATGCTGGTTCGAGAAGAAAGGATTTGGCTTTTTCTTTTGGTGATTATGTGTATCTAAGGGTTTCTACAATGAGAGGAGTGATTCGATTAGGCAAAACTGGGAAGTTGTTGCCCAGATTTATTGGTCCATTCCCTATACTTGAACGGATTGGAACCCTCACTTATAGAGTTCAATTTCCTGATTGGTTGCCTGGAGTACATGATGTATTTCACGTATCTCAACTTCGAAAGCACGTTCATGATCCAGACTTGATCGTGGAAGAAGCAGCGCAACAGGATATTGAAATTACTCCAGAACTGGCTATGAGAAGAGAGCCGCTAAAGATTGTTGGCAAAGAAACCAAAGAGCTGAGGAACAAGAAGGTTCACTTAGTCAAAGTGCAATGGAGTGGAGATTCGCGAGATTGTACTTAAGAAACAGAGGAAAGCATTAAGAAGCCTATCCTAAGTGCAGGGTGGATATCTCTGATTGACTCTGGTGCAAGGTACATCTACCATATTTTCCATTTCCATTCTGTTCTTTACTTTGTTGTTGTTTTCTTTGCATTGATGTAAACTTTTTAATTATATAGTTTGAATGTTTTCAAAAGAGTGTTTGAATTAATTTGGATGATTTTGAAAAGTTAAAAATAAAATTGATTGTTATTTGTGTTGTGTGATAGTGGATTTGATCAATTAAATTATTAGAACGATAGTTAATTTAATCAATAAGAGAATGAATGGTAGAATTTATTCGATTAAATCACACATTGAACTGATTTAAAAATAGATAGAAATATATACATGTGCATTATATATGTTTCGACAGGTAATGGATTAGCTGTTGAGTAAAGAATTTATTTGCGTGCCCGACAAATAGGTAAACCTTAATGAGTTGGATGCGAAATATTATTATATCAACTCCTGTGAATGCCATTGGATGCAGAGTGCTTGTTATTCTGTGTGTAATAATAAATCTCGCCACAGGATAGTAAAAATTAATTTTGAACTACATTACATGGCATACTTCGTGAAGATAGGCATACTTCATCATATACCACATAAGCATTTGGAGCTTGTGCGACGAGGTTGAAGATTTACCATACGAGCGAGAGGCTTGTATGGCGATGACTATATATTACAGGTTGAACTGATGACTGATATGGACCATATAAAATGTAACGGTAAATTGCTAGATTAATAGAAACCGCACACGGGTCTGGAGATGACAATAAACACGTCTCTCTGGTCATTAAGGCACAAAAACATTTATAGGGTGACGAGAATTTATTCTCTGGAGTTATGATCTATACACACTCCCTGTGGACACTGGAATATATCACTATAAATATGTGCATGCGTATTAGGATTTACTGGGTACCAAATATGGTCCAATAAATTTCCAAACCCCTCCCCGTACAAAGGAGGTTATAGCGAAATTTCACGTTGTGACGACCCCAAACCCCGTACTGACGGTGGCAAGGGTAATCTTTGGAATATAACACATAAACAGATAACAGCAGAACAAAAATAAATATATACACCAAATAATGTACAAATAATACACTAGATAAACATAATCATCAGAGTTACGTAGTATACAGGATCATACTTAGTACAAATACAGTTCAACTATACATAAATGTCTACAGGGGAAAACAAACATAATATGTACAATAGGAGCTGAACAACATAAAAGAGATAAATGATAGAATCCATCTTCAGCTCCAGCTTTCCAGAAAGAGCCTGCTAAAACCTGATCACAAGGCTGCCCATGCAGAAATAAGGGCACCCGAGTTTGCAAGTGAAACAAACTACGGGTCAGTCATGGGACTGGTATGAGAAATCTACTTAACACATTTTATAATATGGCTAATCATAGGACCATGCTACTTTCGCGGAACGGGTTTACTCCATTGGATTGCCAGTGCTTTAAAACAAGTAATTCTTTTAAACATCGCATGCTTTTTATAAAAATGAAGCCGATATAAGACTCAAGTCCCATCACACAATGCAACGCAAACCGGAGGATAGATTTTTACCTTATATCGACCAAGATATGCTTAATACGTGTAAAGTAAAATCATTTAAAATGTAAACTTTATCGTTCAATTCTAAATCAGACTCCAATTGTAAATTAGTAAGAGAACGATTCCGTAATTATTAACCCCGAAGGCCGAAACCAATATCAGTCCAATACCTAGGATACCACCCATCTTAGCTCGTTTCCAGTTAGTTTCTAATTTCATACACAATCATAAATATCAATCATAGACGACATGAGCGTCCCATGCCACTATGTCGCCAAATATAGGTTTACAATCAAAACCGCACGATGTCGTATTTGGAAATTGGATTTCCATCATGAACCGAGGCAAGGGATCGTCCTCACCGAATTCGAGACGCTCTAGCCCGCCCCTCAGGCAAGCGCACAGGCAAGCCTTGGATCGTCAGGGCCGGTCCACCGATGTGGATTATTATGCCTGAACACTGCGTTTCCCCGCCCTTTGGGGCGTCAATGAGCCAACGAATGACTCCATCGGCTTCACATAGTCACCGATATATCTGAGGCGCCTTGCAACAGCAACAACCACATAGGTGAAAATAATATAAATGTCAACCAGTTTAAGCACTGACACCACCTCTAACTAGAAAGAAACGCATGCCCTCCCTGAGGTCCTCTCCCGTTTCTGGTTCATACCGGGGTGTGAGGCTCGCGAATTCACGTTATACACAAAGCTACGCCACACAGGCGGTCCTTTGATCATCAACCACAAGACTTTGCTTTTCAACAGAAGCCTTGATCACTGCATCTTAGCATGCCACAAAGGCAATTCACACCATGTAACTGATGGCTATCAATCACACATAATGAATACCAATGTCAGACACGCGGTCCATTTACAAGTCCGTTCTAGGTCTGAACAAAACCGGAGGCACTATATACCTCACATAGCCATCGATCTCCACGTACGTCTAGACAATCACCACTCATTATCCATATTTCGGGATGCCTCCCAATCAGGACATCAATTATCATCCAACCGAGGTGAAGATCTCCAGTCTTCAACCACCGTCTTCATCTTCGATTTCTTATCGTCGATTCAGTTGTTCAGAATGGGATAAACCTGGTCTTTCTGAGCAACTCGCGTATATAATAAACAAGTGCTATACAAACACGACATATGCTTTATTCCAATTCGTTAGTCACGAACCGTAAATCTGTAAGAGAACGATTTCGCAAATATTAACCCCGAAGGCCGAAATCGACATCAGATCAAAACCCAGGAAACCATTCGACTTAGCTAACCTTCAGTTAGTTGCTAAATTTCACATTCCATATCGTTTATAATATTTTATAATGATTTATCGCTATTTTTATTTATTTAAAAATAGCCAATTTATTTAAACGACGCTACAGGCCATAACGCGGCCATGGCGCTGTTTTTCTTCAGATTTGATTTAGACATATCTAAAAATCTAACCGTTGGATCTTCAAAATTTTTGTATCATTAGAAAGATCTTTTCAAAACGAATCCAATGGTTCCAGTTTTGGGAAAATCCGACGGTCGGATCTCCCGGTACACTCGTTTGAAGTTTTTATTTCAAAATACGAACTTCAGCGTCGTTATTCGATTTAATTTAATTATATTCATATATATATAAATATAATCGATTCTGGCGCTGTTTTTCTTCAGATTTGAATTAAACATTCCATACAATCCAACTGTTGGATCTTTACAAAGTTGGTATCTTTGGAAAGATATTTCCAAAACGAACCCAACGGTTTCGGTTTCGGGAAAATCCGATGGTTGGATCTCCCACACTAATCGTTTGAAATCACTGTTTCAAAACACGAACTGCAGCTTCATTATTTGATGTATTTCAATTATATATATATAATTGATTCTTCGATTTCAAAACTATTTTCTTTTCATACATTTGATAAAAATGATATTTTTATCCAATAGAAATTTATTTCAACACTTCACTATTTTTAACAATTCATATATTTAATAAAAATGTGATTTTTATTGTAAAACAATTTATTTCAAAACACGACTATTTTATATAGTTTATATAGATGATGAAATTATGATTTTTTATTATAAAACAATTTATTTAAAACACGAATACCATTCAACACATGAATTTCTATTCAACGAATGAATTTCCATTCAACACATGAATGTTTTCTATAGTTCGTATATATAAAGTAAAAATGTGATTTTTATTGTTAAAACAATTTATTTAAAACACGAATACCATTCAACACATAAATTTCTATTCAACGAATGAATTTCTATTCAACACATGAATGTTTTCTATAGTTCGTATATATAAAATAAAAATGTGATTTTTATTGTTAAAACAATTTATTTAAAACACGAATACCATTCAACACATGAATTTCTATTCAATGAATGAATTTCTATTCAACACATGAATGTTTTCTATAGTTCGTATATATAAAATAAAAATGCGATTTTTATTGTCAAAACAATTTATTTAAAACAAGAATACCATTCAACACATGAATTTCTATTCAACGAATGAATTTCTACTCAATACATGAATGTTTTCTACAGTTCATATATATATAATATTCAACACACGAATATAGTTTCAACACATGAAAAAAATTCTAACACATGAATATTATTCAAAACTTCGGCAGCATAACGACAGGGTAGTTAAAACCGGGGTCGTCCCTAATACGGTTCCTCGCTCTACCTTAAATCCTCGCAGCTTTTGACAATGGGGATTTCATGCATCTAGTTCGTACGCATGTGGCATGTATATTTTTTCATTTCCACAAACTAATCCTATGTGATTTCAACCAAATAATTCTCAACCACAAACGGGTATTTTTCAATCACAACCGATCAATTTCAACCACAAACAATTCCAATCAACCATTCGCTGTCAACCAATTTTCACAACAATTACAACCAATAAATATCGTCCATGGTTTGTGGACGAGGAGCGTATATATATATAAGCATTTCACTTCTATTTCAACACATGTATAATTTTTACGACGCATATATAACTTATACATCGAACATACAACTTATACAACGCTTATACATGAGGTGTACAACGCTTATATAACTCATACATCGACTATATAATTTATACATCGTCGTTTTCCATATCATTTATAATTCATAAATCTCACATTGGGTTCCACTCCACCAAAAATAGCAGAAGGCTCAGAAAAATATCCGGTCTCTTCTAGAATGTAGAAGACGTCCGCACGAGTCCACTGTCTCTTGTTTCACTGAATTTCATCAAGAAACGAAAAAGATATGATTTTTACAGTGAAATCAAAAACCGTAGCGCTTTAAACTGCTATTATATAGTTTAATTTAATTTCAGCTGTTACCTTTCAAAGTTGTTCAAAACTAGGTTTGGATTTTTCTTCTAATCCATGTAGCTTCGCGTCGATCGGCCGACGCCACGTGAGAGAGAGCTCGGAGAGGCGCACCTGTGCTAGGGAGGAGGTCCAGTTCGGTGGCTCCAGTCGTCGGCGGTGGTGCTTCAAAGCCCGACACTTCAGGGGCTTGATCCAGCCAGGATACACGACGACAGGGGGTGCCACTTGTATGGATTTGAAGAGGAGAGTGGGATCTTCAAAAAGTTCAACTGGGTCGGGGTGTAATTCTTCGTGGTTTGGTCGGAAAGTGGACGGAAAATTTTGAAGGGGTTCCGTTGTCGATCGGCTGATAATCGGGGAGAGAGAAGATAGGTTGACCAATGATTTTTTTTTATATTTATATATTTTAAAAATCCGAAAATACCACTTGTCACACACGAACACCAATCCAAACCCAACGACTATCGTCCCTAGCTAAATAAACCCATTCCGAACACAATGGGATATGTTTCGAAGGCCCATTCGACTGTTTCAGTCAGTTTTCCTTTAAATTAAAATATAAAACATTCAATATTTAATTTGAACGTACATTTCAATTTGTCGGGGCCACATACTGATTCTAAAAATTTCCGAAAAATAAATCTGGCTATATTTTGACGATATGGTCCCAACAAAACTAGTTTCGTCGAATTCTGAGACCATTTGAAAAATGGCCCTTTTCTGGTCGATCCAATTTAATAGAAATCGACCAAACACATTTTCCTTTGCCACGCTCACATACTAGCTTCAAAAATTATGAAATTTGAAACCTAGCAATAATTTGACATCCCAGATCCAACAAAAGTGGTTTCGTCGAATTCCGAGGTCATTTGCAAAGTGGCCATTTTCACGAGCTATATAAACTCTATAGCGACCTTTCTGAAAATTCGTTTGGCCATAACTTTTGCTTCCCGCTATGAAACTTCGATTTTTCAGATTCATTAGAAAGATATTCACCAACAGATTTAAATATTTTTGGTTTCACTAAAATCCATTTTGTTTTGCACCCGGTACAATCAGTCAAAATTTGAATTCAAATTTTGAAACTACCGCGCCATTTCAGGCCTTGTTTATAATTAGAATTAATTATATTTATTTTCAAACGTCAATTCAAACTCACCTTTCGTCGTTATTATTTAAAATATTTATTTTAAATATTTAAAATTCACTAAAATAGCCAATTAATTTTTTTTTAATTGGTTCAGATTTTACGGGTTGTTACGCAGCTAAACAATTGGGATTGGTGTACGTCAAATATCATCCCAATACCCATATGGGGTTCAACCAACAAATACTGAATTTTATTTGTACAGTTGGGCAATGTGTAAAAATTTTTGTCCCAATCACTATCAGTTATATGGGTGTACAAAAACAAACCATCTGATTTGTAAATGAATATTTATTTCAACACATGACTATTTTATACAGATCTATTACACATTAAGAAATGATATGTTTAATGTTTACACAGTTTATTCAACACATGAATATTTTTATTATTTCATTTCTGCAGCAAAAATGATATTTTTATTATTCAAATATTTTATTCACACAATACAACCACAATACAGTCCATTTAATCCAAACATACAACCATGGTTTGTACAATAAATTGTGTCGGGTGCTACTAAGCACCGTTTACAACCTAGAATATATTAACTGTAAAACAATTTGAGTGAGAAGGAGTTCTCACTTTCATTTTCCACTCCGCCAGTTTTCATGTCTGAATTTCTGAACTATTTGGATTTGAATTTGCCCGAAATTCTAACATTCTCAGTTTTTGTCCTAGTCATTTCTATTGCGTAGTGTTCGTCGAGACGAGTCCAAAGCATCTGAAATCACGCAATTTCATTTCTGTTGGAGAGAGATATGGCAGTTTAAACAATTGATTACATTTATAATTACATAATTAAATTAATTACACTATTAACAACACTTTTAAAATCGTTACCCTCTTTAATTTAATTCACGCTGACGTCTTCGAGTTAGCTCCACCCCTAGGGCACGTCATCACCGCCGCCACGTTGACCCTGGAGCCGATCAGAAGCCTCCAAGCACTGTGCCTCCGCGAGCGCCACCAGAGCTAGCCATGGGGCCCAGCTCACACGTGGATTAAGGCTGGGAATGGCATTCGAACGCCTGAGCTTCAAGCTCAGAAATCTCGCCACCTAGTAAATGAGAGACGATCAAACTACCCGAGATTTGAAGATTTAATTGAGTACAACCATTTTCGTTTTGGATTTGTGTTTAAATTTGGATCGGATCAAATAAATTTAAGGTTTGAAATCAGGAATGTTTTGACCTTCGATTTTAGTATTGGCGGCTGAATGACAATGGCTAGGGTTTAATAGAAAATATTTTATTTTTATTCAAAAATCACTTATTAATCGATCCCAACTCCAAATCAAACCCAAAGTCTGTCGCCCCCAGCTAAATACCCTCATTCCCGACACAATGGGAAATGTTTCGCAAGGCAGTTCGACTGTTTCGACCACTTTTCATCAAAATTAAAATATAAATCAATATATATTGAATTTAAACGTATATTTTAATTTACCAGGGCCACATACTTACTCCAAAAATTACATAAAAATTAATCTAGCTATGTTTTGATGATACTGTCCTAACAAAACTAATTTCGCCGAATTTGGAGACAGTTTGAAAAATGGCCATTTTCTGGTCGATCCAATTCAACTGAAATTGACAAAACATATTTTCTTTTTCCGCGCTCACATATTAATTCCAAAAATTATGAAAATTGTAATATAACAATAATTTGACATTCTGCATCCAACAAAAATGGTTTCGTCAAAAATGGAGGTCGTTTGCAAAATGGCTATTTTTAAGGGTTATATATTATATAAAATATATATAATTCCATAGCGACTATTTTTTATTTTAGACTAGACATAACTTTCAATTTATATTATGAAATCTGGTTTTTCACATTCGTTAGAAATATATAGTTAAATAGACTCCAATATTTCTTGCTTTACTGAAATCCGATTTATTTTGAATCCTTTACATTCATTTGAAAATTAAAATCGAATTTTCAAACTAACGCGCCATTTCAGACTTGTTTTATAATTAAAATAAATTTATATGTTTTAACTTCGATTAAAATAATTTTTTAGTCATTGTTATTTAAAATAAATTATTTTAAATATTCAAAATCGATTAAAATAGCTAAAATAAAAAAATTAAATTGGTTCTGAAAATCCGGGTTGTTACAAAAAATCCTTACATACTCGATAGTCCGATCTCAACGTCCAATAAAATACTCAAAGCTATTATCATAAATTATTTTTTCAAAATGATTACACTTTTCAAAATGATTAACTTAGTTTCAAAATAATTTATATTTTCAAATACGCTCTCTCAACATAATACTCAAGAATCTCACTTTATGGTATTCCTAACCCTATATCTAATGAGATATTATAACTCTGATGAGTCCTATCTTTTGTTTAAATATGTCGTACCTCATAGCTTTGTATAAACCAAAGCTCTGATACCTCATGTAATGACCTGCCCTTTTGCCCAATTCTCACCAATAATTAAATCAACTTAAATCATTCATAAAGACCGATGGTTATGAGTACTAACATATTTGAACACAAAGAACAGAACCTTTCATTTGATTACAAAATGTTACAATCTAAGTTAATATAAATCAGAGTATACCATAAGCTCAATGGAAACAAAAACGCTCACAGCGGAAGAAGCAAGACTAAAACAAAACTCTAGCTCGAAAATGAAATCCAGCTCTAAACTATACCTACAAACTAAAATACTAGCTGCCCATGTAAAAATTTTGGGCACCCATAGTTTAGGTAGGGAATAATAAACTCCAGGTCAGTCGTGGGACTGATGTGAGAACTCAAAATAGTTATTATTTCGGGTTTATTTTGAAGTTGGGAAAATTCACCGAACCACACCGCTAACGTAGAACGGGTTTACTCTATGTGAATTCCCATGCACAAAAATCTGCAATGACTTTAGAAAATGAAATTATCATAAGCTCGTCCCATATCACACAATGCAAGCGCACACCAGATGGGCGAGTTTTTTCTTATGATAACCAGTAATGCTTTAATACATTAAAAGCCTCTTTTAATACTATAATCAGTGCATAGTGTTGAAACCATTTCACAAATAAATACAATAATCTTACCGAGCATAGTAACTTTGGCTACATACATAGTTTACAAACAAAGCGAAAAGCTCGTATTGGATGATGGGTTTTCCAATATGATGGTTCCTGGCACGAAAGATTAATCGAAGACACAAGCTAAGTATCTCTCCCTTAACATCTAGACACGGACATTGAATACAGAGCGCGAAAGTATTTATCCCGGTTTCCATCCAGACTCGGACACCGTATATAATATATTCCCTTAGGTTTCGCAGGTAGATCTACCACCGAAGCTTTCGATTTTCAGTAAAGATTATGTATATGTATGCAACCTAACCGTCAGTATACCTTCAATCCGGGGTGTAAAGTTCATCAAGGTCACGATATACACAAAGCTACGCTTTAATAAGCCATGCTTCGATCATCACTAGTTCGTTTTGTGACTCGAGTATGCCACATTAACAATTCATGATATATTGCCAACAATCCGATATATATTAACAGAAATCAGTGCTACGCAGTCAATTTCAATGTTAGGCACACAATGCACACAAGTCCATTTTGGGTCTGAACGAAACAACAGTCCTAAAATATTCAAATATATTCAGTTCTCATGCCATTTATAACCTTGTATTGGGTGATTCGCCCAAACAAGACATCAACAATCAATCTAAACAACTCGAAGATTCTCAGGCTTCACTTATCGATTTCCAAGTCTTCAATTTCTTTATAACAGCGTATTACTACTTGGAATGATTTTCAAACATATATTCGATCCCAGTCTTTTCAAGTAATAAGCGCATTCTTAAAACAAGCTATGGATTATACAAGTTTCGATTCAAATCTCCTTCCAAATCGTTTTTAATTTATTTACAAACCAAGTTGAATTCACTCAAATTTCATAAAACCCCGTTATCGTCATAACCCTTCCTTGAAATTCAATATCTGTTTCCAATATTATATTTCAAAACACAATTTTTTATTTATTGTTATCCTTTTCATAATTTCCCAGAATTACCAAGTCTTAAGTCGGTTTTAATTTCCATTCATGACAATTCGAACAATTAATATTTTCAAATAGAGTTTATTCGACTTATTCGATATCAATTCACCAACTCGAGCAAATATTAGATTTCCATAACAACTTATAATTCTTCTTCTCATAATGAATATTCAAATAACACTCACCAAATTCGTTGCTTTTCATTTCAAATATTCAATATTTTACTTAAAATCAGCAATATTTAAATAAATTCCATACAAAATAATTTTAGTTCTTAAAAATCTTTCAAAATATTTAACAAACTCTTTTCCATAGTTTTTAAAAAAAATCATGGTTTGAAATCTTTAAACCAGATCATTTCAAAGAAAATTATAATAACGTTAAGAGCATTACTTGAAGCGCTGAGAATGGCTATTTAGAACAAAAAGATTCAAAATTATTCAAATTTCTAAAATTTCAATTCACATCACTTTTAAGTAACAAAATATGATATATTTTGAGTTTCCCAAATTTTTAATAATTTATATAAGTCCATTTTCTTCAAATTTCCATTACGGTCGCCGAACTGCACGTATAACAACTGATTTCCAAATTTATTTTGAACATATCTTGAAAATTATGCGTTAATTTGAAAATTTCTTTTCTATTCAACAATTATTATTAATTGAATTCTTGCATTTCTCATTTCACGTCAATCCGATTCAAAACAATCAAGTTATAACCATTTGAAATTTAAAATCGATATTAATGAACTATCGCTATGCGACGTGCTCGATTTAAGTTATATAACATTTAAATATAAATAGTCCAATTCCTTTTTACATAAAAATTACATTCCCATAGCATATATTTAAAACCATATTCCAAATCTCTTTTCCCAAAAATATATTTTTATATTCCCAACTTGGTCCAAAATAACATTGTAACACCCTGCATTTTTTTAATATAATTAAAAATGTATATATATGCATAGGTAGGTTAATAACGGTGATGTACAATGAAAATTACTTAACATGAAAGAGAAGGAAAGATTAATTCAATGGCAGTGTACGTAACGGAGAAGATAATAAAATAAGGATACTTAATTTAAATATTATGAATTAAGTAAAATGGACTTCACCATTGCATTCGTCTCAGAATTCTACATGAAATAGACTCCAAGTTTTCAAAAATCAGACTCCATATGAAAAGAGATATGGCCTTCGGAAGATTCAAAACAGTTTGAAATTCAACCCAGGTAGTTGGGCGGGAAATTTCCCTCATAGAACAGGGCAGGTCGACTAGGGGGTCGACCTACCCCCAGGAGATCGACATGGGGGTTGACCTACCCCATATCTGCGCAGTTTTTGTTCCTGTGACGTGGTTTGACGTGTTGTACGGACCGGATGGCTTCTAGGTCAATCCTAGGGCCTAAAACGCTCTCTACACCTATAAAACAGTGCCTAGACCTAAACTAATTCATAAACAATTCCTATTGACGCATCCATGCCCCCAAACTTCAACCAAACATGGCCGCTTCCCCAAAACCTTAAACTAAATTGCAAGTTCTTCAGCAACTTTGGAGTTTAATCCAATCAAGAAGCGAAATTCTTCATCAACGATTCAAGCTCTTCACCAATAATCAAATAAGAAGATTGAATCAGCGTTCTACATCAACAACAAATCGCTTGTCCAGTCAAGGTGAGTGGATTTGAACTATATTTGTTGTATAATGTTGCTTCTATCGTTTACCATTCCCCATAACGAATATGATGTTAATTTAATAAGATCTGTTATTTTATTTATGCCTACGTTTGAGTTCTCTCCTTTTTATCCTTTCCCCTTTTTATTTTTGGATCTAGGCTATCTCGAACCTAGACGAAATCTTATTATACAATACGCACGATTGGAATATGGGGATATTGGAATATAATCTGCATATTTGGGGTTTGCGGCATAACAATTGTTATTGCATATATTGGGCATAATCTATTTTATGCTGTCGATATATATAATCTATAATGTTGAATTCATGTAAGTTTGACATAATTGTCATTGGATATGGAATTGGTATAATTCAATATTATCAACATGTAATTGGATAACATGGATTGGTGAAATTTATTCGTGACTTGAAAAGTAAGCCTAGAGGGTGAATTAGATTATACGTATAAACATGGGAATGTTGGGGCTTATATATTAGGAAAATATTGATTATATGAAATTGGGTATAATCGGATATTGGAAATTGGCATGTTTGGGTATGAATAACATGGAATCAGTGAATTTGGCTATAATTGGATAATTTTGGTAATATGAAAATTGGCTAACTATTATGTAATTGGTGTAGTGAAAGGCAAATTGGAAATAGGCATAAAAATGAAATGTAATTAAGTTGAATTTGGAACATATGACATGAATTTGGGGTTTGGATGAAAGAAGATTGTTAATGAACGCCTATGACACGAGGTTAGACGAGTTTGTGGTGTAAGACTGCCCAGAACCGCCCGGTAAATCCAACAACCATAAGCGGACGTCTAATGTGAGAGGTCAACGGCAAGAACTAGAGGCGTAACAGTTTATGACACGAGGTTAGGCGCGTTTGTGGTGTAAGACTGCCCGGAACCGCCCGGCAAATCCAGCAGCCACGAACGGACGTCTGATGTGAGAGGTCATACATCGTTACGACATTATAAATAAATTAAGAAATAATAACCATAATAAGACATGTGGGTGACATGGGTATGGTTAGAGGGTAAAGTGGGTGGTATAAATGACATGTGAAGCATAACAAATGTGGACTTAATCGTTGTGAGACATGTGTTGTAAGACATAACCAAGGTAGACTTAACCATAGTAAAACATGTTTAAGACATGAAAACTGTAATAAAAAAGGGGTTAAGTGGGACACGTGTGAAATGTGAAACAGAATTTAGATATGCTTAACCAAATGGGACCCGTAATGGTATCATAAATTGATTGAATTGGGAAAAGTTTAAGTAATGGGTTAAATAAAAGGAAGGGTTACGTCAAAATCTAAAATTAATGACACAGTAATGGGGGAATGAAAATTACCTATTATAAACTTGAGTTGCGGTGATGTAAAATTAAATAATAGGCAAACTTGTCATAGGGACAAGGGGAGGTTATGACTTAAGATGTATTACAAGACTTGAAGGGTGGGACGACTTATACTATGAAATAAGTCAAATCTAAAATTAATGACAAGAAATGGGGAATGATAAATAACCTATTATGAATAAACTTGAATAAGGAAAGAAATGATAATAGGTAGAAATTATAACTTATAGGACAAGATAAGTTATTGGAAACGATAAGGAAGACGAGATAACTTATATGTAAAGATACACTTAAATTAAGTGGTTTGGAAAGGAGAAATGTGAAACTAAAAATGATATAAGTTATATGAGTGGAAAAGAAGTAAATTAGAATCATATATGTTGGTTGGGTTGAGTAATTCTCTGGCTGCCAGTCTGATGTTGATTTCAGTCTTCGGGGCTGGTGTTTAGAGGGTTATTCTCCTAATCAGTATGTATGTGGGATAAGGCATACTTAACTATGAATTAAGTATAACATGTTGTTGTAACCCAAAAAGGGAATAATTTATGATATTGGAAAATAACATGTTATGGGCTTATTAATGGGCTTAAGTGGGTTAAGTATAAATTGAATTAATAAGCAAGGGTAACTTGGTGAATACGGGACAAAAAGGGGAAGCTAGTGTGAATAACCAAGTTAAATGAGAAAGTTGACGAGGTGGCACAAGCGTGAAATAAATGGTTAGACTTAGGGTCTAATGACATATAAAACTAAGGCGCTTGAAGCAGTCTGTATGTTGTAGGATGAATAACCCAACGAGATAGATCATGATGGTGTCATAAGGCACGAGGAGAGCGCACGTTCACTATTTTGGTGGCACCTACGGACTGGAAGGGGAAGCACGCGGCTTCCTGAGACGCTAAAGGTGCTCCTGGTTGTCCTCTATAGTGGTTTAGCTTCGGGATAGGATTACAGAGGTTGGGTCTTCGCAGAACTACCAGGTGGGTGGGCCTTGACTGCACCAGTAGGGGTCAGTCAGAATGTTGTACGCGGTGGCATTAAGGGTGGTTCGGCGATTGCCTCAGGCGGTGGTGGAGGGTCAATACCAAATGATAGCAAGATCATCTGACTCCTGTCACCAATAGCCTAAGGAATGCGAAAAGACAAGAGCTAACCACTAGAGATCGTTAACCTTTGCTATCAAGGGATGGGTGAGGGGAGACCCTACATGGATGTTTATATTGTTTGCTTGTTAGGGGGTCGCTTAGCTCGTGTGATCTTTACTAGTTGAGGGAGGGGCTGAGGTGCGGCCATAGCCACCATAGAAAAACCAGACCCGAGGGATATCTGTACATCGGATACTCTTAGAGGCGGGCCCGTACAGGTATAGAAAAGCTCTCGACCGAGTTCCGTGTTTTCTGGTGTAGCCCTGCCACAGAACTTGGGTGCACAAGTAGAGGTTATGCGCAGTAGAAACATCGAGTCCGATTGATGATACGTACGTGGGAAAGTCTAGGTACAATCATGTCTGCTCTGGGTGGTGTATCGTAGACTAGAGAGCATTATTCGGTGATGGAACCAAACTCAATCGAATAGTTAAAGGATAGCAGTCGGTACGCTTACGAAGCTCTGCAATAGTTGTTCTTTGCAGATGTAGCGTTGTACGTTACTATGGAATAGGATGAGGGACTGCGCATATTACTGTGGCAATATAGAGGAGACCGTGTGAGTGGGGTATCACGGGGTGTACCTCAGTTTGGGGTTAGCTACATATACGCTATATTAGGTTAATCTACTAGTGGGTAGATGGGTGTGACGTGTGTGTAAGCTTTGAGCGCTAATAACACGTATAACCTAATAAATAAGAAAGTGTAATTGAACGGTATATGTAGGATTATTCAAGAAGTGTAATTTAAATTCATTCACACATAACTTATGTTCTGAACCCCTCCTCATAACATTCGCAGGTTAGACAGAGACTTATATATTTGGGAATACTCATTTAGCAGTTTTGTGATTAAGGTAAAGTATGTTTTAAAATATATTATATTTTATTCCTTCCGCTATGAGGTGTTTTTCCGTACTCTGACATATCTCTTTTCTCTGCCTTTTCTGCTGGATACCAGAGCAACCAACTCGGGTCTCGATGGATTGAATTTTGAAAAGAAAATCGGTCCATCGGAATCGGGGTTGTTACATCTGGTATCAGAGCTTCGGTTTAGTGATCTTAGGGCGATATTGAGTGAACATATTCGTATTTTCAAAAATATAAATATATTATATATATAAACCTAAATCCATAAATTAGCCCACTAGGTAGGGAAAGAGTTGGGATATTTAGTTTGTACACTAAAGTAATAAACATAGAAATTTTTGAGACCCTTAGGTGGTTTGGTTGGAAAGTGTACAATATGAATTGGTATTTGAGAAAGAAAGTATCCCATAGAATTAAAACTGGAATGTTATTTCAGAGTAGTGGGTTCGGAAGTGAAACCTTATAGATTCCTTACCGGTCCTTACCGACGTGATCGGAAAGTTCGGCGCCAATGATTTTTTATTAAAAAAAAAGATGGAAAAGGTTAAGATGTGGAAAATGGATTAGGAATATATATATATAGTCGAGAGAATTGAATCTGCATAAGTGCCTAAGAATGCCTAGTCGAGTTGAAGACCCGCTTTGAGTCTAACCCAATGTTAAGCTTTTAAGAACTTGAATCTATAAGAGAGATTGTGGTATTTTTCCAAGTTTTGATCTTAAAAGTATTTTAAAGTTTTTAGTGCATGATGGGTTTTAAAGTAAATTGAGGTATATTGGGTAAAACAACGATTTCTTGTTTCAAAAGAATCCTCTCATGAAAAGGTGCATATTATGGAGCGTAAATAGCTTGCTAGTTTTCATATATGAAAAGAAGTTTTGAAATCTCTATTCGGTTAACAATAAATTTTGATTATTGTTTTAAAAATAAATTTTGTTGGGTAAACAAAATAAGCGGTAGAGTGCAAGAATAGAGTAGATATTTGCACCTTAGCAACCAAAGTTAACATTGTAAATAGGAACAGTGTAACTCATTAGTCATCCTTGTCTACTCTAGTTTGTGATTTGAAAAAAAAAATTGCAATTTTACTTTGTAACATGTTTTTATGGTTTGGAAAATGCAAGTTTTTGAGAAAAGAATAAAAGTTTTACCACTTTCTGTTTTTTTGAAAGAAGAATGTAATAAAAAGAAAGAAGGCCAAACCATGTTTTGAAAATGGAGTAGCTAAGGATTAAGGCCTAGAAAGAATGCGATAAAGTTAATGCTATTAGAACCAATTGGGAATTGGTTGAGATGAGAAATTCTCTGAGTATCAATCTGATGTTGATTTCGGTCTTCGGGGTTGATACTTAGAGAGTTATTTTCTTGCCAATTTACAGTCAGGGATTAGATAATAATAAACCAATGGAAAATTTCCCGTAGAATGCATAAGAATTAAGAAACCTAGGTTTGTTGCTTCAGAAAAAGAAAAAGGATTGTTGCTTGAAAGAGAAATATAGGCTAGTATTACACAGCATGGACTAGTGGTGACTACTACGTAGTGAAGGGCAAGCATGTTTATAGATCCTGTTGAGTGGACTCGTGACATAAGTCCTAAGATTCTTGGCCTATAGTAGCAGCTGTGTAGGATGCTGTTTGAGTTGGAAACGAAAAGGCTTATTTGAAAATAATAAACTTAAGTAATTTGATTAAGTCAAATAACCTAAGAAAGAAACTAGCCTAACTAAAAAGAAAAACAACAGAATCAATCAAGCAGCCAAACGAGATACGAAAAGAAAATGGAAATCTTAAGAAAAAGATGAATAAATATTAATTTTTTCCAAGATAAGTGGAAAAAGAGAATAAATTTTCTTATGTGATTGTACTTGGATAGGAAAATAGGAAATCTTCATAGAATAGTCATATAAAAATCCAAGTACGATTAGAAAAGAAAAACGGAGGATGTGAATTTTTTCCGTTTTACACCTTTTCGTAACATAAGAAATCGAATTTGGAAAATTAATAATGATGGTTGGTAGGATTGTGGATGCGAAAATTGGATGAACTATGCTCTTACTCTGTAAGAGTGTAGGAAAATGTGGATGAAAAACGTTTTGATTTTTCAAAAATATTGCATTCATATAGATCTGCAAGTATATTTAGGATGTGAGCATCATGTTTTGAAAGAGTTTTTAGGATTTGCATACATATAAGTGGATCCAAATTAGGCATACATACTTTACTATGATGTATCTCCCTTTTCACATGTGCACAATGTTTGCAACAATTGGATGCACACTTGATGGATGGTTGTTGCGAGGGATTATCTATTTTACTCTTATCGAATTTCGGGGACAAATTCCTTAAGGGTAGGGGAATGTAACACCTCGCATTTTTTAATATAATTAAAAATGTATATGTATGCAGAGATAGGTTAATAATGGTGATGTACAATGAAAATTACTTAGCATGAAAGAGAAGGAAAGATTAATTCAATGGTAGTATACGTAACGGAGAAGATAATCAAATAATGATACTTAATTTAAATATCAGGAATAAAGTAAAATGGAAATCACCATTGCGTTCGTCTCGGAATTCTAAACGAAATAGAGTCCAAGTTTTCGGAAATCGGACTCCGTATGAAATATTTATGGCCTTCGGAAGATTCGAAATAGTTCGAAATTCGACTAAGGCAGATGGGTGGGAAATTTCCCGCCCAAAACAGGGCAGGTCGACCTAGGGGTCAGGTCGACCAGGGGGTCGACCTACTCCCTAGGAGGTCGACCTGGGGGTCGACCTACCCCAGATCTGGGCAGTTTTTGTTCCTGTGACGTGGTTTGACGTGCTGTACGGACCGGATGGCTTCTAGGTCAATCCTAGAGCCCTAAAACGCTCTCTACACCTATAAAATAGTGCCTAGACCTAACCTAATTCATAAACAATTCCTTTTGATGCCTCTATGCCGCCAACCAAACATGGCCGCCGCCCCAAAACCTTAAACTAAATTGCAAGTTCTTCAACAACTTTGGAGTTTAATCAAATCAAGAAGCAAAATTCTTCATCAACGATTCAAACTCTTCACCAATACTCAAATAAGAAGATTAAATTAGCATCCTACATCAACAACAAATCGCTTATTTCTCTTATCCAGTCAAGGTCTTGACTGGATTTGAACAATATTTGTTGTATATTGTTGCTTCTATCGTTTACCATTCCCCATAATGAATATGATGTTAATTTAATAAGATCTGTTTTTTTGTTTATGCCTACGTTTGAGTTCTCTCCTTTTTATCCTTCCCCTTTTTATTTTTGGATCTAGGTTATCTCGAACCTAGACGAAATCTTATTATACAATACGCACGATTGGAATATGGGGATATTGGAATATAATCTGTAATTTTGGGGTTTGCGGCATAACAATTGTTATTGCATATATTTGGCATAATCTATTTTATGCAGTCGAGGAATGTAATCTATAATGTTGAATTTATGTAAGTTTGACATAATTGTCATTGGATATGGAATTGGTATAATTCAATATTAACAACATGTAATTGGATAACATTGATTGGTGAAATTTATTCGGTACTTGAAAAGTAAGCCTAGAGGGTGAATTAGATTATATGTATGAACGTGGGAATGTTGGGGTATATATATTGGGAAAATATTGATTATATGAAATTAGGTATAATTGGATATTGGAAACTGGCATGTTTGGGTATGAATAATATGGAATTAGTAAATTTGGCTATAATTGGATAATTTGGGTAATATGAAAATTGGCTAACTATTATGTTATTGGTGTAGTGAATGACAAATTGGAAATAGGCATAAAAATGAAATGTAATTAAGTTGAATTTGGGACATATGACATGAGTTTGGGGTTTGGATGAAAGGCGATTGTTAATGAACGCCTATGACACGAGGTTAGACGCGTTTGTGGTGTAAGACTGCCCGGAACCGCCCGACAAATCCAGCAACCACAAGCAGACGTCTAATGTGAGAGGTCAGCGACAAGAAATAGAGGCGTAACGGTTTATGACATGAGGTTAGGCGCGTTTGTGGTGTAAGACTGCCCGGAACCGCCCAGCAAATCCAGCAGCCACGAACGGACGTCTAATGTGAGAGGTCATACATCGTTACGGCATTATAAATAGATTAAGAAATACTAACCATAATAAGATATGTGGGTGACATGGGTATGGTTAGAGGGTTAAGTGGGTGATATAAATGACTTGTAAAGCATAACAAATGTGAACTTAATCGTTGTGATACATGTGATGTAAGACATAACCAAGGTAGACTTAACCGAAGTAAAACATGTGTGAGACATGGAAACTGTAATAAAAAGGGGGTTAAGTGGGACACGTGTGACATGTGAAATAGAATTTAGATATGCGTAACCAAATGGGATCCGCAATGGTATCACAAATTAATTGAATTGGTAAAAGTTTAAGTAACAGGTTAAATAAAAGGAAGGGTTAAGTCAAAATCTAAAATTAATGACACAGTAATAGGGGAATGATAATTACCTATTATAAACTTAAGTTGCGGTGATGTAAAATTAAATAATAGGCAAACTTGTCATAGGGACAAGGGAAGGTTATGACTTAAGATGTAATAAAAGACTTGAAGGGTGGGACGACTTATACTATGAAATAAGTCAAATCTAAAATTAATGACAAGAAATGGGGAATGATAAATAACCTGTTATGAATAAACTTGAATAAGGCAAGAAAGGATAATGGGTAGAAATTATAACTTATGGAACAAGATAAGTTATAGGAAACGATAAGGAAGACGAGTTAACTTATATGTAAAAATATACTTAAATTAAGTAATTTGGAAATGAGAAATGTGAAATTAAAAATCATATAAGTTATATGAGTGGAAAAGAAGTAAATTAGAATCATATATGTTGGTTGGGTTGAGTAATTCTCTAGGTGCTAGTCTGATGTTGATTTCGGTCTTCGGGGCTGGTGTTTAGAGGGTTATTCTCCTAATCAGTATGTATGTGGGATAAGGCATACTTAACTATGAATTAAGTATAACATGTTGTTGTAACCTAAAAAGGGAATAATTTATGAGATTGGAAAATAACATGTTATGGGCTTATTAATGGACTTAAGTAGGTTAAGTATAAATTGGTTTAATAAGCAAGGGTAACTTGGTGAATACGGGAAAAAAGGGGAAGCTAGTGTGAATAACCAAGTTAAATGTGAAAGTTGACGAGGTGGCATAAGCGTGAGATAAATGGTTAGACTTAGGGTATAATGACATATAAAATCAAGGCGCTTGAAGCAGTCTGTACGTTGTAGGATGAATAACCCAACGAGGTAGATCATGATGGTGTCATAAGGCACGAGGAGAGCGCACGTTCGCTATTTTGGTGGCTCTAACAGACTGGAAGGGGAAGCACGCGGCTTCCTGAGACGCTAAAGGTGCTCCTGGTAGTCCTCTATAGTGGTTTAGCTTCGGGCTAGGATTACATAGGTTGGGTCTGCGCAGAACTACCAGGTGGGCGGGCCTTGACTGCACAAGTAGGGGGCAGTCAGAATGCTATACGCGGTGGCATTAAGGGTGGTTTGGCGATTGCCTCGGGCAGAGGTGGAGGGTCAAGACCAAACGATAGCAAGATCGTCGGATGCTTGTCACCAGCAGCCTAAGGAATGCGAAAAGAGAAGAGCTAACACCTAGAGATCGTTAAACTTTGCTATTATGGGACGGGTGAGGGGAGACCCCACATGGATGTTTAGATTGTTTGCCTATTAGGGGGGTCGCTTAGCTCGTGTGGTCATTACTAGTTGAGGGAGGGGCTGAGGTGGGGCCATAGCTACCATAGAAGAACTAGACCCGAGGGATTCTGTACATTGGACACTCTTATAGGCGGGCCCGTACAGATATAGAAAAGCTCCCGACCGAGTTCCGTGTTTTCTGGTGTAGCCCTGCCAGGGAACTTGGGTGCACAAGTAGAGGTTATGCGCAGTAGAAACATAGAGTACGATTGATGATACGTACATGGGAAAGTCTAGGTACAACCATGTCTGCTCTGGGTGGTGTATCGTAGACTAGAGGGCATTATTCGGTGACGGAACCAAACTCGATCGAATAGTTCGAGGATAGCAGTCAGTACGCTTACGTAGCACTGTGATAGTTGTTCTATGCGGAGGTAGAATTGTACGTTTCTATGGCATAGGATTAGGGACTGCGCATATTACTGTGGCGACATAGAGGAGACCGTGCGAGTGGGATATCATGGGGTGTACCTCAGTTTGGGGATAGCTACATATACACTATAGTAGGTTATTTTACTAGGGGGTAGATGGGTGTGACTTGTGCGTAAGCTTTGAGTGCTAATAACACGTATAACCTAATAAATAAGAAAGTGTAATTGAACTGTATATGTAGGATTATTCAAGAAATGTAGTTTAAATTCATTCACACAGAACTTATGTTTTGAACCCCTCCTCATAACATTCGCAGGTTAGACAGAGACTTATAGCTTTGGGAATACTGATTTGGCAATTTTGTGATTAAGTTAAAGCTGTGTTTTAAAATATATTATATTTTATTCCTTCCGCTGTGAGGTGTTTTTTCATACTCTGACATATCTCTTTTCTCTGTCTTTTCTGCAGGATACAAGAGCAACCAACTCGGTTCTCGATGGATTGAATTTTGAAGAAAAAAAAATCAGTCCGTCAGAATCGGGGTTGTTACAAACTTTACTTTAAAACCGCCATTTTAAATTCCCAAACTTCCATTTCAAATCATATAAAAAAATACTATTTTATTTAAAACTGATTCAATTATTTCTTATGAAACCAAGTATTCGTATAAAATTCACTTTTCCCAATTTCCCCCACTAATGATAATACTTCCCAAAACTCATTCAATCATTTCCCAAAATAAACATTCCACAAATCTTCATTCCAAATTTCAACTTTCACTTCTAGATAAATCGAAATAGTAATGTTTTGATCAAACTTGTTTGATTATCTACAAATAACAGTTAAAATCATCTTCATAAAAAAAAACATTGAATACATATTTCAAATCATTTTCCGATCTAAATTTCAAAACCCAATTCAATATTTGAATAACCCATGAGCAATTGGAATTGTTTCCAAAACCATTTCCTCTCATACAAATATTATGCACTCTATTTTGATTTCCAAATAGTTTTAAAATTCAATTTAAAAATAAATTCTCAGCCATTATTTTTAATACCAAATAATTAATCTTCATTTATATGGAAAAAAGATTGATTACCCGTCTAATCCACAACTACGGCATGTGTCATTTTATGCGATCGGAATTTTATCACATCAATCGACTATATAAACAAGCATAAATTCATTCATTAGAAACACATCATATAAAACAACCAACTAGTTATGCGCGAAGCATTACAAAAGCAACGCTTAGTGTCTAGCGTATTCTATCTACATAACCGTCCATCCAAACATTTTGTGCAACCATTAACATCCATAACAAATCAACTAACATTAAACGATTATAATTACCAACTAATTATAATTAACCACTAATTTGAAAAATAATAATTTAAACTAGAGTTCTCACCCAGTGTTCTCTAATTATAGCCTTCGTGTTTCCTCGCTCCAAAACACTATCATGCACTCCAACAACATGCGTATAAGTATACTCCATAGCTAAGCCTGTACACACATATTCTAACCGTTCCACTGTCATGCGAACCACAAACATATACGTACAGACCCTTAACTCCTGTCACCTACTCACTTCTTTCACTACACTTTTTTTTCTTTTTTTATTAAACAGGAAGAAGAACGACAGGTTTTAGGGGAGGGAAGGCTCGCGAGTTCGGTTGCCGAATGGTTTCAGAAGGAAGAGAAAGGGAAGGTGGTTGTGGTTGATTTTCGGAGAGGAGAGAGGGAATGTGGCCTCTGACTGAGAGTGCTTGGTGGTGCCGTCGATGGTGGTGCTGACTGGTGGCATTGCAAGTGGGTGATATGGCGAACAAAGGCGGCGGATATGGCAGATGCAACGAAGGAAATGGTGAAGCTAGGCTTTTTGGAAAGGGAAGAACAACGGTGGAGGAGGTTGAGATGCTAAGCGGTGGAGTTATGGGAAGGTAAAGACTCAATTTTAAAATATATGAGAGAAGAGATGCAATGGTTTAATGAAATGGGGTATTTGAGGAAGGATAACGTAGCTAAGAAATTTGGATGGAGGAAAAATGGGTAAATGTGTGTTAAAACAGGTGTAAAAGAAAATGAAAAAAGAACGCGAAAAACTGCAAGTAGGAAGATGAAACATGGACTACAACTACTAGCACATTTAAGACAAATGGACAAGTGTCCCTCCCTATGCCCTGTTTTTTTATATGTGCATGGACACACTTTTACTTACATATGTTTGTTCAGTCCCAACGTTAGCTAATACATGCACAATATACATGTAGTCTCATTTCATTTCTATTGATTTCTATTAGTATTACTCTTATTATTATAACTATGAACGACACAAAATCAAATTATAATCATGTACAACGACATATACTGATCACAAAAAATTAATAAAATAGACCGGTTGATCGATTCGGTAGGGTATTAAAAGGACCACAGTTGCCCAAATTACATTAGAAAAATATATGCCTATTTTCCAAAATAAAATTTACAGTAAAATTCTATAAAATATTTTAAGAGCGTGCATTCTGAAACTGAACGATTATTTTAGGCGGACATTTAATTATAATGTATTTTAAATTCAGTCTTTTTTACTTGCAAAAATCTTAAATAACATCCCTTAAAACTCACTATGAAATCTTATGTTCACATTTTAAATAATCATATTTTCAAAATAATATCTTTACTCATAAAATCTTGTAATTTATATATACCTTAAAATAAATTTCTTTTTCCAAATCTTATTTATAAAACAAGGTGTTTATCAAAATTACACTTTTGTAAATCAATATATCTAAAATAAATTTTGTTTCTAAACTCATATTAGTAAAACAAAACAAATGTAAAAGATTATTCAATCAATACTTATATTATAGTCTCATTAATTTCAGGTATATCAGACAAATCTCAAAATTTAATTTTTAAAACCAATATAATGGAATAAATTTATTTATTGTATACTCAATTAGTTTTAAAATATTTGCATTGTTAATTTTAACAAACTATTTTTGATTCAAACAATAAAACTTAAATTCACATTTATCAATTTTTAATTAAAACCACTTTAAAATAGGCTAAATTCAAAATTTTAAACATATATCAATTCCTTAAATACCAAATCTAAATAAATTTCATGTTTTTAAAACATTGAAAATCTTAGATCATTACAGTAGATCGGAACCTAGGGTTCATATAATACTTACATTAGGCTTATGGATGTGCTAAGGGCATTTTAGGAGATGATGGAAAAGTGGTTCTTGTTATATCAGACTTATTTATATAAGCGTTATGGCTTAGGCGACTGAATAATGAGAACTTGGAACATACTTATGGATAAGTTTACAGGACAATTCATAGTTTACATTGCATGATCAAATAATGTAACGACTCTCATGATGATAAAGCAAAAGACAGAAGAAATGCTGAGGAGTTACCTGGAGCGATTTAATGTTGCAGTGGCCTCTGTTAACAACATAGAACCGTCGATGGTACTGATGGCGGCCATTGCCGGAGTAGTCTATTGATAACTGCGGCATCTTAACTGTTAACCCCATTGTGAACGTGGTTCAAAATTATGAATTGTTCATGAATGGTGACATGCGGCTACAAATTGATACATGAAAGCTTTTACAAACATATAGACTGAATCATGGCATCCAAGTATAACGTATAATGTGAAAGAGGTGGTTGCAAATAAGCCTCATGACCAGTAGCACTTAATAAATCTATGTGTATAAGACTTTCTGGCACAACAACATATGCACTAACAATGCATGGATTAGTTGTATTATTCCCATTTTCACGAATAGCGTATATACAATCTAAGTAGCAATTTGTGAACGCATGTAGCTGGGTAAGTTTACAGCATTATATAAATAGCGAAGTTAATGTATAGAATAGCCAAGACAAATGCATAGATTAAGTGCATTATGAATCAGCTTCTTTAATGCTCCCATGGGTCGAGCAGTCCCTTCCAATTGACTGGGTCGGTCACCTTCGGGAAACCATGGGTCGAGCAGCACTAACAACGATGGTTGAGCATTGGGTTGAACAGTAGAAAGACACGCAGCAAGTGTAAAGTTGGTAAGCACACATTGGGTTGAACAGTAGAAAGACACGCGGAGGCAAGTGTGTACATATATGGGATCTGTTACACCAAACAAACGGTGGCAAAGTCGTAATAAGTTGGACCAGTCATCCCTAGAAAATTCTTGTCGATCGTGCAAAATTCCTGGTCGCGTACATATTCATTAAGGGTTAGTCATGCATCAGATTTTGGGTCGGTCATGCATCATGTTTTTGGGTTGATCTTACAGCTGGCTACAGTTGTGTATAGCTGTCCAGTGGAATTTTCATAAATATGTTTATGAACGACCCAAACCCTGCACACCATATTTTCATCTTTGCCACTACCCCCAAACTACACCTATAAATACCCCACTTTTCTACCATTCAAGGGACCGAATTTTGGACCCCGAAGGGCTTCCATTTTCACTTCTCGGCTATCTAAACTTCTCTAAACCTCTCAAGTTTCCATCAATTCTCTCCAAAGCATAGATCCAACATAAATTCACCATGGAACTAATGAAGATCATCAAATTGCTCAAATCTACACAACTATCATCACAAATCAAGAGACCTCACCAATTCCTTGCCGGATTCAAGTGAAATCTAGAGCAAAAGAGAGAGAAAATAAGGGAGGCCATTATAAAACAGAGAAATGAGTAATATAAATGAACTCATCTACTTTGTGAATTCAAAAGTGATAATGAAAGCTCTTCCTATAGTGGATGTAGGCTATTTTTAAGCCGAACCACTCTAAAATTCTTGGTTCTCTATTATTTTCCTTTTATTTTATGCTTGTAGCTCCATAATCTCGAATCCTACCTTTTGGTGAAGTGTTCTAAAAACACCTTTAGTGTTGTGGTCATTTTTTGATTTCAACATTTGGTGCCCACCATGGGGCCACATACACTTTCAAAAGACCAAGAGCTTTGTGAAAAACCTAAGTTTGAAGGCCATTCTTCACGATAGATCAACACAATCCAAAGTTGAGACTTGTTGAGAGATTGTCTACAAGGTTCAAAGGTTTGTTCGAACTAATGGCATAATTAAAGTCGATGAAAGGAGGAACTAAATCCGTTAGAGTTTCCGATAATGTTGATCGTGAAGCTACGCCACAAACAAATAATCTCGAAGTTGGCCAGGGTTCTAGAAGTGGAGCTGGTGTAACGAGAGATGAGTTATATGTAGTTGTTGCCAACTTGGACCAGAGAATGGATAGTTATACCCAAGCTTTGATGGATAAATTAGATGTGATTCTCAATGCTCGACCAAATCCACCACCTTAAAAGGTCCATGCTGATCTCGAAGAAAATGTCAATTCATCCACTTCTGATCATAACCGCAATGACAACATTGAAGACGATAATGAATTGTTGAGCGATAAAGACGAAGTTAATATCGAAGACTTGAAGCCAAAATCTAAGAATCATTCTGATAGAAATACTCGAAGGGTTTTTGTTATTCCCGCCACGGGGCTCCTCCTTACTCGATAGGTAAAGAACTTAAGTCTTCTAATCATGATCGCTTACCTAAACGAACATCTGGTAAAGTGATCGAAATCAGCCTCACGGAGCAGCATAACACTGAAGAGTACATCTTGGATATGATAGAACAGATCATGAAGAAGAATCAAGCTCGCAATGACGATAAAAGAGAATGATTTCTCCCTCAATAGGACTCCGTTTACTGATAGAATCTGACAAGTAGAGTGTCCAAAGAAGTTTACTCCTCCAACTTTGCCTCCATACAACTGTCTTGTTGATCCCAGCTACTTTCTATTCAAATATGAATGGCATATGAATGCAGCAAGGGTGACAGATGAGATGAGATGCCTATACTTTCCTCTCTATTTAGAAGGTGCTGCATCACTATGGTTCACAAAGCTACCACCTAAGTCTGTAGACCAGTTCTCTGACTTGACCATAAAGTTCAAGGAGAAAATCCGCCTGTATGCTACCAAGGCCAAGGATGCTATAACACTTTCAGCAATGAAGCAAAATCCAGGAGAATTTATTAAAGCCTTTCTCAGTCGATTTAATACTGCCCTGTCCGAAGTAAGAAATCTGGGCCCACGCTAGGCCCTAATGGCTTTACTCGACGCTATAGACTAGAAAAATGAGTTTGGAAGATGGATAAAGATGAAGGAACCAAGTATGCTTGACAAGTTTTATAATAAAGAAGAAGTTTACATGAGAGTGGACGACGATCCCTCTATTGGATAGGCTATTAGCACAAGCAACATTATTGAGGATAAAAAGAATACTAACATTTAAGTTAATCAATAGAGAACTTAGGGGCAGCGGTGAGCCAATGATGGGAACGACAACAAAGCTAATAAGAAGTTTCGCCTTCATGGCTCGTCGCAACTAACTCCTCTGAATGGCACTTTTGAAAACATCTACCTTGCCACAAAGGATGCAGAAGATTACTTGGAGCCTCGAAAAATAAAGATAACGGATAAACTAGCCAAATCTGGAAAGTTCTATTGGTTCCACAATCAGCCAGGTCACAACAACAATGAATGCAGGTATCTGAAATCATTAATCGAAGAGCTGATTAGGAAGAACCGCCTACAACAATATGTGAAGAATCCCCAAGCTGCAAATCCTTCTTCAACTCCCCAGGGGAAAGGGGCATCAAACGGTCAATCTGGTCAAAGCAACGGAGTTCCTGCTCAAACTAACGCAATACTGATAATCAACTAATGACCGTTGATGGTTCTCTAATACTAGTGGCTCAGGGTAAGCAAACTTCTTCGCCATTACTTTACTTCTTGCTATGTTTGAATTTCTTGTAAAATCTGCAATGTTTTACATGCAATGTACTGGACAATAGCTTTACGAATGAAGTCTTACCTGCCTGTATAAATCTCTTACTTGCAAAGTTTTCATCCATACAAAATTTGCTAAATACGAATTTTCCATCGCAGCTATCCAACAAGAGTTTGCTTCCGTAAAGCTCGACCAAGCGAGAAATTCTCGAGTACATCAATTTAAGGGAAAATAGAAAAAGTTCCAACGTGGCAAACGACGAAGAGAGAAGCAAGCAGCCACGGATCCAAAACCACAAAGGTTGTGGGAGTTCGTTGTGCGAAATGAAGCGCAGGATTTCGCTATGGGAAACGATGCGTGGGAGTTCTTGACACGAAACGATGCAACCTCACCAAAAGGTCGCGGGAGTTTGTTGTGTGAAATAAAATGCGGGATTTCACTATGCGAAACGATGCATGGGAGTTTGTTACGCGAAACGATGCAACCACACCTGAAGGTCGCGGGATTTCGTTATGCAAAACAAAGCGCGGGAGTTCGCTATGCGAAACGATGCACGAGAGTTCGTAACGCGAAATGATGCAACCGCACGTAAAGGTCGAGGTCGTTCATTATGCGAAATGAAGTGCAGGAGTTCGCTATGCAAAACGATGCATGAGAGTTCATTATGCGAAACGATAATACCTCACCCAAAGGTCGTGCGGTTTCATTGTGCAAAATGAAGCGCGGGAGTTCTCTATGCGAAACAATGAGCAGGAGTTCGTTACGCGAAATGATGCAACCTCACCTAAAGTAAGCAGGAGTTCGTTGTGTGAAACGAAGCGCAGGAATTCGTTATGCAAAACAAACTACTGGAGTTCGTTACGCAAGACAATGCAACCTCACCCAAACCTCGCGGGAGTTCACTCTGCGAAACAATGTGACAACCAAAAATCCTTTCCATAGAGAAAGCAACGTCTCCATAGCAGAGATCAACGATGCTTAATGAGGTCTATAATGTTGATTCAGTCGGTAGGAGAAGGCAAACGTTGGGTTATAAACGACCTCTCCGTAGTAGGGGCATCCAATGGAATCTTCGATGTCAGAATTGACTGACAAATCAGAAGAACATTGAGCAGAAAAAATATGTCCCATAGTGCAGGCTAATGATGACCATTTAGGCAGGGGGACGAATACCAAGAGCTTCTCAAATAAGAAGCAAAAAATAAATCATAGATACGTATTTCCCAAATGTGAAATGTGAATAGCTAATATGAAATGTGAAATCCATAATTGGCTTGTATCGAATAGCTAATTTTGAGCGTCAACGCGAATTCGAATCAATATATCATGTTTGTGCAGATAATATTCGACGAGTTATAAACCGTTGAATAAAACAGTTCTGTATAGACACATCATTCAATTCAAAATAAAAATTCGCCATAATGAAAAAAATTAACTGACTAATCTGTTGTCGATATGGGCAGTCAATAATAAAATATTCGCCCAAAAATGTGCAATGTTTTCTATTGTAGCAAAACAGGTTCAGCAGCAAGAAAAGGCATGCATCACTGAAATATAAATCGAACCATTCCATAGATCCAAATACAACGATGGATTGCAAAATTGAGCTGGATTTCGGGATCAAGTGTAAATCTAGAAATGCACTTCACATCCAAAAGAATCCAAGACGGGTGGATGTACGCGGCAAACTTAGGAATGAAAATTAACATCGGAAATATGAATCATCAACGCAGCCAGTTTGCACAAAAGTCATGAACATGGAAATGGCTCAATCCATCAAGAAAAGTGAATGAATAAATGCATTTAGAGGCATATAAAGCGTTCATTGATGGTTTATCCATATCCGTTTGGCACAGAGTATATTAACACCATTCATTTCAGAGCTTAAATTTTATACAAGCGAAATATAAACTCCGAGGGGCAAATTTTAACATCATTGTGAACGAAGTTCAAAATTATGAATTGTTCATGAATGGTGACATGTGGCTAGAAATTGAATACCGGAAAGCTTTTACAAACGAATAGACCGAACCATGGCATCCAAGTATAACGTATAACGTGAAAGAGGTGGTTGTGAATAACACTCATGACCAGTAGCTTTTAATAAAGCCACATGTACAAGACTTTCTGGCACAATAACATATGCACTTGCAATGCATGGATTAGTTGTATTGTTCCCATTTGCACGAATAGCATATATAAAATATAGGTGGCAATGTGTGAACGCATGTAGCTGGGTAAGTTTACAGCATGATATAAATAACGAAGATAATATATAGAACAACCAAGACAAATGCATAGAATACATGCATCATCAATCGGCTTCTTCAATGCTTCTATGGGTCGAGTAGTCCCTTCCTGCTGACTGGGTCGGTCACCTTATGGAAACCGTGGATTGAACAGGACCCGCAATGGCGGTCGAGCATCACTCAGGCTATGAGTTGATCATCACTTAAAGGAAAAGGTCGAGCACCCCCGGTCATATAGACATCTTTGATTTGTCCAGCAGCGTCTTCATGCATTGGTCGGTCATGTATAAGGTTGTTTAATTCCTGGATTAGCTTCACGTGGAATATAAAACTGCAGTTTCAAAGCAACGTTTATACATGGCAAGTGTAAAATTGGTAAACACGCATTGCATTGATCAGTAGAAAGACACGCGGAGGAAAGTGTGTACATATATAGGGTCGATCACATAAAACAAATGGTGGAAAAGTCGTAATAAGTTAGATCAGTCATCCCCACAAAATTCTGGTCGGTCGTGCAAAATTCCTGGTCATACATATATTCATTAAGGGTTGGTCGTGCATTAGATTTAGGGTTGGTCATGCATCATATTTTTGGGTCGGTCTTAAAGCCGGCTATAGGTGTGTACAGATGTCCAGTGGCATTTTCGTAAATACATTTATGAATGACCCAAACCCTACACACCATATTTTCATCTTTGCCACTTCCCACAAACTACACCTACAAATACTCCACTTTTCTACCATTCAAGGGTCCGAATTATGGACCCCGAAGGGCTTGTATTTTCACTTCTCCACTAATCTAAACTTCTCTAAACCTCTCTAGTTTCCATTAATCCTCTCTAAAGCTTAGATCGAGTCATTGAGATGAATGGCTTGACAGGTTTTCAGTGACAAGGAATTATCGGTAATCGAAGTGTTCTAGCAGACTCAAAGCAGATTGCTATGGGGACGCTGTTTAGAGATCATGTACCATGGAAAGTCGTGATGGGCCTAGTTGTCGAGAATGGGAAAAGACAAACATACGAGTCACGTTGGTGTATATTAGTTTGTCTAGAGCCGGCATTTCTCCATTAGCCCCATTAACCATCGAAAGCAAGTTCGATTATCGATGGATTCAAGGCTATAGACGTTGATGGCTAGGATATCGGATGTTATGGTTGATTGTGTGTCTTCTTCTTTGTTTTTCTCTGGGTAGGCTATCACCATAAGATGTCGAAGAGAAGCGGGATTGTGGGTTATCCTTTACTATTTTGTAATGGCATGTGATGGATGTTTTTCACCTGTTAACTTGTTGGTGGTTGGGCAAATCAGAAGGTTGATCCTCATATACTCATATGTAGCTATTGTTATTTATTTTATCGCTCACTAAGACTTTTTTCTGAGTCAAGGTTTTATGTTCCCTCTTATTACCTTGTGTTGTTCATCAATGTTGTTGATAAGCAGACTGAGTAGCAGGTAGTTGGTTTTGTGTCGTTGTTGTTGTATTGTGAAGAGCAGGAGGCTAGCGTACAATTATTATCTAGTTAGTATTTTTCTTTTTTGTTTCCACTGTATTTTTATGTTATTGAGACTCTGAGGAATGTAGTGAGGCATATTGTATTTAGAGATTCACGTATTGAGATGCATTGTACTCCAGATTTTATAGTTTTATGGAAATTTGATTTTCTGTTTAGATATGCTTCACACCCGTATACTATTATATTTTTATTATTATATATTATCCATGTTTTGTGAGTTATATGGCATGTTTATTTCGAGTTATTCTACCATGATGATCGTCCCGTATCGGCTTGGCCGACATACATCTCACCATTCCTTAGTTAGGTGCGGGAGGCATGGAGCGGTCGTTATGGTATTTGTGTCGATAATCAGGATCGAGAATTGGTTGGTTCATTGCAATTGGTAATCAAGTATCTGCACCATTCCTCTTGTGCATAGTTGTTGCTTGCTTGAACAATGACGAATCATAGTTTTTCTCGAATTCGTAGTGGCTTTTCGGATTTGTTTTACGTAAATTTTTGGTGTTATTTTTCTTTTATTTTCGAGAGCACGCACATGTATTTTAAAATCATTTTAAAAGCTTTTTCATATATAAATATCATTTTAAGTAAGACTTTACAATGTGATTGTATAAATATATAAGTAATTTTAACTAGAAAAGAGCTTTCCAAGCTCGATGATTTCCAAATGTTTTCCAAAAATTGTTTTAAAACACGATTTTTTAAGGTATATTTTCTTATATGAAATCACACATTTTTGCACCCTTTTTAGAATGCGAGGTTGTGAATTAGATGATTTAGTAAACCGTGTAGTACAGAGCACACAGTTTTACTTTATCGGTTAATCCTAAACTTATCTACTCGAGGCTATTGTTGCTAGTGTTTTCTAATGTGGAGCTGACTTACAGTAGTAAACCAGTAGTAAGAACGTGTGGTATCGGACACACAAATACCGCTATTTAGGTTATTGTCTGAGAGTTTGTGATACATTTTGTTGATTCGCCAGTACTAGACCTTGTGGTCAATCTTATGGTAATTGCAACCTCCGGTTCACTCTTGTGGATCATGTGGCATTTCTAACCTTTGACTCAATCTTATTGCATTATGACCTTTTAGTTTATCTCATAAAGGTACCTCTCTTGTGGATACTGGTGTTGGCATGGCTTCTAGCCATTCTGCAGTTAGCAAATGCAGGAATAGCTTCAGTTTGCCAATCTTGTGTTTGGATCCAAAATTACATTGTTTCCTAATTTTGTGTTCAGTGTTATTTTCAACATTTTGAGTTGACTATTATTATATATACATAGCTTCGGGTTACCTGAGAATCCTGTGTATACGGTGATTTTATTTCTGAGCTTCGAGTTATCTGGGGATTGTTGTGTACATGCTGATTTCATTTCTACGGTTTTGGAGCTTTTATCCAAGTTCTCGAGTTTCTATGATTTTTTTAGCTTTTTGTGGTTTTCTTTTTGTGGTTACACTGTATATATACCTTGTGCTTCTCTTGTTAGAGGAAACGTTTGTGTTAGTAAGATTACCCTTTATGTGAAAGTCCTAAACGGGTTCCTTTGCAACTATCACTTATATCTTGTGGATTCCTTTACTGCCCAAATGAGTGCTTCCCTTCTATGAATTTATTATTACCTTATCACATACTAATTATCTTGTTCAGGTTAGACTGACCCGTTTTCTTAGCTATTCTCTTATAGATATCTCTACCAATTCTTTTGGACATATGCATATTTTTTATTGTAGTTTGTCCTGTAGTTTTATCGTGACATGTTGATGTACATGTTCTTTCATGGGATTTTGATGTGTATATATGTACAGTGGTTTATATGACTAATTATATATAGTACTTTGTATTATACATGATGTATTTATGTATATATTTGTGTCTGCTTTTCTATGATATATGCTTATTATATATATTACGTTTTTCTATGAATAGATCTTGTAGCCATCATAGTATTGTATGAAATAAGAATTAAGCATGTCTATCTATGAGAAAAAAATCTTCATACTTGTTGCCTTCTGAATACAAAATTACGGAGAGTCGTTCCTAACCAGCCTATTCTCTGTATTAACAGATGGTGTTACTTGCTAGTGTACCTTGTTAATACAAGTCTCGAGGTGGGGTGTCTAATATTTATACAAAAAATACAAATATTATCAGCTTTCTTCGTTTTCTGATTCAGCCTTGATCTCGTACTATATGTCATTTTCTTTTGCACTCTCAAATGCTTCTATTAAAATATTTGATTCATCATTCAATGAACCTAAACCAATATCATCAATTACTAATTTTGTCAATATAATGGCCCGTAAATCCATACCAATTTGAGTTGACTAATATTCTACCCATTCAACTCAAAGTGCACGAAAATACAGATCATTAATAGAAAGAAATAAGAGGATGAGAAAGATAAGATAGAACTATTAAAATAGAAAACCAAGAAGAAGAACCAACACATAGAGTCTCACATCACAGCGGAACAAAATAGAATACAGAAATAGAACTTTATAAATAACTTTACATAAATACTTACATTCATCAGAGTACAACAGACTATTTGGAAGTTATGATAACCTATCCTGGAATACTTCACACAGCGGAATAATACTAGATTGTATCGTACGTCTGAACTCCTTCAGTTCGTCTCTGAACTTCATGGCAACCGATAACCTGAACCTGCACTCGGGCTGACCCGAGACATTACAAACGCCACAGATCAGTCTGGTGAGCCAGCGTGAGAAAAGTAACTAAGTTTAAAATATATCCATACAGATTTAAAGTCCAAAATCCTTTGAAAGAAAAGGATAACAGTAAGACCAGTCCACATATAAACACAGACGGTTTTTACCTTACTATAACCTAAAATAGTCTTGATATCAAATTCTAGTGATACCATAATAGTGTCTATCAAATAAATAACCAAGTAGCAGAATGCTTGCATTTTACGCTCTACATAAATAGTGTAAAGTAAAAAACCGCGGGGTGCTTATTGGAAATTGGATTCCAACTAGACAAGGTATGGGATCACCTTCGGATTAGTGTACTCTAGAGGGGATGCACTAGGGTTCAATAAGAACGTCTTGCAACCTGGCCACACATGACTGACCACTCATTTAGCTTGAGTGTATCGAATATATTACCACCCACGATTGGGTGCGACCCACCATTTCCGAAAGCTGCAGCAGCGAAATATAGATCAAAAAGTAAAAAGGAATTTCTCAAGATGGTGATAATACACCCAAATTGGGTATGACCCACCTAGCCATGTTGCCTGCCCGAGTTCTGTATTTTCCCAGTTGGCGAGGCTTGAGGTTACGTTTAACTTTTAGAACATCTGATCACCACTCGCTTTGAATGTTACATCGCCAGATCCGTCAAATCAGTAATTGATGACCTCAAAAATACACTGGGCGCGTTAGAAGAAATCAATGTACATGACCATCTGAAAATACTCTGTCAGACACTCGTCCATACAAGTCATCCAAGAACAAGATGAACCGAAGGCATCCTCCTACTGCATCCTTGAATTACCATATGGATCAGTAGCGAGAAGTCCTTGCAATCTGCAAAATCCCAACCATGACCGAATCACGTCTGAATATCTCTAGTAGCTATTCCAGAGAATATTCGACAAATAATCCTTCCGCTTATGAAGATCCACGGCCTTCAATGCTCCATCTCGACCATATTCTAATACTTTATCGTTTACGTATTTGCTGGTCATAGTGGTTTTCGAATAAAATTTCGATTCCGGACTTTCCATACCAACAATCTACTTGGCTAGATTTTGATAGTAAGTGTTTTAACTATCAAAATTAACAATCATCATCCATAGAAAGTAAAATGGATTCATTGGTTCAGTATACAGCGTCACTTAGCCCCTTTAATTAAGCAGTTGTCAATTAATTTCTAAATCTCCAAACATTTGGATTATTGCCCTTTCCCATTTTTTATCTCCAAATCAAATTATCCAATCTATAATTCTTTGAATTATAGTTTATATTCCTTATGGAAATATTCTTTTAATCTCCTTAATCACCATCGTCTCTAAACTAATATCAACCTTGGATAATTATGAAGACATTACAAGTTGGGGTATTTTATTTACCTCTCATACCTTGAGACGACAACATTATTATCTTCGGAAGGCATAGAAGTTTATCAATGAATCTTATTTCAAATAAATATACTAACGCTTCTACTAACCATATGATTTAAAAACATCGGTTTAACTCCATCTATTTCCTTTTAAAAATCCCTTTTTGCCGATTCAGATTACAAATTCCATTTTGAACTTGTTTTTATTTATTCATTTATAACTTACCTTTTTAATTACTAAATTTGGATTTATAGAAATCCATCCAATAGAATTCTTACTATGAGTTCACGTTAAATAAAAATTCGCTTACCATTCCAGTTAAACTTCACATAAGGCTTTACGACTTCATAACTTCTAGTTGAGGTACTTGACCTAAAAAATTATCACTTTCATTATTAGTAAATAATAATGAATCCTAATTAATTTAGAAACCAATTAATTAACAATTTTTATAATGGTTAATCTTCCCTGTAGTGTTATTTAAAAATTCAATAATTGTTCAATAATCAATTCTGGATAAGCAGTTGACTTCGTCAATTCTAAGCAAGGTTAATTCGTTTAACTATTTCTACTTAGTTATTTCTTTAATAAAATTAATTAATATAATTTCATTTAATTTAATTAACAATGTAATTAAATTAAATAATCATAACTAATTATTTATTTAAAACAATTAATCTAATCCTTCCTTTAAATTTATTTATAAAATCAATTTAAATAATTTCATTTAATTAATAATCAAATTAAATTAAATAATCATAATTAATTATTTAATTGAACAACTAATTCCATCCTTAACCATTTGGTTAACTTAAAATAAACTTAGATAAGTAACAAGTATTCATTCCCTTCAATAACTTTTGTTAATAATAATTTATATAAAATAGATTTCTAAATCTGTTTTTAGTTATAAAACCATTTTATAACTTTCCTGCTATTAATTTCCCTAACAGTAAATCAATCTTTATAAATCGATTCATTTATAGGCCATCTGCCGATAATTACTCAACCAATATTACCCATTGGTTAATATCACACATGTGTTGGGTTTGGGGTCAACATTCAACAATTAACAGTCAATCAGGTTGATTAACAGTTCATATAAGTAAACAATGTATTTGAGGAATCCAGTTGGATCCCTCCAACCTGTCCTTCCCTACAACACAATGGGTTACCTCAATTTCAACATGATAAACAGTTCAACTAATAACAGTCAATAAACAATTTATAATGACTATTCAAGCATCAAATGATTTGTTTAGTACATCTATTATTATAAACGTAACCAATAAAGTAAATTACCTCATTTGGAATTTAATCGTTAAAAATAACGATTTAATTCGATTAAATTAAACAAACGTTTAATTTAATCAATGAATATTTTAAATGTTCAGCATTCATGCAAACAATCATCAATCAACAGCAAACTGTAATAACCCGAATTTTTATAACATGTTAAAACCATAAATCAAGGCAGTATTAAATTTTAAAATAAGAATCAAGGGAAACAGGTTGCGCCATTGCATTCGTCTCGGAATTCTGCATGAAATAGAGTCCGAATTTTCGAAAATCGGAGTCCTCATGAAGAAGTTATGGCCTATAGAAGATTCAGTAAATTTTAGACCAGACAGGTCGACCTGGGGGTTTGGTCGACCATGTGGTTGACCTTAGGGTCGACCTACCCCCCCAGATCAACCATATGGTCAACCTCCTCCCCTTACAGGTCGGCCTGTTTTGACCCAGAACCCATTTTTCAAGCCTGAGACGTGTTTTGATGGTCCGGATTGATTCTAGGGTTAATCTAAGGGCCTAAACTAGTTGCTACCCCTATAAATACATCCTAAGACCAAGCCTAATTCATATAAATTATTCTTGCACTGCTATGCTGCTAATTTACCCCTTGAACCATGGCCGCCACCTCCAAATTAAAGCTTAAGCATTCAAACTCGATTCAAATCAAAAATCAAACGCTTCTACAACATTTGAAGAGAATAGATCAGCGACACCGCAACGTTCTACGACAAATTTATAGACTTGACTTCTGCATCTAAATTTCTTAGACCATGATCTGTAAGTTCCAATTACTTTTAGATAAAAACTATAAATCTAATATGGGCATGTTAAATTGGAATTGATTTATGTATGATTTATATCTATTCTTGTTTTCTTCTTGGATCTTGACTATTGGGAATATTGTCTACGACGTTGAAACTATTGTTAATGGCATAAGACAATGACTATGCCGATGACTGTGAACATAAGACTATAACTACACCTATGACGGTGAACATAAGACTATGCCAATGACTATGATGGTGAACATAAGACTATGCCTGTGCCTATGACTATGAAGGTGAACATAAGACTATGCCTATGCCTATGACTATGATGGTGAACATAAGACTATGCCTATGACTATGATGGTGAACATAAGACTATGCCTATGACTGTGAATATAAGACTATTGCCTATAACTATGACAGGGACAATTGTGGCTAATCACCTATGAGGTTATTGCCTAGAATTATGACTATGAAATTGGATCTAAGCTTGATTTTCTATTCAGACCTATTTTCTTTATTTGTCTTGATTTTGGGGATTTTTCTATTTAAGTTAGATCTATCCGTGTTCTTGAATCTAGATTATTATTCAAACCTTTTTCATGTTCATAACGTTATGCCTGCGATGTTTTAATCAATTTATTCAGTTAGGTCATGCCTTGGAAATAAATTGATAATAGAGCAATGTTTATTATATTGATCTATGCATGTGCTTCTATTTTATCATCATGTTGAATTGGGAATTAATGAATAAGTCCATTCATATGTATATGAACTTGGAGTATAACCCGTGATGACAAGTTGTGTAGTTTATCATGTTATGAAATTTTTAGGTTGTGAAATCATATCACATATGTGACCAAATGTTAGATCTACATGTTTATGTGTATATATTAAACCTATGTCATATTTCAAGTTCACACTTATTCATATGTTCGTGATTGATTTGCAAGTTCACATATATGTAAGTTGATTTAGTCTATGTTGCAAATTCACATATATGTATGTTGGTTCAGTCTACGTTGCAAGTTCACACCTATGATATTCATGTTGATTGTTTTGCAAGTACACACCTATGGTGTTCATATTGACTAAGCCAAGAATGTCAAGTTTACACCTATGTCATGTTAATGAATTTCTGTATGCAAATTTTGTGTACGTTAAATTAGGCTAAGTTTTTAGCCTAATATTATGCCAAAAATCATGCGGACGGAAAATTAAGCTAAGATTGTTAGCCTAATATTTAGACGGGGTAACATTGGGAAAAAATGGTAATTATAAGAAACTTGGTATGAAACTCGCCATGAAACTTGACATGAACATTGTTATACCTTGAATTTGGATGTGGCCATGAAACTTGCCTTGAAACTTGACATGAACATGACACGAAACTTGAACATGGGCATGACACTAGAATAAACTTAAAAATGACCAACTCAAGGTTGGGTTGAGTTTGCAGTGTAATTCTACCCAGAACCGCCCGGCAAATCCAGTTACTGCAAACAATAGGATCCAATGTGGGTAGTTGGTCATATCGCACTTGAAAACCCGAGGTCAGACTGAATTGTGGTGTAATTCTGCCCGGAACCGCCCGGCATATCCAGTGACCACAACAACCGGTCTGATGTGAGAGGTTGGGATGCATTAATGAATTAATGCCACATGATAGGGTTAAGTCATGAACATGAAAGACAACACTTAACCAACTTGATACATGATTCGTAGGCGGGTAAAGTCATGAACTTGAATGACAACACTTAACCAACTTGACACGCCAGACTGATAAGGGTTAAGTCACGAATTTAAATGACAACACTTAACCTATTGGACGAAAACCCTAGTTACGTGGTCCATTTCAGCAGTAACCCACTAGATGTATCATGGTACCCTGGAACTAGGCAGGGTGGGGCACGATTACTGGGCTGATTGTGAGCGACCAAAACAACGGCTGTGTTGGTGCGCCAGTGTAGGTTTAGGCGGGCTATGGTCGTGCACGTGGTCCGGAGTTGAAAAAGCAGGCATTGGGCATCTGTAGGTTTATCTGTGCATGCTTGATTCGTGTCGGTGTTTGGCACCCTAGGGCTTGATACACCCTATGGTGGACCTATCACAGGTGACTACATTCGTGATAGGGCCGTATGACACAGACACATGACGAGCTAGAACTTGTAGGGAGCCAATCGACCAGTGGATCGTTTCGTTTGACCTAAAAATGGGTCATTTCATGATATTGGGCCAAGGGATTATTTCATGATTTAAATAAGACATGGGTTTGGGATTCTATTACAGTTGATGCAGCAAACCTTGAATATGTGATGTATACTTGATTAATACTTGATTTAGCAGGTTATCTTAGTCTATCTTGCCCATCTTGACAGCACCCTTATGTTTACTTTCAGTTTATACATGTCGTGTTACCTTTATCTGTTTTTATGCTGAAAGTCACTTGGACTTACCAGTCTTTATGACTGACCTGTTTTCTTTCGTTTCCCCCCTCAGGTTCTCATGGAGGAAACTCTAGCACTTAGCTTGGATTTCACTTGCTTTCGGTTCAGCTCATGCACGATTTAATCTTGAGCTATGCTATGGCTGCATTTCTGCTACCTTTGGGGAATTAAGCTCCTTTTGTTGTTTCAAGTTTATGTTTCTTTATTTATGCAAGACAAAATTTATTGTAATGGAAAATAATGACCTTGGCTATTTGATGTAAAAGGTTTTGACTCATTTTGAAAGTAATGAAATTTATCTTTTGATCCTTCCGCTGTTTTATCTATGTTCTGTCTTGTGATATTTCTGTGTTTGTTTACCTCGATAACGCTCCTCCAAAACTAGTGCATTCCCTTTGTGAGTGACCCTAGCGGAGGTGGGGTGTTACATTTGGTATCAGAGCAGAAGGTTACCAGAATGGGCAAAAGTTTTTTTTTAAAAAAAACTTCTAAAACTATTTTCAAAACCGTTTACAAAGAAGCATTTTTCAAGAAAAGTCTAGTTTTATTTAAAGGCTATTCCCCAAAAGCCATTAGCACTATCCTTTGTTTCCTCGTTTGAATCCCAACCTTTTCCTTTCAGCATGTCTGGGAATCTTAACTTTTTAGAGGACGTGCCAATACCTGGCTGATTCAGGAGGTACTTAGAGGCTAGGGCCAACGATGTAGGCCCAGTAGATATTCCTCCTCCAGCTGCAGCGATTCCTCCTCCTCCTTCCCGTCCTCGTGCAACTTCTTTCTCAAAGATCTGTAAAGATTGTAGGGCCATGGGTGGAAAGGATTTCAAGGGAACTGAATCATTCATAGAAGCGAGGAACTGGCTCAAAGAAACTGAGGATCTGTTCGTTATCTTCGAGGTGGGCGATAGGCAGAAAGTACAGTTGGCAGTATGGTTGCTCAAAGACGAAGCTTCCTATTGGTTGGAAGTCACTAACGCTGAAAGACCTGTTGACACATGGATGGACTTCCGGACAAGGTTTGAGATGAAATTCCTCTCGCAGGCTGAACGAAGTTTATAGCTGGAAAAATTATTATCTCTTAAGCAAGGAAGTATGACGGTCAAGGAGTACGTCAATCGATTCAATCAGTTGGCTCAGTTTGGACTGGACTTAGTGAATACCCCTCATAAGAAAGCTCTCCGCTTTGTCAAAGGATTGAATGAGCCACTTCATAGCTTGGGTATGACCCATGTACCTATGGTGGCTACTTACGAAAATCTAGTAGACATGGCGCTCTTAAATGAAGAAGACAAGAATGGCAAGAAGGAGGTCAAGGAGATGAGTCCCCAAACAAGAAGGTAGACCCCAAGAAGGGAGTCAAGAACAACAACAACAATAATGATAACAAGAAGAAAATGCCACTTCTGTGGTATTGAGGGGCATATAGTCCAGGATTGTAGAAAGAAGAAGATGAAGATGGGAGAATGCTTTCAGTGTGGTGATATTGGACATATCAGCAAGAGCTGCCCTAAGAAGCAAGGGCAAGCCCCGCAAGCAGGACCTTCTGGGGGTACATCTTTAACTTCTTCTCCTATATGCTTTGTTTTATCTTGCTTATCTTCTCAATATTATCTTGAGAACCTTAGGTAGAACCATTTTGGATGTAAACATGTGATTGAAACATGTTATGGTTGATGTTTGCAAATGGTTGCAAGTGGTCACAAGTGGTTGCTCGTGGTTGCATAACACACATTAGGCACTAGATCGGCTCAGACACATTTTCATATTGCATATGCATGAGTGTTTATACTTGTTTATGGATGAAATTGAATGTGTTATCATGTGGATGTTGCATATGGATGGATGTTTGTGCACACATATAGTGTTTATGTGACTAGGACTATTTGCATGCATGTTGGATTCATGACACTAAACATATTTTGCATTAGGAAGATCAATCAGGCCTAATCATTTGCATTAGATAAGGAACATACACACACACACACACACACTTTCTGCATATGTTCATATAGCATTAGAAATCTTTTAAGGAGAATGGTTGCTTGTGGATGATGGTTGAGTAGATGGTTGATTGGATGATAGGATGCATTCTTCTTAACTTGAAGATTTAGGGGACGAAATCCTTTAAGGAGGGAAGAATGTAACAACCCGAATTTTTATTACATGTTAAAACCATAAATCAAGGCAGAATAAAATTTTAAAACAATAATCAAGGGAAACGGGTTGTGCCATTGCGTTCGTCTCAGAATTCTGCATGAAATAGAGTCCGAGTTTTCGAAAATCTGAGTCCAGATGAAGAAGTTATAGCCTGTAGAAGATTCAGCAAATTTCAGACCAGGCAGGTCAACCTGGGGGTTGACCTAGGGGTCAAGTCAACCATGTGGTCGACCTTAGGGTCGACATACCCCCCAGGTCGACCATATGGTCGACCTCTCCTCCTACAGGTCGACCTGGTCGGCCTATTTTGACCCAGAACTCATTTTTGAAGCCTGAGACGTGTTTTGATGGTCCGGATTGATTCTAGGGTTAATCTAAGGGCCTAAACTAGTTGCAACCCCTATAAATACATCCTAAGACCGAGCCTAATTCATACAACTCATTCTTACACTGCTATGCTGCTAATTTACCCCTTGAACCCTGGCCGCCGCCTCCAAATTAAAGCTTAAGCATTCAAACTCGATTCAAATCAAAGATCAACGCTTCTACAACAATTCAAGAGAATAGATCAGCGACACCCCAACGTTCTACGACAAATTTCTAGACTTGACTTCTGCATCTAAATTTCTTAGACCATGATCTGTAAGTTCCAGTTACTTTTAGATAAAAACTATAAATTTAATATAGGCATGTTAAATTGGAATTGATTTATGTATGATTCATATCTATTCTTGTTTTCTTCTTAGATCTTGACTATTGGGAATATTGTCTACGACGTTGAAACTATTGTTAATGGCATAAGACTATGACTATGCCTATGACTGTGAACATAAGACTATGACTACGCCTATGACGGTGAACATAAGACTATGCCTATGACTATGACGGTGAACATAAGACTATGCCTATGCCTATGACTATGATGGTGAACATAAGACTATGCCTATGCCTATGACTATGACGGTGAACATAAGACTATGCCTATGACTATGACGGTGAACATAAGACTATGCCTATACCTATGACTGTGAATATAAGACTATTGCCTATAACTATGACGAGGACAATTGTGGCTAATCACCTATGAGGTTGTTGCCTAGAATTATGACTATGAAATTGTATCTAAGTTTGATTTTCTATTCAGACCTATTTTCTTTATTTGTCTTGATTTTGGGGATTTTTCTATTTAAGTCAGATCAATCCGTGTTCTTGAATCTAGATTATTATTCAAACCTTTTTCAGGTTCATAATGTTATGCCTACGATGTTTTAATCAATTTATTCAGTTAGGTCATGCCTTGGAGATAAATTGATAATAGAGCGATGTTTATTATGTTGATCTATGCCTGTGGTTCTATTTTATCATCATGTTGAATTGGGGATTAATGAATAAGTCCATTCATATGTATATGAACTTGGAGTATAACCCGTGATGACAAGTTGTGTAGTTTATCATGTTATGCAAGTTTTAGGTTGTGAAATCATATCACATATGTGACCAAATGTTAGATCTACATGTTTATGTGTATATGTTAAACCTATGTCATATTTCAAGTTCACATTTATTCATATGTTCGTGATTGATTTGCAAGTTCACATATATGTAAGTTGATTTAGTCTATATTGCAAATTTACATATATGTATGTTGGTTTAGTCTATGTTGCAAGTTCACACCTATGATATTCATGTTGATTGTTTTGCAAGTACACACCTATGGTGTTCATATTGACTATGCCAAGAATGCCAAGTTTACACCTATGTCAAGTTAATGAATTTCTTTATGCAAATTTTGTGTACGTTAAATTAGGCTAAGTTTTTAGCCTAATATTATGCAAAAAATCATGCGGACGGAAAATTTGGCTAAGATTGTTAGCCTAATATTTAGATGGGGTAACGTTGGAAAAAATTGGTAATTAATGGAAACTTGGTATGAAACTCACCATGAAACTTGACATGAACATTGTTATAACTTGAATTTGGATGTGGGCATGAAACTTGCCTTGAAACTTGACATGAACATGACATGAAACTTGAACATGGGCATGACACTAGAATGAACTTGAAAATGGCCAACTCGAGGTTGGGTTGAGTTTGCAGTGTAATTCTGCCCGGAACCGCCCGCCAAATCCAGTTTCTGCAAACAATAGGATCCAATGTGGGTTGTTGGTCATATCGCTCTTGAAAACCCGAGGTCAGACTGAGTTGTAGTGTAATTCTGCCCGGAACCACCCAGCATATCCAGTGACCACAACAACAGGTCTGATGTGAGAGGTTGGGGTTCATTAATGAATTAATGCCACATTATAGGGTTAAGTCATGAACATGAAAGACAACACTTAACCAACTTGATACATGATTCGTAGGTGGGTTAAGTCACGAACTTGAATGACAACACTTAACCAACTTCACATGCTAGACTGATAAGGGTTAAGTCACGAATTTAAATGAAAACACTTTACCTATTGGATGAAAACCCTAGTTACGTGGTCCATTTCAGCAGTAACCCACTAGATGTATCATGGTACCCTGGAACTAGGCAGGGTGAGGCACGATTACTGGGCTGATTGTAAGCGACCAGAATGACGGCTGTGTTGGTGCACCAGTGTAGGTTCAGGCGGGCTATGGTCGTGCACGTGGTCCGGAGTTGAAAAAGAAGGCATTGGGCATCAGTTGGTTTATCTGTGCATGCTTGATTCGTGTCGGTGGTTGGCACCCTAGAGCTTGATACACCCTATGGTGGACCTAGCACAGGTGACTACATTCGTGATAGGGTCGTATGACACAGACACATGACAAGCTAGAACTTGTAGGGAGCCGATCGACTAGTGGATCATTTCGTTGGACCTAGAAATGGGTCATTTCGTGATATTGGGCCAATGGATTATTTCATGATTTATATAAGACATGGGATTGGGATTCTAGTACAGTTGATGCAGCGAACCTTGAATATGTGATGTTATACTTGATTTATCATGTTATCTTAGTCTATCTTGCCCATCTTGACAACACCCTTATGTTTACTTTCAGTTTATACATGTCATGTTACCTTTATCTGTTTTTATGCTGAAAGTCACTTGGACTTACCAGTCTTTATGACTGACCCGTTTTCTTTTGCCTCTTTTTCTTCCGTCCCCCCCCCCCCAGTTCTCAGGGAGGATACTCTAGCACTTAGCTTGGATTTCACTTGCTTTCGGTTCAGCTCATGTAAGGTTTGATCTTGAGCTATGCTATGGCTGCATTTCTGCTACCTTTGGGGAATTAAGCTCCTTTTGTTGTTTCAATTTTATGCTTCTTTATTTATGCAAGACAGAATTTATTGTAATGGAAAATAATGACCTTGGCTATTTGATGTAAAAGGTTTTGACTCATTTTGGAAGTAATGAAATTTATCTTTTGATTCTTCCATTGTTTTATCTATGTTCTGTCTTGTGATATTTCTGTGTTTGTTTACCTCGATAACGCTCCTCCAAAACTAGTGCATTCCCTTTGTGAGTGACCCTATCGGAGGTGGGGTGTTACACAAACATTGTACACAAAATAAAAACCCGGTTTATAAAAATATAAACGGGATAAACTGAGTGAGTTGAACTCACCTAGGGTTTTCCATCTGTTGTTAAGACAGTTTGTTTCCGGCTGCGTCCAACTCCGACCAAACCAGCTCCATAGTGGTGTGCTTGTCTAACGGTTCCGACATCAGTGATTATGTTCCGTTCCAGGTACTGTTCGCACTTCTTCCTCCCAGCTTCTCTTCAATATTCCATGCAATTTCATTATGCCATCCCATTCTCACCCTTTTTCTTCTTTTGTCTTTTATTATGGACCTGATCCCTTTTCTTTTGAATTAAAAACCATGGCAAAACTTTATTTTTTCTGCCTGCCATACATTTGTCTATCCCATCGTTCACAAGACTCATCTCCCACTTGTCCACAATGCCAAACTACACTTACTTTCCTTCACGTTGTAGAACACCTTGCATCACGAGTTCATGTACCTCAAACCACTGTTTCACTTTCACGTTTCTTTTCTCTTCACTACTCATTTGCTATATTCCCTTCCACGTCTTCTACATGTCTCCGACCTTCACATTTCTGTTTAAACTTCTACCTTCACGTTTAACAAGCTTCAGTAAAAACAACTCCACCGTCATAGGTTCAACCTCCCTTGTTTTCCAGAAAAAGCCAACCGCCCCCATTCACATGTCTTCCCAACATCCCAGTCACGGCTGTCCAAACAAGAGCTTCCTTCTCTCTTCGCAACTCACACATTCCGACTTTCCATCATTCATATTTTGTATTCTTCCCAACAAACATCATTCGCATGCTTCGTAACTTCCCCTCTTATTTCCTTGTCTTTCTGTGCTCCTCTACCCACGCCCCAAGCCTTCCACTTAAGTTACTCCATCTTCTAGCCTATATACAGATGGTGCCTGCACCTTCAAACTCTTCCAAAACACTTTATCACGCGAGTCCTTCTTACGTCTTCACTCCATCCCTTCAACTCCAATATTTTTTCTCTGTTAACTCATGCGTAACTCTCCAGAATCATTTCTTCCTCACATCCTCCTGTTGAGGAGCCTTGAATTCCATGTTACTTTCATTTTCCGAGTACCGTTACTTTCTTTTTTTTATGTTTTTCTACCTCACTTCACTGCTTTTCGCATGAAACTGTATCCTTTCTGATCCGCATACACGCACTTCACCGCAACTCTTCCACACCTCCATTCACTTGCGTACCGTAATACAGATGGATGGGGAAACCCATCACCGAACTGTCCTTCGTTAAGCACAGCTCCGTCATGCTCAGTTCATGGAAGCTCGCTCCCCAGTCTCTATCTCGAACACTGCGGCTGTCTGAATCCTTTCAAAAAGTGGAGCTCACCTCCATTTTAACGTTGTTGGTTTACTTTTAGTTTAGTGAACGGTTTGGTTTTTAATGGTTAATGGAGTTTTTCGTTAACTTTCTGCTGGAAGAAATGGACGCTCGCGTGTACTTATGGGAGAGGATGGAAAAGAAAGGGATAATGTCTTTATCAAAGGTACAACATATGGGATACAATGTGGTAGGTAAGGCTATTGTGACGTCGTTTCTTGTGCAAATTCTTCTCAGCAAAGTCTTAGTATGGCGCAAAGAAAATACAAAATAGGTAGGCTTGTTTGCTCATATCTTTAGGCGTGTTAGAGGAATAGGAGTTATGCATTATTTCAACGCGTTATAGACGATGGGACACCGGGTATTGCTTAGGCTGTAGGCTCTATCATCTATAAGTTGAAAATGTTTAATTTCCTTTCTATAACACAGAAGCTTTGTTCAGAACTTAGTGTAGCACAAATTAAGATAGGAAAATATCTCGGACATGTTTGTGCAGAAGGAAATGGGTAGATATGATTTAACAGAGTACGTTTTTTTATGCGATTAGTAAATCTTACCGGGGTTCACCGTTATTTACCTTTAACGATCAATATTTGCAGCGACATAAACGATCTCTAAAAATTACGAAAGTGGACGTCATGGTATTGTTTGACGTTACGGTCCCAATGAAACCAGTTTCATTGAAAACGGATTCCGTTTGCACAAATAGCGTGTTTTAATTCAAATTATAACCATCGGTTCACCTTTAAATTTCGTCGATTGACAAAACATCTCCGTTTGGCTCCAAACTGGAATTGTAGCAATAATTAATTATACATATTCCAATAAAACTTGTTTCATCGGAAATAGAGATCATTTTAATTATATTCTAAACTACATATATATTCAACTCCATTTTATAAAATAAATTCGATACAAAATCCATTATATCGCTAAATCAATATTTAAACGGATTTAAATATTCATAGTTAATGTTCAAAAATCTAGGACGTTACATTCTTCCCCTGTTAAAAGAATTTCGCCCCCGAAATTACATGGTAAGAAGAATGCTCCAAACCGAGTTATCTTAAAATAATCATTTGAATTATCATCAAATTATATTCAAACTTTTAAAGATTTTTGAAAATTTCGTCAGAACCTCCTCTGCACGGCTTGATCAGAACAACTACGACTGCCACTCTGGGCCTCAACTTCTCTAAATAAAACCAAAACCAAATGGCCATCATAAAATCAATCATCAACCAATCAGTATCTTAAGTTTTACCTATTTGTCAGGCAACTCAATCTCCAAATTTGAATCAAATCCACCAACTGCTCTTTGTCTTCCAATATGTATTTCCAATTTGTATAACCAAATCAACTCCACATCCTTCTGAAATCTGCATTTAACTCAGCTGATGATGCAAATAACCAATACGGGGTTAAATAACTCAGTTCCCCCTCAACTTCTTTATTTTCCTATTTGATGGATTTTTACTCACTAATCCAACATCCGAATAACAAACAACCAAATCATTTGAATTATATTCGCCACTGATACTACTGGTCTGCATTCACTTTGGTTTAACATATATTAATATCAGTTGATTTATATCCGATGGATTTTCCTTTATTATCCATTCGATTTTTCAAATTCCAAATTATTTCATTTGATTACATTTCTCAAAATAATTGTACTTAACCAAATCAAATTTCATTATTCATATCCAATTCAACTGATTAATTGACTTTTCTAATCAATTGACTTCTATTTTAGAATCCGATATTTGACTTTATTTATTTCAAATTATAATTCTCATTTAACAATTTCATATTGAGATGTCCTCGGTTCTATTAACAATTTCAATTCTTTTAGCCAATTTGGTAATAAATTATCCTGATTAAAAAAAATCTTTCATCTTTATAAACTTTGAATATTTCATCCAAAATCACTTCAAATCATTTATTATGATTTTACATAATTTATTCAAATTTTTAATAATTTTAATAAAGCCCTTATAGTCGGTTTCCAATATCAGCCACCGAACTGCATCCATAGCGACCTTTTTCAAAATTGATTTACACATATCTTAAAATCTAACCATTTGATTTCAAATCTTTTATTATAATTTGAAACCTATTTCCGGTACGAACCTAACGGTTTTGGTTTTAGGAGAATCCAATGGTCGGATCACCTGTTACGTCCATTCGAAGTCGATGGTCGAAATCCACGAACGGTCGCTGCGCGATACGTTCTATTCAAACCATTTAAATATATAATATATTTCTTCGATTTTCAAATCCCAAATTTGTGTTATCCAGTTTCATTTCCAGATTAATTCTCATCTCCATATTGAATTAACCATTTGGTTTGTAACCAATTCAATTCTATTTAACTATTCAATTCAATTTGACTAATCGATTTCCCTCAATTAGTTCAATTTCACTTCATAATTCGATTTGAATTCCAATCAAACTAAGCAAAACAATCAAACAATAAATATTTCTATATTATAAAAAATAAATTTTTTTTCTATAAAAATATAGTTTAGGGAATAATTATATCATTTCCCCTCTTTATAAAACAATATTGTGTCAATTCTCAGTTCAGTACGATTTCCCAACATTTGAACTGGTCAATCAACGCAATACAAAACATTTGATATAAAATTTACAAATACGCTCTCTCGTATATATATCAAACTCAATCTAGGGTGTTACTAACCTCATCTCTATCGAGTTACGCCACAGAGCCAAGGTTACTACTCAAACAATAACATTGATACCAAATGTAATGGCCTGTAAATCCGTACCAATTTGAGCTGACTAATATTCTACACATTCAACTCAAAGTGCATGAAAATATAGATCATTAATAGAAAGAAATAAGAGGATGATAAATATAAGATAGAACTAGTAGAATAGAAGAACAAGAAGAAGAACTAACTCACAGAGTCTTACATCGCAGCGGAACAAAATATAATACAGAAATAAAACTTTATAAATTACTTTGCATAAATACTTACATTCATCAGAGTACAGCAGACTATCTGGACAGTTATGATAACCTGTCTTTAAATACTTCACATAGCGGAATAAATACTAGATAATATCGTACGTCTGAACTCCTTCAGTTCGTCTCTAAATTTCATAGCTTCCGATAACCTGAACCTGCACTCGGGCTGACCCGAGACATTACAAACGCCACAGATCAGTCTGGTGAACTAGCGTGAGAAAACTCACTAAGTTTAAAATACATCCATACTAATTTAAAATCCAAAATCCTTTGAAAGAAAAGGAGAATAGAAAGACTAGTCCACACATAAACATGGACTGTTTTTACCTTACTATAACCCAAAATAGTCTTGATATCAAATTCCAGTGATACTATAATAGTGTCTATCAAAATAATTACCAAATAGCAGAACTCTTGCATCTCACGCTCTACATAAATAGTCTATAATCAAAAACCGCGGGGTGCTTATTTGAGATTGGATTCCAACTAGACAAGGTATGGGATCACCTTCCCATTAGCGTACTCTAGAGGGGATACACTGGGGTTCAACAAGAACGTCTTGCAACCCGGCCACACATGACCGACCACTCATTTAGCTTGAGTGTATCGAATGTATTACCACCCACTGTTGGGTGCGACCCACCATTTCCGAAAGCTGCAACAGCGAAATATAGATTAAGAAGTAAAAAGGAATTTCTCTAGAGGGTGATAATACACCCTGCTCGGGTACGACCCACCTAGCCATGCTACCTGCCCGATTTCTGTCTTTTCCCGGTTGTTGAGGCTTGAGGGTACGTTTATCTTTTAGAACATCTGATCACCATTCACTTTGAATGACACATCATCAGATCCGTCAAATCACTAATTGACGACCTCAAAAATACACTGGGCACGTTTGAAGAAATCAATGTACATGACCATATGAAAATACTCTGTCAGACACTCAACCATACAAGTCATCCAGAAACAGGATGAACCGAAGGCACCCTCCTACTGCATCCTTGAATTAACCCATGGATCAGTAGCGAGAAGTCCTTGCAATCCGCAAAATCCCAACCTCGACGAATCACGTCAGAATACCTCTAGTAGCTATACCATAGAATATTCAACAGGTAATCCTTCCTAATATGAAGATCCATGGTCTTTAATGCTCCATCTCGACCATCTTCTGATACTTTATCGTTTATGTAATTGCTGGTCAGAATAGTTTTTGAATATAATTTCGATTCCGGACTTTCCATACCAACAATCGACTTGGCCAGATTTTGATAGTTTGTGTTTTAACTATCAAAATAAACAATCATCATCCATAGAAAATAAAATAGATTCATTGGTTTAGTATACAGTGTTACTTCGCCCCTTTAATTAAACAATTGTTAATTAATTTCAAAATCTCCAAACATTTGGATTATTGCCCTTTCCCATTTCTTATCTCCAAATCAAATTATCCAATCTATAATTCTTTGAATTATAGTTTATATATTCCTTATGGAAATATTCTTTTAATCTCCTTAACCACCATCGTCTCTAAACTAATATCATCCTTAGATAATCATGAAGTCATTACAAGTTGGGGTATTTTATTTACCTCTCAGACATTGAGACGACAACATTATTATCTTCAGAAGGAATAGAAGTTTATCAATGAATCTTATTTCAAATAAATATACTAATGCTTCTACTTACCATACGATTTTAAAACATTGGTTTAACATCATCTATTTCCTTTTAAAAATCCCTTTTTCCCAATTCAGATTACAAATTCCATTTGAACTCATTTTTATTTATTCATTTATAACTTACCTTTTTAATTACTAAATTTGGATTTATAGAAATCCAACTAATAGAATTATTAATATGAGTTCACATTAAATATAAATTCGCTTACCATTCCAGTTAAACTTCACATAAGGCTTTACGAATTCATAACTTCTAGTTAAGGTACTTGACTTCAAGAATTATCACTTCCATTATTATTAAATAATAATGAATCCTAATTAATTAGAAACTAATTAATTGACCATTTTTATAATCGTTAATCTTCCCTGTAGTGTTATTAAAAAATTCAATAATTGTTCAATAATCAATTCTGGATAAGAAATTGACTTCGTCAATTCTAAACAAGGTTAATTCGTTAACTATTTCTACTTAGTTATTTCTTTAATAAAATTAATTAATATAATTTCATTTAATTTAATTAACAATGCAATTAAATTAAATAATCACAATTAATTGTTTATTTAGAACTATTAATCTAATCCTTCCTTTAAATTGATTTGTAAAATCAATTTAAATATTTTCATTTAATTAATAATAAAATTGAATTAAATAATCGTAATTATTTATTTAATTGAACAATTAATTCCGTCCTTAACCATTCGGTTAACTTAGAATAAACTTGGATAAGTAACAAATATTTATTCCCTTTAATAACTTTCATTAATAATAATCTATCTAAAATAGATTTCTAATTCTGTCTTTAGTTATAAAACCAGTTTATAACTTTCCTGCTATCAATTTACCTAACGGTAAATCAATCTTTATAAACTGATTCATTTATAGGCCATCCGCCGATAATTACTCAACCAATATTACCCATTGGTTAATATCACACATGTGTTGGGTTTGGGGTCAACATTCAACAATCAACTGGGTTGATTAACAGTTCATATAAGTAAACAATGTATTTGAGGAATCCGGTTGTATCCCTCCAACCTGTCCTTCCATGCAACACAATGGGTTACCTCAATTTCAACACGATAAATAGTTCAACTAATAGTAGTCAACAAACAATTTATAATGGCCATTCAAGCATCAAATGATTTGTTTAATACGTTTATTATTATAAACGTAACCAACAAGGTAAATTCCCTCATTTGGAATTTAATCGTTAAAAATAACGATTTAATTCAATTAAATTAAACAAATGTTTAATTTAATCAATGAATATTTTAAATATTCAGCATTCATGCAAACAGTCATCAAATCATCAATCAATAGCAAATATTGCACATAAAATAAAAACCCGGTTTATAAAAATATAAACGGGATAAACTAAGTGAGTTGAACTCACTTGGGGTTTTCCATCTATTGTTAAAATAATTTGTTTCCAGTTGCGTCCAACCCCGACCAAACCAGCTCCAAAGTGGTGCGCTCGTCTTACGGTTATGACATCAGTGGTTATGTTCCATTCCAGTTACTGTTCGCACTTCTTCCTCCCTGCTTCTCTTCAATCTTCCATGCAACTTCATGCTGCCATCCCATTCTCTCCCTTTTTCTTCTTTTGTCTTTTATTATGGACCTTGCATCACGCTGTAGAATACCTTGCATCACGAGTTCATGCACCCCAAACCAATGTTTCTCTTTCACATTTCTTTTCTCTTCACTGCTCATTTGTTGTATTCCCTTCCACGTCTTCTACATGTCTCTAGCCTTCACAGTTTTGTTTAAACTTCTGCCTTCACGTTTCACAAGCTTCAGTAAGAACAACTCTACCGTCACACGTTCAACCTCCCTTGATTTCCAGAAAAAGCCAACCGCCTCCATTCACATGTCTTCCTAACATCCTGGTCACGGTTGTCCAAACGAGAGCTTCCGTCTCTCTTCACAACTCACACCTTCCCACTTTCCTTCATTCATATTTCGTATTCTTCCCAACCAACATCATTTGCATGCTCCGTAACTTCCCCTCTTATTTCCTTGTCTTTCTGTGCTTCTCTACCCGCGTGTTGCTTCCCCAAGCCTTCCACTTAAGTTCATCCATCTTCTAGCCCATATACAGACAACGCCTGCACCTTCAAACTCTTTCCAAACACTTTATCATGTGAGTCCTTCTTACCTCCTCACTCCACCACTTCAACTCCAATATTTCTTCCCTATTAACTCACGCGCAACTCTCCAGTATCATTTCTTCCTCACGTCCTCTTGCTGAGGAGCCTTGAAAACCATGTTACTTTCATTTCTGAATACCATTACTTTTTTTTATATTTTTCTACCTCACTTCGCTGCTTTCCACACCTCCAGTCACTTGCGTGCCGTAACACAGATGGATGGGGAAAAACCCATCACTGATATGTCCTTCATTTAGCACAGCTCCATCATGCTCAGTTCATGGCAGCTCACTCCCCAGTCTCCATCTCAAACACCGCGACTTTCCGAATCCTTTCAAAAAGTGGATCTCACCTCCATTTTAACATTTTTGATTTACTTTTAGTTTAGTGAACGGTTTGGTTTATAATGGTTAATGGAGTTTTTCATTAACTTGCTGCTGGAAGAAATGGATGTCTGTGTGTACTTATGGTAGAGGATGGAAAAGATAGGGACAACGTCTTTATTAAAGGTACAACGTATGGGATACAACATGGTAGGTTAGGCTATTGTGATGTCGTTTCTTATGCAAATACTTCTTAGCAAAGTCTTAGTATGGTGCAAAGAAAATATAAAATAGGTAGCCTTGTTTGCCCATATCTTTATGTTAGGCACAGCAGAGTAATATGTGGAGAGATAGATAAAAGATTGAATTTGATTTAATACTTTATTTCATTCCATCAGTAAATGAGATACAACTGTCTTATATAATGAAATACATTCTCTGGAATATTCCTGACAATCCTTATCTAGAATTCTCTAATATGACATATATAGGAATTCTTTATTCTTAAATTATTCCTTACATTAAAACTAGGGCAAATTTGTTAATGCAATTAATTGTTTCCTAATAACAAGATTCTCTTAATCATGAAAATTACAAATTAACTTATAACACTCCTCCTTAATTTGTAATTTTTAATTGCTTTTTGAACTTTTCAAACTTCTAATCAATTCCAGGCTGTTGCGAATATCCCTTTGCAACCAGTCGTGCTTTGTGCCTTGTTATAGAACCATCTTTGCCATGTTTTGTCTTGTAAACCCATTTCAGGCCAATGACTTCTTTATCTTTTGGCAAGTCAACTAACTGCCATGTTTTATTTTTCTCAATGGCTATTATTTCTTATTTCATTGCTTCAATCCACACATCTTCTTTGCTTGTCTCTTCAAACAACTGTGGTTCACAAGAAAAAAGAACAACATTGCATGAGTCATAAATATCTTGTAAAGAACGCACCTTTCGAATAGGAGGGTCCAAGTCTTCATATTCATTTTCATCATTTGAGCCGTAACAAGGAGCATTATCTACATGGATACTTTGCTGAGAACCGTCAGGTTGTGAGACATTATTTTGAGATCTTTTAGGCTCCATAGAATTTGTTTTTTGGTAGCCATCATGATCCCACTGCCATGCTGCCATTTCATCAAAGACAACATCTCTTGAGATAATGAGTTGATCATTTTTAGGATTTAATAGCCGATATCCCTTCGACTCTTCGCTGTAACCAACAAAGACACATTTCTCTCCTTTCTTCTCAAATTTATCTTTGTTTGGGCTCTGGTTCAATTCATATGCTACACTTCCAAATACTTTCATGTGGTCTACTTGGGGCTTTCTTTTATGCCAGGCTTCAAATGGTGTCATATTTCTAACAGCTTTAGTTGGCGAACGATTCAATATATAGACAGCCGTGTTGACAGCTTCCGCCCATAACTTCTTTGGCATGGATTTTCCTTCCAGCATACTTCGAGCCATTTCAACAATTGTTCGATTTTTCCTTTCTGCGACGCCGTTTTGCTGTGGTGTATATCGCACAGTAAGCTGCCTTGCAATCCCTTCTTTCTTGCAATGATTCATGAAATCGCTGTAAATAAACTCTCCTCCACGATCAGTTCGAAGAGTTTTTATTAAATGTCCGCTTTGACGTTATGCAAGAGCTTTAAACCGTAGGAAACTTGAGAAAGCTTCTGATTTTTCACTTAAAAAATAAATCCACATCATACGAGTGTAATCATCAACAAAAAGAATGAAATATCTCTTGTTATTTAGTGAAAAAGTCCTTGTAGGACCAAAAATATCAACAAGTATCAACTCCAAAGGAGCTTTTTCTCGCCATGAAGTTTTCAGAAAAGGAAATCTATGCATTTTGCCAAAAATACAACCTTCACACACCTTATTTTCCTTCATGATGATAGAAAGACTAATGACCATATTTTTTGATTTCAGCAAATGCAACCCCTTGTTGCTTAAGTGGCCATATCTCAAATGCCATAAATGAGACACATTAGAATCTGTTAAATTACTTTTCTTGTAATGACCCGTATCCTACTTATCAGGGGATCATAGGATATTTATTTCTTTCCCGTATGATGTCGTATGGTCGTGTACCTTTGGGAAACATATATTAGAGTCATTTCCCATGTTCATGATTTTTGTCGATTTTTAAATGACCATTATGCCCCTAGTTGGTACTGTTTTGGTCATAACTTTTGATTGGAAAGGAATTTTGATCTGAAACCACTTTCATTTGATTCTTTTGATGGTTTACCTTTCCGTAGAGTGGTCATAATAGCCAAACGGACTTACCGTTTGGGAGATATGGCTGAAATAAGGTTTGGAGGTTGAAAAACTGCTTAACCGGGCCAAATCGGGTGATTAATGAGTAGGCCCATAAACCATTTCGGGATTAGGGTTATGGGAGGGCTGAAATGAGATGGAGAACCATTCCATTTCAGTTTTCCAGCCTCCACTTATCACCAAGGAACCCTAAAAATGGCCTCTAGCCTCTAAATCACCTCCAAATCATCTTTTGGTCAAGGATTTGGCTTAGCAACCCCTAATCAAGGAAGATCTTCACCAAATCAACATAGGAGCTGCTGTTGGCATTGAGATTCACATCAAATCAGAGAATCATTTCAGATCTTAGTTTATTTTGTGGCTAAGGTGAGTGATTTGCATAGTTTTACACTAATTATGGCTAATTAGGGGTGATTAGTGCTAATTAGCGAATTTAAGCATGATAAAATTCGGGGAAAATGTTCATAAATTCCTAAATGATGTTTTAGACCTCTGATATGAATTTGGGTTAATTTGGTTAAGTTTTGCTAATCCTATCATTAGTTTCACCTAAACATGCTTAAGGGGAAATATGGGATTTTGGGTATGTTTGATCCATTTTAACCTATGATATTGATGTGAATGATGTTTGTGGTTGATTATGCATGTTGCTATGACTGTATGAAATGCTTTGTGATTGATTCCAATAGTTAGAATGGTCGAAAACGTCGTCGAATGGCGTAAACACTTGTTGGAATAGTTTCAGAAAACAGTGCCGGGTTCGGATCGGATCGGATATGTAGAACTGAGCAAAGAATCCAATCGGATCGGAACCCAACACTTGGGAAAAGTGGCAAAAAGGAAGGCCACGCTAGCTGAACTGGGATCGGATCGGATAGAGGGAGACGGATCGGATCGAGGAGGACGGATCGAGGTGGACGGATCGGATCAGAAGCACGAATCAAAGCAGGAACACGGAAGCGGATCGGATAGGAACATATGGAGGGAGCATGAAGACGGATCGAAAACGCGAACCAGAAGGACACCCGACCCGACCCGAAGGGAAGCATCCGACCCGACCCGAAGGGAAGCATCCGACCCGAACCCAAAGGAATGCCGACCCGAACCGCACCAGAAGGGGGACCCGACCTGAACGGATGAAGAACACCGACCTGAACCGATAACTTGATGAGGAATCCGACCCAACCCAGTATTGACCAATAACCCGAGATGCAAAGGTAGTCCAATATGGGAAGTTAGAGCTCAGGATCCCGGAACCAGTTGGGAACCAATGAGTTCACTTCATGGTTGGACTTTGCTGCGGGACGTGTGCTAAGGAGTTGTCGACGTTCATAACTTCGATCTACCACTAGAAATGAAGGATGGCTACTTATCAGTGCAGTAGGGTCATTATGATCTGAGGGGCAAGGTGATGGTAGCAAGACTACGTTATCAGTGCAGTAGGGTCATTATGACCCGAGGGGCAAGGTGATGCGTAGTAAGACTATGAGCCAGTGCAGTGGGGTTCTTGTGACCCCATGGGGCAAAGTGGACATAGTAAGGATTGATAAGGCTATGAGCCAGTGTAGTGGGGTTCTTGTGACTCCATGGGGCAAAGTGGACATAGCAAAGGATTTGTGGCTACGTTATCAGTGCAGTGAAGTCATTTATGACTTCATGGGGCAAAGTGATCGTAGCAAGGAATGTTGGGTGATCGAAGTGGTGAATATCGTATGCTTTATGCACTGAGTGAGAGATGTGAGGATGGATGCTATGTTTGACTGTTTGACATCTCTATGACATGCACACCTCCCCACCTCCGTATCTTTACACTGTTTGATATGATACCTTAGAGTGTTGTACAGTATGTAGTGCTAACTCTTTGGTTGCAGGTCCAGGTTCAGGTATGTTTTAGTCTACCTGTTATTGTTCACTTTAGATGCTTATCGCTCATACCAGGCTTTATGTCTGACCCAGAGTTTTATGTCTCCTCTTATTACTCTGGGTGCTCACACGAGCAGACTAGAGACAGGTTAGCTGGTGATGCGCGAGTAGCTGATTCGGATGCGGGCAGGAGGCTTCCACGTATTATATATATATACACATTCTCCCTGTGTCATTGGTGGTCGCTACTTGGGCATTAGTAGTGTACCTCATTTATCTTACTTTTGCTTTGAGACAGTTTGAAAGGTTGTAATAAGCTGTATGTTAGATTTCCGCTGCTATGATGTTTAGTTCTGATTTTCAGCTTATGCACTGTCTCTCCAGTTTTATGTCAAGTATGTTATTATTATATTTTATCCTATGCGTTGTGAGACATTCTACAGGTTCTTTGTATGTTCATTTCCTTCTTCCTTTTTCCTTCTGACGACCCGTTCCGTGCTAACTGGACACGTGTACAGCGCACTTTTGGAGTAAATGTTGGTTGGTGCGGGGCGGGCTGTTACACTTGGTATCAGAGCTCTAGGTTGCGTAGTTAACCTAGGGAAAGACACCAGGGAGAGATAGTACGTATATGAGAGCGCGTATTTGTGATTACTTTGGTTTTCAAAAGCTATATATACATACTATTAGTAGTATAAAGATGAAGTCGCACTGCACTAACACCACTATGGGGTCGTTAATCGTTTCCCTTTTACAGATTAACGATGAGCCGAGACACGAGGGGTGCTGGTAGAGGGACCAACCAAGGGAATGCCGCTGACATGAGGGCAATGTTTACTAACCTCATGAGAGACATGCTTAGAGAAGTGCAAGGGGCAATTCCCAATCCCGGAGTTGGTGTTGGCCCAGTAGTGCAGGCGCCTAGGGTCGATTTCGCCAAGTTGTGCAAGGATTACACTAATATTGGTGGGAAGCCGTTCCACGGGACAGAGTCGGCCACGGATGTTCAGGACTAGATGGATAGCTGTGACCGTATCTTTGATGACTTAGGTCTCGAGGATGCGATGAAGAGAAGGCTAGCGTCTCTTCAGCAGCAAGGGCGAGCGATGAATTGGTGGAATGCCATTAGAACAGCTACTCCATAGGATCAGGTTACGTGGGATCAGTTTAAGGCTCGCTTTAGCGAGAAGTTTATCCCAGCTGCCCAGAAGTCAGTGTTGTTTAAGAGGTTCTTGGAACTCAAGCAGAACGGAAGGGCAGTTTCTGATTATATTGCTGAATTCGACACTTTGTCAAAGTATGTACTGTCTCTCATTGATACTCCTGAGAAGAAGAATGAGATGTTCATTACTGGTTTAGATGGGTACTTGGGGGAAAGGCTTATCAACCACATCGATGAGACTTTTGAATCGATTGTGGGGAAAGCTTTGAGATCCGAGAGTCTTTACCCCAAGTCAAAGACTGAGGCGCATCTGCAGAAGGGCCAAAGCCGCAAGCAGGCGGTGGAGGCAAGAATAACTCTCAGAACAAGAGGAAGCAGGACCAATCAAAAGGTGGCCAGAAAAAGAGCAAGAAGGATGTTGAGTGCTTCAGCTGTGGAAAGAAGGGCCATTATGCTAAAGAATGTCGGGCCAAGCCAGCGGAAAGGAAGTGCTACAACTGTGGTCAAGTGGGACATCAGAAGGATAAGTGTCCGCAACTTCTTAAGGAGAAGCAGATTGTGAAAGCATATGCCATCTATGTTGTTCCTTCTTCGTCGAATGCCCCAACTGCGGCGGAGAAAGGAAAGAATGTTGTTATTCAAGGTATGCTTTCTATTTATGATATACCAGTTCGAGTTTTGTTTGATACTGGGGCTTCCCGTTCCTTCATATCTAGTGACCTGGTAGATAGGTTGGGACTGGAACCCGAGATAGTCGATAGACCATTGATTGTGACGAACCCGATTGGTGGTTCGACTAGCCTTAGTATGATTTGCAGGAATTTGGTCTTATCGAGTCATGGATGTATGTTTGTATGTGATTGCTTTGTTTTGGGCTTTACTGGGTATGGCATTATATTGGGAGTCGATTGGCTCCAAAGATACGGGGTGGTGGTAGACTATGAGGGCTTTTTGGTGACAGTGAGGGCGGATGATGGGCGGAGGGTAGTGTTTGGTAGTCTACCTAGTGATGGGGTTATGGCTAGTTTTGTAAATTCCCTCGACATCCCGCAGGATGAGTTGTCAGATGTGCCCGTGGTTGGCCAGTATCCGGACGTCTTCGAGGAGGTGACCGGGCTTCCACCACACCGAGAGATTGAGTTCCGTATTGATTTAGTGAAAGATGCCAGACCTATAGTGATGCCACTTCGTCGTATGGCACCAAGGGAGCAGCGAGAGCTCGGGGTGCAAGTCAGCAATCTTTTGAAGAAGGGATTTATTAGAAGGAGTGTCTCCGAGTGGGGAGCGCCAGTTGTGTTTGCCACTAAGGCAGATGGTTCCCTTCGTTTGTGTGTGGACTATCGCGAGTTGAATAAGGTGACGAGGAAGAATAAGTATCCTCTACCGTGGATAGATGATTTGTTTGATCAGCTGGAAGGAGCTAGAGTGTTCTCCCAGTTGGACCTCGCGACAGGATTTCATCAGCTTCGAGTAGCAGATGAGAGTGTTCCGAAAACGGCATTTAGGATGCCGTCTGGATTTTATGAGTGGTTGGTTATGCCATTTGGGTTGACCAATGCACCAGCCTATTTTGTGGATCTTATGAATCGAGTATTCAGAGATCAGTTGAATAAGTTTGTTCTTGTGTTCGTGGATGATATCCTTGTTTACTCAAGGACAGAGGAAGAGCACAAGGGACACCTGAGGATAGTGATGGAGGTGTTGAGGAAACACCAATTGAAAGCGAAATTCTCCAAGTGTCACTTTTGGAGAAGGGAAGTGAGATTCTTGGGTCATGTTGTTTCAGAGAATGGTATTGCCGTGGACCCTGCGAAGGTGGCTACGGTACAGGATTGGCCTACGCCCAAGAATGCTACAGATGTAAGAAGTTTCTTGGGATTAGCTGGATATTATCGTAAGTTTATCCAGGACTTCTCCAAGATTGCAGCACCGTTGACTCAGTTGACTAAGAAGAATCAATCCTTCGTCTGGGACGGAGTGTGTGAGGATGCCTTCAAGAGTCTAAAAGAGAGGTTGACGCGTGCGCCAGTGTTAGTCATTCCTAAAGGGAATGAAGAGATGACGGTATACACGGATGCTTGTGGTACCGGACTGGGTGCAGTATTGATGCAAGGAGGTAGGGTTGTAGCTTATGCTAGTCGACAGCTAAAGCCGCATGAGAAGAAGTATCCTACCCATGATTTGGAATTAGCAGCGATTGTATTTGCGCTGAAGATGTGGAGACATTATCTCTTGGGAGAAAGATTTGAGTTGTTTACCGATCATAAATCGTTAAAGTATCTCTTCTCCCAGAAAGATCTGAATCTCCGTCAGCAGAGATGGTTAGAGTTCTTGGCTTCGTATGATTTTGATATCGCATATACACCTGGGAAGGGTAATGCGGTAGCCGATGCCTTGAGTAGGAGACATGCCAGCTTAGGGGCAATGTTTCTTGAATGGAAGCAACTGGAGTATATCGCGGGGTTTGATTTCAGACCAAAGTGCGAGTTGCATCCAGTTATGCTAGCTAGTTTGACGATCAGACCCACTTTGATAGAGCGGATTGGTTCTAGCCAGAGGGACGATCCTAATCCATTAGAAATCATCTCCAAGTTAGAGATGGGTATTAATGAGGAGATGGATGTGTATGGGCTTGATCGAGATGGATGGCTTCGGTAGGATGGAAGACTAGTTGTGCCCAACGTGAATGGTTTGAGAGATGAAGTGCTTAGAGAATGTCATCACTCAAAACTGACTATACATCCCGGTGGTAATAAGATGTATCGAGACATGAGACAGACTTACTACTGGGAAGGGATGAAAAGAGACGTTGGGAAGTTTATATCCAAATGCATGAATTGCCAGCTAGTTAAAGCCGAGCAAAAGAAGCCTAGTGGGTTGTTACAACCATTAGAAATTCCCGAATGGAAATGGGAGCAAGTCTCGATGGATTTCATCGATGGCCTACCAAGGACTAGATCGGGATATGATAGCATTTGGGTAATTGTGGATCGATTGACTAAGAGCGCAAGATTTATACCAGTCAAATCGACCAGAACGGCAGCCAAGTTGGCAGAATTGTATATGAAGTGGGTAGTGAGATTTCATGGAGTACCCAAAAGCATTGTGAGTGACCGAGACCCGTTGTTCACTAGTGGGTTTTGGAAGAGCTTACAAGAGGCTCTAGGGTCAAGATTACATCTCAGTACCGCATATCATCCTCAGACCGACGGTCAGACGGAGAGGGTGGATCGTATATTGGAAGATCTCTTGAGAGCTTGTATATTGGATTTTGGTGGATCATGGGATGACCATTTGCATCTAGTAGAGTTTGCATATAATAATAGCTACCAATCCTGTATCGGTATGGCTCCATATGAAGCTTTGTACGGAAGACCGTGCAACTCACCATCATGTTGGATAGAGACCGGCGAGAAGTTTGTGCTTGGACCAGATGTGGTGAGGGAAACTTCAGATAAGATTAAGGTCATTCAACAACGAATGAAAGCTGCTCAAGATAGGCAGAAGAGTTATGCTGACAAGAGGAGAAGAGACTTGAAATTCTCCGTTGGTGACTTGGTGTTTGTCAAGATCTCTCCGTTGAAGAGCGTGATACGATTTGGCAGGAAAGGCAAATTAGCACCAAGATTTGTTGGCCCGTTCCCTGTTCTTGAACTAGTCGGGAATTTGGCATATAGAGTTGGCTTACCAGAGAAAATGGCAGGAGTTCACAATGTATTTCATGTTTCCCAATTAAGGAAGTTCGTCCACGACTCAGATATAACTATTTCACCTGATCAGTTAGAGGACTTCGAAGTAGAACCCGAGGCGGTTGGGAACCGCAAGCCGATTCGTATTGTGGGGCATGATACGAAGCAACTTCGAAGGAAGGCGGTGAAGCTAGTCAAGGTTCAGTGGGGCGAGAACGAGAATGATTGTACTTGGGAGACAGAGGAGAGCATTAGGAAGATGCACCCATAACTCTTTACCTGGTAAGATTTACTTTACGATTTAGTTATTCCGCATGCTAGGATAGACTTATTTTGCTTGTTGCACGTTTGATTGTTGTTTTATGATTGATAGGCATGCGGGACCCTTGTGTGTGTTTGAATTAGGGAATTTCGGGGGCGAAATTTCTTAAGGGGAGGAGAGTGTAATGACCCGTATCCTACGTATCGGGGGATCGTAGGATATTTATTGCTTTCCCGTATGATGTCGTATGGTCGTGTAACTTTGGGAAACATCTATTAGAGTCATTTCCCATGTTCATGATTTTTGTCGATTTTTAAATGACCATTTTGCCCCTAGTTGGTACTGTTTTGGCCATAACTTTTTATTGGAAAGGAATTTTGATTTGAAACCACTTCCATTTGATTCGTTTGATGGTTTACCTTTCCGTAGAGTGGTCATAATAGCCAAACGGACTTACCGTTTGGGAGATATGGCTGAAACAAGGTTTGGAGGTTGAAAAACTGCTTAACCGGGCCAAATCGGGTGATTAGTGAGTAGGCCCATAACCTATTTCGGGATTAGGGTTATGGGAGGGCTGAAATGAGATGGTGAATCATTCCATTTCAGTTTTCCAGCCTCCACTTATCACCAAGGAACCCTAAAAATGGCCTCTAACCTCTAAATCACCTCCAAATCATCTTTTGGTCAAGGATTTGGCTTAGTAACCCCTAATCAAGGAAGATCTTCACCAAATCAACATAGGAGCTGCTGTTGGCATTGAGATTCACATCAAATCAGAGAATCATTTCAGATCTTAGTTTATTTTGTGGCTAAGGTGAGTGATTTGCATAGTTTTACACTAATTATGGCTAATTAGGGGTGATTAGTGCTAATTAGAAAATTTAAGCATGATAAAATTCGGGAAAAATGTTTATAAATTCCTAAATGATGTTTTAGACCTCTGATATGAATTTGGGTTAATTTGGTTAAGTTTTGCTAATCCTATCATTAGTTTCACCTAAACATGCTTAAGGGGAAATATGGGATTTTGGGTATGTTTGATCCATTTTAACCTATGATATTGATGTGAATGATGTTTGTGGTTGATTATGCATGTTGCTATGACTGTATGAAATGCTTTGTGATTGATTCCAATAGTTAGAATGGTCGAAAACGTCGTCGAATGGAGTAAACACTTGCTGGAATAGTTTCAGAAAACAGTGCAGGGTTCAGATCGGATCGGATGAGGGGGCTCGGATCGGATATGTAGAACTGAGCAAAGAATCCGATCGGATCGGAACCCAACACTTGGGAAAAGTGGCAAAAAGGAAGGCCACGCTAGCTGAACTGGGATCGGATCAGATAGAGGGAGACGGATCAGATCGAGGAGGACGGATCGGATCGGAAGCACGAAGACGAATCAAAGCAGGAACATGGAAGCGGATCGGATAGGAACATATGGAGGGAGCATGAAGACGGATCGAAAACGCGAACCAGAAGGACACCCGACCTGACCCGAAGGGAAGCATCCGACCCGACCCGAAGAGAAGCATCTGACCCGAACCCAGAGGAATGCCGACCCGAACCGCACCAGAAGGGGGACCCGACCTGAACGGATGAAGAACACCGACCCGAACCGATAACTTGATGAGGAATCCGACCCAACCCAGTATTGACCAATAACCCGAGATGCAAAGGTAGTCCAATATGGGAAGTTAGAGCTCAGGATCCCGGAACCAGTTGGGAACCAATGAGTTCACTTCATGGTTGGACTTTGCTGCGGGACGTGTGCTAAGGAGTTGTCGACGTTCATAACTTCGATCCACTACTAGAAATGAAGGATGGCTACTTATCAGTGCAGTAGGGTCATTATGATCTGAGGGGCAAGGTGATGGTAGCAAGACTACGTTATCAGTGCAGTAGGGTCATTATGACCCGAGGGGCAAGGTGATGCGTAGTAAGACTATGAGCCAGTGCAGTGGGGTTCTTGTGACTCCATGGGGCAAAGTGGACATAGTAAGGATTGATAAGGCTATGAGCCAGTGCAGTGGGGTTCTTGTGACTCCATGGGGCAAAGTGGACATAGCAAAGGATTTGTGGCTATGTTATCAGTGCAGTGAAGCCATTTATGACTTCATGGGGCAAAGTGATCGTAGCAAGGAATGTTGGGTGATCAAAGTGATGAATATCATATGCTTTATGCACTGAGTGAGAGATGTGAGGATGGATGCTATGTTTGATTGTTTTCCATCCCTATGACATGCACACCTCCCCACCTCCGTATCTTTACACTGTTTGATATGATACCTTAGAGTGTTGTACAGTATGTAGTGCTAACTCTTTGTTTGCAGGTCCAGGTTCAGGTATGTTTTAGTCTACCTGTTATTGTTTACTTTAGATGCTTATCGCTCATACCAGGCTTTATGTCTGACCCAGAGTTTTATGTCTCCTCTTATTACTCTGGGTGCTCACACGAGCAGACTAGAGACAGGTTAGCTGGTGATGCGCGAGTAGCTGATTCGGAGGCGGGCAGGAGGCTTCCACGTATTATATATATACACACATTCTCCCTGTGTCGTTGGTGGTCGCTACTTGGGCATTAGTAGTGTACCTCATTTATCTTACTTTTGCTTTGAGACAGTTTGAAAGGTTGTAAAAAGCTGTATGTTAGATTTCCGCTGCTATGATGTTTAGTTCTGATTTTCATCTTATGCACTGTCTCACCTGTTTTATGTCAAGTATGTTATTATTATATTTTATCCTATGCGCTGTGAGACATTCTACAGGTTCTTTGTATGTTCATTTCCTTCTTCCTTTTTCCTTCTGACGACCCGTTCCGTGCTAACTGGACACGTGTACAGCGCACTTTTGGAGTAAATGTCGGTTGGTGCGGGGCGGGCTGTTACATTTCTTATCAATGATCTTGCAAGAATTATTATCAAAATTCACCGCATAACATTTTTGAACAAGCTGTCCCACACTTAAGAGATTTTGAGCTAAATTTGGCACATAAAGTACATCATGAATAAGTTTTTTTTACCATTTTTAGTGTGGACTGCAATGGTCCCCTTTCCTTCAACTCTTTGCGCCTTACCTGTTATATTTTTTATTAATCCCCTTATTACCACAAAACCAATTGGCAATGTGATGAGGAACATCTTTGTTTATATCCAGGATCATAGTTGCATATTTTCTGATGTGGGACTATTATTTTCATCACCCCCCCTTCACGTGTGGCATATTTGAGCCATCTACGTGAGCATAGTATTTTGGATGGAGTGGGGAACATATGGCGGTTAAGCACACATGTATTTTTTGCATTGGCTCTAGTCTTGAGCTCTGATACCATGTTATATTTTTTATTAATCCCCTTATTATCACAAAACCAATTGGCAATATGATGAGGAACATCTTAGTTTATATCTAGGATCATAATTGCATATTTTCTGATGTGCGACTATTATTTTCATCATTACCATCTCCAAGCTTTATCTCTGATGAAAATTTTGCATCAAGTTCTACAAAAATATCTTTGTTACTGGTCATGTGGTTGCTACAACCACTGTCAATATACCAAGCATCTTGTGATTCATTTTCAGCAGATAAACAAGAGCAGAAAACCTGCTCTTCATTTTCTTCACTTGTAAAATTTGCTTTGTCCTTCTCTTTTTTATTTTGATACCAACAATCTCTCTGGGAATGATTAGGAATTCGACATCTCGTGCATTTGAAGCGACAATTTTCAGAATTTTTGATTTATTGCAAATAATGCAATAAGGGGCAGAATTACCTTGCATTTTCTGTTGTTCTCGTCTTTGTTCTCCTTTGCCTTGATAATTTCTTTCGTCGCCCTTTCTTTGATTTTGATTTTGCCTCTAAAATACGCCTTTCTTTGAGTTGTAATAACTTCGTTTCTTTTCTGAAAATCTGAGATTGGATTGGAATGCTTGCTCCAATGAATTTGCTGATGTTCTATTAATTCTTTGTTCATGAGCTTGAAGTGAACTCATTAGCTCATGTTTTGACATCTTGCCAAGGTCCTTTGATTCCTCTATTGCAGCGACGCAATGATCGAACTTCGGAGGAAGGCATCTCAATATCTTCTCTACCACCTTATTTTCTTGAATGCTAACTCCAAGGCACTGAATTTGATTTACAATTTCACAGACTCTAGAGAAGAAATCTATGATATTTTCAGATTCCTTCATTTGCAGGTTGTCAAAATCTCTCCATGAAGATTGAAGTCTAATGGAGAAAACTTTGTCATTGCCTCGAAATTCTTTTTGCAAAACTTCCCATGCATCCTTTGCTTTTCTTTTATTGAAAATTCTTGGATAGATAGATTTACTCACTCCTCGTTTGATATACCGAAGTGCAATGGCATCTTTCTTTTGATTTTCTTTGTATAACTTCTCTTGTGCAGCCGTCCATCTTGTGGAATCTCCATCTGCAAGTGGCTCCGGATAATCTTTTTCGATGACATTACATAAATCATGAGAGATGAAAAAGTCCATCATCTCACTGCTCCAATAGTCATAATGCTCGCCTTCGAATATTGGCACTTCACCTGGAGAGTACTTGAACTTTATAGGGACTACTGCCATCATTTTTGAGTGACTGATCAAGGCTGTTGATATGGCTCTGATACCAAATTTGTTAGGCACAGCAGAGTAATATGTGGAGAGATAGATAAAAGATTGAATTTGATATAATACTTTATTTCATTCCATCAATAAATGAGATACAACTGTCTTATATAATGAAATACATTCTCTGTAATATTCCTGACAATCCGTATCTAGAATACTATAATATGACATATATAGGAATTCTTTATTCTTAAATTATTCCTTACATTAAAACCAAGGCAAATTTGTTAATGCAATTAATTGTTGCCTAATAACAAGATTCTCTTAATCTTGAAAATTACAAATTAACTTTAACACTTTAGGCGTGTTAAAGGAATGGAAGCTATGTGTTATTTCAACGTGTTACAGAAGATGGGACACCGGGTGTTGTTTAGGCTGTAGGCTCTATCATCTATAAGTTGAAAATGTTTAATTTCCTTCCTATAACATAGAAGCTTTGTGCAGAACTTAGGGTAGGACAAATTTAGATAGGAAAATATCTCGGACATGTTTGTGCAGAAGGAAATAGATAGATATGATTTAATAGGGTACGTTTATTTTATACGGTTATTAAATCTTATTGGGGTCCACCGTTATTTGCATTTAACAACCAATATTTGCATAGACATAAACAATTTCTAAAAATTACAAAAGTGGACGTCACGGTATGGTTTGACGTTACAGTCCCGATGAAACCAGTTTTGTTGAAAACGGATTCCATTTGCACAAACTGCATGTTTTAATTCAAATTATAACCATCGGTTCACCCTTAAATTTCGTCGATTGACAAAACATCTATGTTTGGCTCAAAACTGGAATTTTAGCAATAATTAATTATATGCATTCCAATAAAACTTGTTTCATCGGAAACAGAGATCGTTTTAATTATATTCTAAACTACACATATATTCAACTCCATTTTATAAAATAAATTCAATATAAAATCCATTGTATCGCTAAATCGATATTTAAATGGATTTAAATATTCATAATTTATATTCAAAAATCTGGGATGTTACAGTCAACGTTTTTCTCTAGATCATTTCGATATGTTGCATCTTCTGGAATAGTAATTACATCAAATGACACTGCCTTTGTTTTAAATACAGCATGCTAATCTGCTTTATCTGTTTTTAAGGCGGGTTACAAATCAAAATAAACTTGTAATGCTTGCTTGACTAATATGAAAGGATCACACTTACCATAATGGGATGGGTGCTTTATTTTTATAACCTTATAATCTTTGTGCACTTTGATTCCAGAGCCAGGAACATTGTTGAATTTGCTGTCATTGAATAAACCTTCTTTTCAACAGGTTGTGCATAATATGGCAACTCTAAAATCTGTGTTAAGACACTCTAAAAGTCTTTTATATTCCCATATGGATCAACCTTTGGCAAATACATCATTGTTATATGTTAATTTTCTAGTTTCATGGTTTTTGTTATTGAATTCAAATACATTGTTGAAGAATATTGGATAAGCCTTAGCATTCTTCTATCCAAGCGTAAGATGTTGCAATCCTTCATCATCGACGCAGTTTATTGGATCGTAAACGTAGTTCGAAACTATTTAGCCAAATCTTTAATGTGGTCGCCAAATGGATGTTGTGATTCGTAAATAGTGCAAATGTATATGAGTTTATTATTACTTAACAACCGATGCAAGTAAAGTCGAAATACATAGAAATTTATTAGCACCTAATTAATGGTGCAACTTCAGCACAATTTAGAAGAACTTTTGTATGTGCTACATGGCGATCCCTATCAGCTGACCATATTTACGTACATTTTCCAACAAGTCGACCATGTTGTCCAAAAATAGATAACATTGTTGGACAAAAATCTTGTTCAACGGTTTCATCATCATGAGGACCTCTTACAAATGATAAGTTGACATGGTCACTAAAATAGTGAGAAAAATGTTGAAGCTTCTTCTTCAAGATAAGATATGTAAAACGAACCTTCAACTAGTGCTTTGTATCCAACTTTTGTCTTCGGATGATTCAAATACCTATTATAGAATTAATTCAGTTTAAATGTACCTATGTAAGTCTGAAATTTAACAAAAATTTTACTGTTATTTTATGTTATCTCTAAAAAAAAAATTCCATTCATATTGCCCTAGACCTCGAAGAATTGCTTCGGATGGAAGATGAAGAAGTAAATTATCTGTTAAATTTAAAAAAAATCCAAAGGAAAGGTTTTCTCCACTTTACGAATCAATATTGGGATTTTTACTTCAAATTGATTTTTAACGTTATCAAACAAAAATGCTTTATAAAACAGACTTAATTCTATTATAATTGTAACAACCCAAAATTTTGGCAATAATTAATTTAGTTATTTAATTAGATTCTAAAAATGGAATTCTCACAAAGATGGAATTTGACCATGAAACTTCCAAGGTTGCATTTGTGATGGAATTTTGCTCAACTTTCATGTTTAAAACTTCGCGAACGAAGTCCGCAAGGAAAAGTTACGTATGAAATACGAAAACGAACAGAAAATAAATCAAATGATATATATATAGTAATAAATCTTCTCTGGCATCTCACTGCTTGGTCGACTACTGTATCGACCGCTTAGTTGATACAGGCAACGTGGTATGTTCTAACTGACAGTTCTTTATAAAATTAAATCTAACATTCCAGGATCATTCATATGCCTATAAATAAAGGGCTAGACCCCCACACTTTTGCTCTTATTTCTTGGAGGCAGCAGCGAAGCTCTTCCATTTCCAATTCTTCAATCTCTTCTAAAATTCTAAATTCTAAATCTAATCAAATCAAACGAATAATAATTGGAGACATTGAATCCAAGTCAACGAAAATGATATGTTCTACAAATTGGTAATTTATGTTATTGATTTTCCTTCTTCTTTTCCTATTCTTCTTTCAGATCTACAAATTTAAGTCTGTGTTTGTAAATCCCCATTGTAAATAAATTCTAGATCTGTAGGATCAGGGAATTGCAAGCCTAAAAGTTGTGACAGATTCAGATTTGGATAGCTTTTAGGTGAGCGGGAAATTATATACTTTGTTTGTGATAACTTATATAGTTTGTTTTATATGCCAAAAAGTTTATCAAACTTGTTTGTTTTGTCAAAATCTGAAATAATACGTTTAAAGTTTGGACATGGATTTGTAGGCCTTTTTGCTTAATAAGATTATATAAACTACAATTGTTCTTAGATTTTCTTGTGGTTATTTTAAACACCTCGGATCTAGAAATCAGTACTAAAAACATTGTTAGATTTGTAGTTTTATTCTAGATTCACAGAATTTGGGTGTTGATTTGTAATTATACATTTTTGGTTAAAATAATAATAATAATCTTATTTGTGTTTGATATTGTTTGAGGTTTTACTTAGTTATTTTAATTGTAGTAGCCCGCAAATCCGTAATATCAGAGTTGACTACGTACATCATACATCCAACCCAAATATCACGAAAATACAAATCATTTTTTTAGAAAAAAAAGGTAGAAGAAGAATAGAAATAACAACACAGAATTTCACTTCGCAGTGGAACAAAATATAAAATATCATAACTTTTGAAATACAAAATTTTAACTGTACAACATATCATTATCAGAGTACAACACTTACAACGCAGCGGAACAAAACTTTTTATAACTAACACTGAAGCCTCCTGCTCCAAGCTCCTTCCGATAAATCTGAAAAATCCTAAACTACTTGACTGCCCATACAAAATTTGGGCACCCAAGAGTTTAGGTAAAACAAAACTAAATAAACTCTGGGTTAGTCATGGGACTGGTATGAGTAAACAATTTAAAACAGTTTCAAAACTAAATGATATCTCATAAGACCACGTCGTATAACACAGAACGGGTTTTTCCCTAACAAGAATCCAAACCACTTGATTTAACTTTAAGAATCCTTTTGAAAGAAACGATAATCTTTATATCAAAACTCTTTTGATATTATGATAGTGTCTAAATCAAATAAATAACAATCTAGTGGAACGCTTGCATCTCACTCTCCACATATATAATGTACAATCATAAACCGCATGCGCTTATTGGAGATTGGATTCCGACTATGACAAGGTATGGAACCACCTGCCGCTGGTATATCTCTAGAGGAGAATACACCGAGTTCAACAAGAACATCTTGCAACTCAGCCACACATGACCGACCACTCATTTCGCTTGAGTGTATCGAATGTATTTCACCAACGGTTGGGATCAGCAACCGTTTTCGCGAATGGGACAACATCGAATAGAATAAGGAATTAAATGAATCTCTAGATAGGTGATAATACACCCTAATGGGAGCTAACCACATAGCCATGCTGCCTGCCCATTTTTGTCATTTTTCGGTTGTGAAGCTAGAAGCTAAGCTTACTTGTCATTCATTGATAGCACCATCACTTTGAATGCCACATTGTCAGATCCCTTAATCACTAATTCATTTGCACAAATATTCTGGATATTATGCTAAGGGAATAAATCCGTTGCCACCATATATATATGTACAGTCCAACATATGCGATCATTGGAAATATTCTGTCAGACATCTGTCCATATACGTTCATTCTGGGATTGAACGAAACCGAAGGCACTATTCCGTACATCCATCCTAGGCAATTTTTACTTAGGACTTATACAACAGCCCTTGCACTTTACTCCGTCTTCAATTTTCTTTGGCATATATGATTCGCAACGCTTATGCCAAATACGGAGTGGCTCTTCGGATAAGAATCCAACCGGTCTCTTCATATTGACAACGATGGTCAAAACTTTGATAGTCCGTGATTTAACTATATAAAAAAACAAGTGTTCATTTAACATATCAAACAAATCACTGGGCATTTTAATTAATATTTCATTAATTAAATCTCTTCTCCATTTCCTTATCAATATTGGTTATCCAAATATTTTCGATAATCATCTTGGCCTTTTATGTTAATTGGAAAACATTTTCATATATCGTCTTCATTTATTTTCTGTACTTAGAAAATATCTTCTATTTATAATTGGAAAATATTCCAATTACATATCTCTTTCCTGAACTTGTTTATTTCTATACTTAGGAAATACTTATTGTTCTATTTCCAAGCTTACACTTATTTGGGTTAAAACGGATGTTTGTGTAAAACATCATTACGACAACCCAAATACTATATTCAACTAACTCTTATTCAATATAGATCTTCGAGCCTGAAATCTTACTATTTATTTGTTAACAATGAAATCAATCAAGTTGGGGTATAACTACCTCTCAGACCTTGACTGAATAACATTCATAACGTCAAAACAGATAAGACTACTTACTCGAATAATCAATACTATACAACTAATTATTCACTTTTAAACACGTATACACTTTATCTTTCTATTCTTACTAGATTTAATTCTTAGACTTCCTTTTTGATTTTACTATTCTATTTTTAAGTTCGTTTCCTTATCGACTTCTATATATATTGATATATAGATTTCTAATTATCAAACTTCTTAAAAGTATTCTAACTCTGTAAATTCCCGGGAAAATTCGCCATAACCTCCTTTGTACGGGGTTACTGGAAAAAACAAATCTTGCCACACAGGCCCTCTCCAATCCAAAAAGAAAAAGAAAGCCAAGCGGCTAGCCGATATGGCGCATGAAAACCCATAAGTGAATTAAATACATACTTTTTTGTCGGGCATTCTATACATATATCTTCATTAACTTCATTCCATACCCGTCTCATGTATATCCATATTTCTAATTCATTTCAACTTAATACACTCATTTTAACTCAACTCGTTAATTAATTCGTTAATTAACTCTTTGCTTATTTCACTTGTATATTTGAATATAACATGTTTCAAATATATTTCAACTTGTTTATACTCTAATTGAATTCTATTTTTACAACTCAGGTTTCATATTCGATTCGAATATGAAGTCACAAGTTAAATTTTCTTATTCAAATTCAACTTGATTCAATCGTTTTAACTTAATTCATTAATCAGTTTGCTAATTAACTCTTTTGCCAATTTCACTTTGAACATGACATGCTCAAATATATTTGAACTTGTTTATACTCTAATTGAATTCTATTTTTCAATTCAAGTTCCATATTCGATTTCAATATACATTCACAATTCCAATTCACTTTTCAAGGTCTTATTTTGATTCAAACTTTGATTAACTAATTCCTCTTCTACTTAGTTAATTCTATTCAATAATCCAAAATATGATTATTGTTTCAAAAATCATTTCATTTACTTCACTTGAGTTCATATATATATGTTTTATAACTCAAGTCTAGATTTTTCTAATGGACATTCGGATTTTATTTCCTTAAAATCCTTTTATTTACTTAAATGAACCGTTATAATTTATATAACGATTGTGGCGCTGTTTTTATGAAAAATTGATTTTAACATAACTCAAAATCTATATGACGAAAACCATATTTTTCTCTTTTATTAGAAAACTATTATTCAACCGGTCCCGACGATTCTTGTTTCAAGGGATTCCGATTTCAATCGAGTTCTATAAACTCAATTGAAGTTCGAAACGCCAATTTACGAACTACCGCACCACGGCGAGTTCGTTTTAATTGTATTTAATATATAAACATTTTAAACTTTGTTTATATATAAATTCCAACTCCATTAATATATTTTAATATATTTCAAAACAATTTTCCTAATTCAACTCAATAAATTCTGATTATCTATATCGCTGATTTTTCCTTACTCGGTTATACATTTATTAATACTCGATTTGTTACTTTAATTCCCAATTCCTTTTATAAATAAATTATAAAATTCGATATAATCGAATTCCAATTATAACTCCTTTGGATTTTCTCAATTCAGTTTATATTCTAAATCCCGGAATATAATCAATTATTCTATTTTCAACATGTTTCCAATTTCACTTTTTAAATTCTTCCTTGAATTTAAACTTCTAAATTATCCAATGATAATTTATTTCAGTAGATTTATAACACCGTTTGTAAATCCATCTTTCTTGTTTTATATATTAAAACATGTTTTCCATTTCAAATCCCTTTTGAAATCCAACTCCATTTAGATTCTGAATTCCAGAATAAAGGCCCCTGTTTCCTTTTTAAAATGATTTCTATATTCAAATTCTATTTTCAATTCTCCTTGAAATTTCTATATTCAAATTCTATTTGAATTTTCTATCTTCAAATTCCACTTGAATTTCAATTCTCCTTGAAATTTCTATATTCAAATTCTATTTGAATTTTCTATCTTCAAATTCCACTTGAATTTTTATTTGAATTTTCTATATTCAAATTCCATTTGAATTTCTATATTCAAATTCCATTCAAATTTCTATATATTCAAGTTATATTCAAATTCTATGTATTCAAATTCTATTTAAATAAATTCGAATTAATAGAATTCAAAATCATAAATCCTTACGGATTTATTTTATATTATGAACATCAGAATAAATTCCCTCGTTTATTTCTTAAAAGGATTCCCCCATTTCTATTTTTATAAATTCACATTTGAATTTAAATATTCAAATTATCCAATGATAATTTTTCCACTTTATTTATAAACACTATTTATAATTTCATTTCAATTATCTGATTATCCAATGAGAAGCAATCTATTTTATTTAGAAACACCATTTATAAATTTAATTCAATTTCTTATATTATTTGATTTATAAACATCGTTTATAAATTTAATACTTGTTTTATTTATTTAAAACAAGTTAATATCTTTGTTCTATTCAAATTTCAAATTCTATTTTAGAAAAATAGAATTCCATTTTTAAAACTGGAAATTTCCTTTTCACGATATTTTTATAAATCAACATTCAGACCCACTTCTATTTCAAATAATCAAAACACCCCATTACAAATCACAGGATTTCTAACACATCATATATGATAATATATGTGAAACAACAGCAATGGTATTTTTGAGGAATCCAGTTGGATCCCTCCAACCTGTTTTCCTGCATTCACAGACGTTAGCCAATATGAAGAATTCCCATCCTACTTCGAGGCAGGGTATCGCGGTATAGAAGGTCATCCACTAATATATATTTGTTGGGCGCATCCGCAAATGAGACTGCGGGAGTAATCCATCCACCAAACCAATATATATTATAATAGTCATTCCTAAATAACTAATATATATTTAAGCAGCCACATGAATATTTAAATGCAACCAAACAACAAACCAACAATTATTTTTGACTGATAAAAATAATTCTAAATGAAGGTGAGTGAGATTTACTCAACAGGATTTTCCTATTTCGAATATCCTGTTAAATCCCATATTGGGGCGTCTACGAATCGACCAGACTCGTCTCAGATGAATTTATCAAGCTCCTTATTACCTTGATTAGAAATGGAGTAAACTCAACAATTCATCGATCCGCTCTCACCGCAAATGGTCCCAAAAACGTCTCCATTCATAGTGGCATATCAACGAACATTTTACCGTCATCAACACTCCACCTTTCCAAACTATTTTAGCAGCTTCAAAAAAAAAAACTCGTCAACACACTTACTGACATTCCTTCAACAACAGTATAGCACCACCACTCCCCGACCATTCCAACCCAGCTTCCCAAGTCCTTCATAGAATCCTCATTCCAGTCCTATCGCAGTTCATCCACCACCAGCCCCAAGTTCGATTCCATCCAAAAGTCAATCTCCCTACATTCACGAACTCACCAAAAATTTCAGTGACCTCGATTTCCCACTACAACACCCCCCAATACAACCGAGTCCCTTCGCACCACTACATCAGTTTGAAATCCTTCGCCACTACAACAGTTTCGACATCCCTGAAATCGCGACATGTTATCCTCCTGCAAGCTCCGAACAAACGATGACAGAACGCCTACCTCTCTGCAAATCACGAGCATCACTATCACCGTTGAACTCCGGATCTCGCGATGGAATAAAAATTTACAATTTCGATTCTTCTTTTTAAAGAATTCGATTTTACTTTTTACTAAGGGAATGAAGAGAAGGGAAGAAGCTTGCAAATGAAAGGGTAAAAGAGGATGCATGGATTTTATAAAGGAAGGCGCGGTTTTGAATTGAACAGCGAGGCCTTTATTTTTGTGGAGTTCAAGTGGGAGACATGGTGATTTCTGGCCCTTTTGAATTAGAGGAGAAGGAAATGCCATGATTTAATTTGTGAATTAACCTATTTAATCTATATAATTAAATAGCTAGTAGTTCCAGACTCCTATTTAAACTAACAACTGATGTTTCTAAGGTTACACCGATATTTCAAATACATTGGGAAAGGTTCGAAAGCCAAATTTGATCGTCTGGATAAGATATTGATTTAAATCGATAAAATTAAAATTTGAAACTATAAATTCTTCGAAAATAAATTAATATTATTATTCTAACTCAAACTAAATTTTGTACTGATCATCTGAACTGTTTTCAGTTTAGTTTTAACTTTGAATTGAATTAACTTCGTATTACGATCATTTAATATATTCGATATTAAATCATATATCGATTATTAAATTGATAACTCAATATAAAAATTCAATTATATTATCAACTAAATATTTAAAATAAATATTAAATATTCAAAATTAATTGACCAAAAATCAGGGTCGTTACAGTATTTTTGTCTTTTTTATTCGTTTTGCATTAAAAGACATCATTTGAAATCTACAATGAACATAAACAAATCGAATAAGAAGAGATGTACAAGTTTACGTAATTCTATATGTAATTTGCAATATCTATTCTAAATGATATATTACCCTATTTCCTTGGGATTTGAAATGTGTCAATTTTCCTCCTTTAAATAGTTTAGGCGAAATTTACAATAATTACAGCAAATAACATTTTATAAGATTTTGAATCTTAAAACAAGATTAAACACAAAAAGGGATGTCCTGGTCGTTAGTTTAGACTAGAACATAAATAATAAATGTTAATAAAATAAATTAAATATCTACGTTAATTCGGTGCTATATATATATATATATATATATTAATCTTATCCATCCAAATCTACATAAATAACGCTAATATATTATAATAAATGTTTGTTGTTATGTGTTTGAAGAGTTTCCAATTTTATGGGGATCTACATGGAAATATATTATCCATATTGAATGGAAATACTATTATGACCATTATAGCAATAAATGCAATTGATTTTCTATAAATAATAAGGGGTAATGAGTAAGGTAATAAGTATTGTGACCGTATTCGCATGGGTAAATAGATTGAATAAGATAAATATGGCTAAATGGTTATGATTAAATTGGTGTTTAGGAATAGAGATTCTAGCTCTAACTAGAGAAATAAATAAATAACAAACTTATATATTCAAAAAAAATTAAATAGAATTAAATTTATAGTAATATTCGGGACTTACAATAATTAGATTAGAATTTAAATGAGACTTATATAAATGGAATTTAATAGGGTAATTAGGGCCTTAGGAAAATATGACCGTTAGTGTCATAAATAGAGGATTTTCTTAATTAAATAGAATTAAAGCGGATTAATGGGAATTGATTGGCATAATAAATGCTTAGTACAATAAGGAAATAAATAATTGACCACTGTAAGGTAGGAAGATAAGAGTTTTCCTTATTTTATTCTAGCTGATCTAGAATTAATATAATTGGAAATAAGGATTGGACTTACTTAGGTTAATAATGCGAGATCAGTTGCCTTATTCGAAAAAATTCTACACTTTCCAGCAATTGGATAAATGTACAACTGATGTGAGATACCATTAACTATAGGAACTCATGATGATAGTTAATTGCATAATGAGAATTATTTCCTAAAATACGGTTTACTTCAAGTGTGAGGTATTAAGTGGTTGTAGAGCCCGCCTTCCGTCCAAAAGACGAGACCATCAAGGGAATTTCCTATAAGTGTATCCTGCTTTGGAATTAGAGGTATTAAGTATTTAGATCCAACCTTAAAAGAATATTAAGTGATCACATAGCTCGACTGCCCCTAAATATGAAGTATTAAATGGTTATTGCGCACGAGTTTGGTAGTCCCCGAGTAGGTCCTCTTCCTCTAGGTAGTAAGTGACTGGGCTAAGGGTCCGCCTTGGGATTAGGTATTAAATGACAGTTAAGGAGGTACCATGAATCTGCATGTCCTGTAGGAAGTATTAACTGGCCAAAGGATAATCAAATAAGGTCAACTAGATAATAATATGGGGGTCCGCTAGTGGAACACCCCGTAAAATACACCTAAAGACATAAACATACTAATTAATAAAAATAATAAATTTAATAATAAATTTTAAATAGATTGGAAAATGAGATATTTTTTTAGCATTGAGAATTTGGCTATGAAAATCTTTTATTTGGATTCGCGGCGAAATTCAGAATTGTTTTCATATATAATATGTTGAAAATATCGTATAAAGAAGTTACAAGCAAAAGAAATAATACGGTAATTACATGAATATATATATATATATCCAAGAAATAAAAAAATGATTGAGGTTGAATTTCAAATAGAAGATAAGAAGAAGGGGACAAAGAATATTGAATATAAGGTAAAAGATAAGCCATATAAATAAACATTTTAATATAATTAATAACTCAGGCCTACGTACGTTTATTGGGCATTCCCGCGACTAGGAGGTCGACCGCTCCTCTAGGACGGGTGTTGACCGCTGGTCACTGCCCTCCTAGAGGGGAGTTCAACCGCCTGGAGGCTTAAATGTCCAATTAGGCTGGTTTGGTTAGGTTTAGGGGCTAAAATATAGAAAAGGACGACTAGGATTATACCTAAATGATCCTATGGCATGTGCTTACACAAGAAACATCAGATTTGCGCTCTTCCAATGAATGTGAGTGGAATTTAATATTTCCTTAGGCATATTCTACATTTGCAGATTATCATATACATTTTTATGCCTAATAGGATTTGGTACTATGATAATATGAAAATGCAAAATCCCCAAGTCCTCTATTTTTATGTACTTCGCAAGACTTGTCAATTTATATGGTTTATGGATCTTAGTTTTAGTAATGAATTGAGAAAAATTTGGTAATGTGCTTCTAATTTATGTAGTTTATCTTTTTTTCTAAATAATTGGATGTAACCTAAAAGGGTTAAGATTTGGTTTGATTCATTGTTTGATTAGGTTTGGGTTCTATTCTAAATCCAAACGTATTCAGATTTGAAGCCAATCAAATATGAATGTTTTTATGTGTAACATATAAAAGGGGGATAAATTATGAAAAATAAAGTCTATGTATACATATGTATATATGAATATATATATATATATATGTGTGTGTGTGTGTGTATATATGAAATTATACCCTATTCTTGGACCATTACTATAATCATTCCATTAAACCCAGGATGCAAGTTGAATTTTTATGCATGTTGTGTTTTCCATCTACTATTATTTGTTATTATGGTATTATGCCTTAAATATAGCAGCTAAAATATGGAAATTTACTTGTATTCCTTAAACTTAAGGCAAGTTGACATTTTTTACCTCGTTAGAACGTTCTTTCATTCATACGGAAATTAAGTTATATATACGTACTAAATATTCTACTTATGTAGCGTAATCAATGCAATTAGCAATAACGACGTAATAAATATGATTAAGATAGGATTCGAATTTGAAATGTCCCCATATATATTAATTGCTTTTGTGTGCGTATAGAATGGCTTGTATATATATAAATGATACACAGACACAAGGTTAGTTGCCATTTGTGGTATAAGCTTGCCCGGAACCGACCGACAAAATCAGCAACCGCAAGTAGGCCTAACTAATCTGAGAGGTCTTGGTGCCATGGGTCATTCAAATCTAGTACACTATGACATGAGGTTAAACCGACTTGTAGTAGAAGTCTGCTCAGAACAGCCCGTCCTATCCAACGTCTACAAGTATATTGTTTAATGTGAGAGGTCTAGTGTATGAGTGTATATAAATTTATTATGTGTGAATAGGCAGGTCCACTACACCTTAGGAAGGACTTAAGTGGATGAATCTCTTTTATTTAGTTTGGGTCTTAAGTGGTTAGGACTCGGATCCCCTCCGACGGTTTATTCCTCGAAGAGGAACCAAAGTCATAGGATCCACCCTTATTAGATTTGAAGTAAGTCTATGGGTCCTCCTTCTCTAAAGTAGTTAGGTATAATGCTGGCGAAGTAGGGTAGTCCCAGCGGTGTCCACTTCCTCTAGAAGCTTATAAGTGCTAAACTAGGGACTTTATCCGGGTATAGAAGACACGCGGACATAGCGTGCTCTCCAAATGTGTAACAACCCGTATTTCGATAACATGATTAAGACGAGAATCAAGGCAGAATTTAATTTTAAATTCTGAATCAAGTGAAACGGGCTATGCCGTTGCGTTCGTCTCGGAAAAATACGCGAAATAGAGTCCGAGTTTTCGAAAATCGGAGTCCGTATGACCAAGATATGGCCTCGCGAAATTTCACGAAAAATTCCCAAATTAAAGTATACTTAATTAAGTGAAATGGGTTGCGCAGAGAAATATATATATATATATATTGATATATATATATATATATATATATATATATAATTGAAAATTAAATAAATAAATATGCAAAAATGTTCAAAACAGCGAATTAGGAGAGGGGAATAACCGAACCGGCCGATTTTTGAGGTCGACCCGAGCCCGCTGGGTCGACTAGGGGTTAATCCAGGGTGTTTGGCTGTCAACCCGTGGGCCGATTCGCTCAAATGCAGATTTTGCATTTGGATGGTTCTCATGGTCCATCTTTAATCTTAAGGCCCTAGATGGTTCCTACACTTGACTTCTTCCCCAAGACATGCTTTGATGGCTTGGATTGAATTTAGGTTTAATCCTATGGCCTAAAACACTTGCCTAATCTATAAAAAGACCCTAAACCTACCCCTAAACCCTCATTATTCACTCATGTAACTAAACTATGGCCAAATTTCTACTCTCATGGCCTCCATCTCAAATCCCTAGAGCCTATGCACTCAAATCAAGTTCAAATCAAAAGGTGCAAGCTTGCTACACCAAATCAAGGCCAAATCAACATTGCTATGCGAGTTCCATGACGATTCTTCTACAAAGGAGGCACCTTTCTTAGCCAAGATGATTCATGCTTCTTTCCCTAGGCCTAACTATGTAAGTTCTAGCTACTTTTAGATGGAAACGGTAGTGTTGATAATGACATGGGATAAAATGAGGCTAAACATGATTATGCGAACCTATATGAACCTTACCTTGCCTCTTGTGTTCATGTTTATGATTTTAGGCCATGTGAGTGACTTAATCATGCCTCTCATGCTATGCATAACCTAGTTTAACTTGCAAGTTTGGATCTTTATGCATGAAATGCTAGCATGAACCTTTAGGAACCACTTTACTTGTGAAACATTGGCTAAGACAAGATTTTGGGGCTTATGCATGTTTATGAACCCAAACCCCTTATGCTAACATGCAAGTTTGTGGCCAAACCCTTTTTGATAATATGCATGTTTGTGGCCAAATTACCTTATGACACTATGCATGTTTAGGGCCAATCTCTTTATGATGTTATGCATGTGGAAGCCAAGCCCTTTTGGCATCATGCATGTTTTGAGACCAATATGTGACATAGTATCCTTACTATGTTGACTCGCTTTGCTTGCGTTGGGAAAACACGATTTTGGGTAGCTAGATAAACATGAACATGTCGCAAAATCTTAACTTGAATATGACATGTGTTTATACTTGAAAATATGACTTGAAAGATAACATGGAAGATGACATGTAAGTATGCATAAAAGCATGAGCTTGGGAATTTACCTATTAAGTTAGGTCTACCCTTTGGGAATTTACCTATTAAGTTAGGTCTACCCAAATGCTTGAAAAATTGTAACATGTTTTGGAAACATGATGAACTTAGATAATATAAGTGTGGCCAACTCGAGGTTGGGTTGAGTTTGCAACGTAAAGCTACCCGGAACCGACCGGCCTAACTAGTAGTTGCAAACAATAGGACCCAATGTGAGAAGTTGGTCATGTCGCGCTTAAGACCCGAGGTTAGACTAGGTTGTGGTGTAAATCTACCCGGACCCGCCCGGCTTAACTAGTAACCACAACAAGGTCTAATGTGAGAGGTTGAGGGTGCATTAATTAAATTAATGCCACATAATAGGGTTAAGTTAATTTGATTAATGAGGCTTAACCAAATATGATAGGGACAAATGGGTTAAGTAATTTGATTAGGCTAATGATACTTAACAAAACATGATAAGCTTGGGTAGGTTAAGTAACTTGGTTTGCCTAATGACACTTGACCATTTTTATACGACTAGTGGACGGGATTAAGTTAACCAACACTTAATCAATCCAACACGATAACGTGATAAGGTTAAGTAAATTTTCTTAACGATACTTAACCGTATAATACAGTTAATGGATGGGGTTAAGATTAGGCTTAACTAATCTAAACATGGTAATCGGATGGGGTTAAGTTAGCCTCGACTTAATTAATCCAACTTGGTAATTTAATGGGGTTAAGTTAAACACTTAACTAATTTAACACGATGTTTTGATGAGGTTAAGTGACCTATACTTAACCAATCTAACTCGTTAATTTGATGAGGTTAAGTTAACCTATACTTAACCAATCTAACGTGAAAACATGATAAGGCTAAGTCACGAATCACTTGAATATGCTTGACCGATTTGACTCGGTAATTTGACAAGGTCAAGTTAATTTATATAATTAACCAATCTAAAATGATAATTAGACGAGGTTAAGTTATGGATTGCTTAATATACTTAGCCAACTTGACACATGGTTTGTAGGGTTAAGTCTTGGACTTGGATACTTAGCCAATTTTGACATGGTTTGTAGATGGGCTAAGTTATGAACTTAAGTGACACTTAACCCATTAGATAAACCCTAATTCGGAGGATTAGGTAAATAACCATAGTTAACAAGGATTATGGAAATAAGGCTATGTGGTAAACCTTAGTTAAGGGAAACTAAGTAATAATCCTTAGTCAAGGAAATTTGGACCATTTCTTAGATAGATTAGTAACCCGATACGTTTAATTATGCGTGTAGGAGCAGGCTATCTGATTTAGATAAAGGCTCCAACGAACTGGGTAACGAAGCAGCGGCTTCGGGGAACGTGAGGATATTCTTGGGATCCCTCTGTGAGCTGCCAGGTCATTATACTAGGCTCACGAGAGGTTGAGGTCTGCGGTAGAAGAACCAAGAATATGCCTTGGTTGCTATGCGAGCGACCTAAAGACTGGGGTGGATAGCAGTGAGTCGGCGAATACATAAGGTGCCCGAGATAGCAAGTTCGTCGATCATCTACCATCTTGAGTCAAGCGTGTACGTACGGAAAGGCAGGGAACACCCAACAGACCATGATTTGCTATCTAATTATGGGTGAGGTAGGCCGTAGGATGTGGGCTGGCCGGAGTGTAGTTCTCATGCAAGATCTTCTCTTGTGTTGCCTTTCGCTAGTTGAGGGAGGGGTCTCGTGGGACCATAGCCACGTGTAGAAAAGCAGACCTTAGCATCTGCATCGGCAGATAAATCTAAAGCTCCCGACCGAGTCCTGTATGTCTTGTTTTGCCCTGTGACAGGACTCGGATGGCACGATGTGATACATGTGCATACAGTTATAGAAAAACGATTCACGATGAATGCGTGGGAAAAAGGGCGTGGTTGGGGGTTAACGTAATCCCTAGTGGCCTAGGTGGTTTAACCCAAACCGAAATACGGAAGCGTGCAATAGGTAAGCGTAATCCCTAGTGGGGCTAGGTGGCGTAAGTCCTATTAGTTCAAACGATGATTCATATGGAAGAGCCTAGCTAGAACAAGGGTGACAGTCCAAACGATTTCAAGGGTAATACGACATGAGGAAGCCCGTACGAGGTACGGCAGAGGACTGAACTTATATACATGGAAAGAAACATATGATTTGAGTAACCTATATATGCGATATATTAGGTTGACATGGACCATTACACGACTTTGAGTAAGGGACATTCATGGTTAACACATAACAAGGCTGGGATACTAGTACGGAGGGTGCAGAGCAAATATACATGTTAGAACTAGGAAGAATATACATAATAGATACCGTGGGATGTTAGACGGGGTAGATACCTTGGGATAATGTACTCGTTAGAAATCTGACGATGTGATACCTTGACTTATCATAACACCGTAGTTTATCATGATACCTTAGTTTACTTTGCCACGGTAGTTCAACCGGCTATCCTGGTTTATCTATCTTGTAGTTATCCTTATGTTTACTTTCAGTTTATGCATGTCATGTTACCTTTACCTGTTTTTATACTGGAAGTAGATAGGACTTACTCAGTCTTTTTGACTGACCCGTTTTGTTTCGCCTCTTTTCTTTCGTTTCCCCCCCCCCAGGTTTCAGGGAGGAAACAATGCTGTTTAGTTCGGACTTCTTCCGCTTGAAGGTCATCATGGATGGCTTGGACTTCTCTTGGCTATGGCTACTTTACTGTTTACTTGGGGAATAATTTATTAAAAAGTCTTTATGCTTCTTTACTATTGCAAGACAGGTTTTGATGTACTCTGATGTAAAAGGCTTTAGACCTTATTTATTCATGTTATGAAAGTTTGATTTCACTTCCGCTATTTATATATGTTCTGTCTTGTGATATTTCTGTGCATGTTTACCAATAATGCCCCTCTAAAGCTAGTGCATTCCTTTGCGAGTGACCCTAGCGGAGGCAGGGTGTTACATTTGGTATCAGAGCAGAAGGTTACCAGACTGGGCAAAAGTTTTTAAAGACCTTCTGAAAACTATTTGAAAATCGTTTACAAAGAAGCATTTTTCAAGAAAATTTTCTTTTAAAAGAAAAGGCTATTCCCCAAAGGCCATTAGCACTATCCTTGTTTCCTTAATTGAGTCTCTTTTCCTTTCTTTCCTCCATCTGTAGTCACAGTAGTTTTAACTGCGACTAGTCTTTTCTACCTACGAAAGTGTTTTCCTTATGATGGAGGTGGTTCTCGAGAGACCAGTGGCCGCGTTATAAGAAAGGATAGTGAGGAAGTGGATAAAGGATACGAGTTTAAGGATGAGCAACTTGTTGGTATGGCTTAGTCCTCAAAGGAGGGAGAGGGATGAACAATGAAACCCATGACGAGAAGGTACCTTTGGCATGGTGAAACGGGACGAATAGTTAAGTATCATGGGACAAGGACAAGATCATTGGGAGGGCAATAGTATGCTCTCATTTCTAGGGTACCTCAGAAGGAGGGTAACGATCTTGTTAAAGGTTTAGCTTTTCTTCTCTATCATCCTGTCGGGACTTTGTTTTGATCACCGCATCTTTTAAGTCCGCTTCGATAGTTGAGTCTCTGCACCTTAAGTACTAGCGTAATAGAGGATCCCATTTTTGTCTCAAGTCCTATTGGAAGATCGGTCCATTTACTCATGGCTTGTTTGGATTTGAGAATGTCTATATCAAGTGTTGAGCTTGGAAATAATGCTTATGTTTATAAGTTATAGATGGATTCTAGGGATGAAGTGGTTATCCAGTAAGGGGTGCCACTCTCGGTTTTAGAAGGAGGGTAGTTAGACTCTTGGCTTGCTTTGGCAATACCCTTGAAGTATCGCGTAACCTTTTGGGTTCTGTCATGATTAGTTACTTAGAATCCCTAGATGCCTTTGTTGGAAATTAGAAACCCGATCGAATGGTGTTCGCCAATAAGACGGATGGTTTACTTCGATTATGTATGGGTTATGGGAATTACCCTAGTAAGTGCGCACGGTAACTTGTTTACTTTCAAGAGAAAGTTTTTCTACGTGGAATACCTTATGGTACAAGGTCCAGGATTCACTAGTGAATTTTGAGGGCTCGCATGGGATAATGTGTACGCAGTCCTGTTTGCGCCAAGTATTCTAGAAGGAGAATAAGTGCAAGTAGAACGAGAGGCCACGAGGAAATGAGTTCCAACTCATGTTATGGAAACAGGAAATAAGAAGCTGCGAAATCGTGAAGTTAAAGGACGGTCAAGGCACGATGGAACTAAGCTCAAGAAAATGCGACTCAGAAGGATGAAGACTAGATGCGCACATGATATCTCTCTTTGGGAGTATATCCTTGATCCCTGTTTTCTGTAGAGCTTACTTGTAGGCTATCTTTTGTGGACATCCTCTCGGTCCTATTTTCTGTTACAAACCCCGTAAGGAGTTTGTCTTGTTTATCTTCTCGACCCTGTTTCAAGGAATCTTAGGTAGAACCCTATGGATGTAAACATGTATTTGAAACATGTTATGGTTGCAAATGGTTGCAAGTGGTTGCTCGTGGATGCGCGAATTTACATTAGATATTAGCTCGACTCGGTCACATTTCATATTGCATATGCACGAGTATTTATACTTGTTTATGGATGAAATTGAATGTGTTATCATGCGGATGTTGCATATGGTTGAATGTTTGTGCACGCATATAGTGTATATGACTAGGACTATTTGCATACATGATGGATTCATAGCACTAAACATATTTTTGCATTCAAAAGATTTTTCAGGCCTGATCATTAGCATTAGCTAAGGAACATGTACACACACGTTTTGCATATATTCATACAACATTAGAAATCATCTAAGGACAATGGTTGCTTGTGGATGATGTTTTGAGTAGATGGATGATGGAAGGTAGGATATGTTCTTCCTAACTTGGAGATTTCGGGGACGAAATCCTAAAAGGTGGGGAGAATGTAACAACCCGTATTTCGATAACATGATTAAGACGAGAATCAAGGCAGAATTTAATTTTAAATTCTGAATCAAGTGAAACGGGCTATGCCGTTGCGTTCGTCTCGGAAAAATACGCGAAATAGAGTCCGAGTTTTCGAAAATCGGAGTCCGTATGACCAAGATATGGCCTCGCGAAATTTCACGAAAAATTCCCAAATTAAAGTATACTTAATTAAGTGAAATGGGTTGCGCAGAGAAATATATATATATATTGATATATATATATATATATAATTGAAAATTAAATAAATAAATATGCAAAAATGTTCAAAACAGCGAATTAGGAGAGGGGAATAACCGAACCGGCCGATTTTTGAGGTCGACCCGAGCCCGCTGGGTCGACTAGGGGTTAATCCAGGGTGTTTGGCTGTCAACCCGTGGGCCGATTCGCTCAAATGCAGATTTTGCATTTGGATGGTTCTCATGGTCCATCTTTAATCTTAAGGCCCTAGATGGTTCCTACACTTGACTTCTTCCCCAAGACATGCTTTGATGGCTTGGATTGAATTTAGGTTTAATCCTATGGCCTAAAACACTTGCCTAATCTATAAAAAGACCCTAAACCTACCCCTAAACCCTCATTATTCACTCATGTAACTAAACTATGGCCAAATTTCTACTCTCATGGCCTCCATCTCAAATCCCTAGAGCCTATGCACTCAAATCAAGTTCAAATCAAAAGGTGCAAGCTTGCTACACCAAATCAAGGCCAAATCAACATTGCTATGCGAGTTCCATGACGATTCTTCTACAAAGGAGGCACCTTTCTTAGCCAAGATGATTCATGCTTCTTTCCCTAGGCCTAACTATGTAAGTTCTAGCTACTTTTAGATGGAAACGGTAGTGTTGATAATGACATGGGATAAAATGAGGCTAAACATGATTATGCGAACCTATATGAACCTTACCTTGCCTCTTGTGTTCATGTTTATGATTTTAGGCCATGTGAGTGACTTAATCATGCCTCTCATGCTATGCATAACCTAGTTTAACTTGCAAGTTTGGATCTTTATGCATGAAATGCTAGCATGAACCTTTAGGAACCACTTTACTTGTGAAACATTGGCTAAGACAAGATTTTGGGGCTTATGCATGTTTATGAACCCAAACCCCTTATGCTAACATGCAAGTTTGTGGCCAAACCCTTTTTGATAATATGCATGTTTGTGGCCAAATTACCTTATGACACTATGCATGTTTAGGGCCAATCTCTTTATGATGTTATGCATGTGGAAGCCAAGCCCTTTTGGCATCATGCTTGTTTTGAGACCAATATGTGACATAGTATCCTTACTATGTTGACTCGCTTTGCTTGCGTTGGGAAAACACGATTTTGGGTAGCTAGATAAACATGAACATGTCGCAAAATCTTAACTTGAATATGACATGTGTTTATACTTGAAAATATGACTTGAAAGATAACATGGAAGATGACATGTAAGTATGCATAAAAGCATGAGCTTGGGAATTTACCTATTAAGTTAGGTCTACCCTTTGGGAATTTACCTATTAAGTTAGGTCTACCCAAATGCTTGAAAAATTGTAACATGTTTTGGAAACATGATGAACTTAGATAATATAAGTGTGGCCAACTCGAGGTTGGGTTGAGTTTGCAACGTAAAGCTACCCGGAACCGACCGGCCTAACTAGTAGTTGCAAACAATAGGACCCAATGTGAGAAGTTGGTCATGTCGCGCTTAAGACCCGAGGTTAGACTAGGTTGTGGTGTAAATCTACCCGGACCCGCCCGGCTTAACTAGTAACCACAACAAGGTCTAATGTGAGAGGTTGAGGGTGCATTAATTAAATTAATGCCACATAATAGGGTTAAGTTAATTTGATTAATGAGGCTTAACCAAATATGATAGGGACAAATGGGTTAAGTAATTTGATTAGGCTAATGATACTTAACAAAACATGATAAGCTTGGGTAGGTTAAGTAACTTGGTTTGCCTAATGACACTTGACCATTTTTATACGACTAGTGGACGGGATTAAGTTAACCAACACTTAATCAATCCAACACGATAACGTGATAAGGTTAAGTAAATTTTCTTAACGATACTTAACCGTATAATACAGTTAATGGATGGGGTTAAGATTAGGCTTAACTAATCTAAACATGGTAATCGGATGGGGTTAAGTTAGCCTCGACTTAATTAATCCAACTTGGTAATTTAATGGGGTTAAGTTAAACACTTAACTAATTTAACACGATGTTTTGATGAGGTTAAGTGACCTATACTTAACCAATCTAACTCGTTAATTTGATGAGGTTAAGTTAACCTATACTTAACCAATCTAACGTGAAAACATGATAAGGCTAAGTCACGAATCACTTGAATATGCTTGACCGATTTGACTCGGTAATTTGACAAGGTCAAGTTAATTTATATAATTAACCAATCTAAAATGATAATTAGACGAGGTTAAGTTATGGATTGCTTAATATACTTAGCCAACTTGACACATGGTTTGTAGGGTTAAGTCTTGGACTTGGATACTTAGCCAATTTTGACATGGTTTGTAGATGGGCTAAGTTATGAACTTAAGTGACACTTAACCCATTAGATAAACCCGAATTCGGAGGATTAGGTAAATAACCATAGTTAACAAGGATTATGGAAATAAGGCTATGTGGTAAACCTTAGTTAAGGGAAACTAAGTAATAATCCTTAGTCAAGGAAATTTGGACCATTTCTTAGATAGATTAGTAACCCGATACGTTTAATTATGCGTGTAGGAGCAGGCTATCTGATTTAGATAAAGGCTCCAACGAACTGGGTAACGAAGCAGCGGCTTCGGGGAACGTGAGGATATTCTTGGGATCCCTCTGTGAGCTGCCAGGTCATTATACTAGGCTCACGAGAGGTTGAGGTCTGCGGTAGAAGAACCAAGAATATGCCTTGGTTGCTATGCGAGCGACCTAAAGACTGGGGTGGATAGCAGTGAGTCGGCGAATACATAAGGTGCCCGAGATAGCAAGTTCGTCGATCATCTACCATCTTGAGTCAAGCGTGTACGTACGGAAAGGCAGGGAACACCCAACAGACCATGATTTGCTATCTAATTATGGGTGAGGTAGGCCGTAGGATGTGGGCTGGCCGGAGTGTAGTTCTCATGCAAGATCTTCTCTTGTGTTGCCTTTCGCTAGTTGAGGGAGGGGTCTCGTGGGACCATAGCCACGTGTAGAAAAGCAGACCTTAGCATCTGCATCGGCAGATAAATCTAAAGCTCCCGACCGAGTCCTGTATGTCTTGTTTTGCCCTGTGACAGGACTCGGATGGCACGATGTGATACATGTGCATACAGTTATAGAAAAACGATTCACGATGAATGCGTGGGAAAAAGGGCGTGGTTGGGGGTTAACGTAATCCCTAGTGGCCTAGGTGGTTTAACCCAAACCGAAATACGGAAGCGTGCAATAGGTAAGCGTAATCCCTAGTGGGGCTAGGTGGCGTAAGTCCTATTAGTTCAAACGATGATTCATATGGAAGAGCCTAGCTAGAACAAGGGTGACAGTCCAAACGATTTCAAGGGTAATACGACATGAGGAAGCCCGTACGAGGTACGGCAGAGGACTGAACTTATATACATGGAAAGAAACATATGATTTGAGTAACCTATATATGCGATATATTAGGTTGACATGGACCATTACACGACTTTGAGTAAGGGACATTCATGGTTAACACATAACAAGGCTGGGATACTAGTACGGAGGGTGCAGAGCAAATATACATGTTAGAACTAGGAAGAATATACATAATAGATACCGTGGGATGTTAGACGGGGTAGATACCTTGGGATAATGTACTCGTTAGAAATCTGACGATGTGATACCTTGACTTATCATAACACCGTAGTTTATCATGATACCTTAGTTTACTTTGCCACGGTAGTTCAACCGGCTATCCTGGTTTATCTATCTTGTAGTTATCCTTATGTTTACTTTCAGTTTATGCATGTCATGTTACCTTTACCTGTTTTTATACTGGAAGTAGATAGGACTTACTCAGTCTTTTTGACTGACCCGTTTTGTTTCGCCTCTTTTCTTTCGTTTCCCCCCCCAGGTTTCAGGGAGGAAACAATGCTGTTTAGTTCGGACTTCTTCCGCTTGAAGGTCATCATGGATGGCTTGGACTTCTCTTGGCTATGGCTACTTTACTGTTTACTTGGGGAATAATTTATTAAAAAGTCTTTATGCTTCTTTACTATTGCAAGACAGGTTTTGATGTACTCTGATGTAAAAGGCTTTAGACCTTATTTATTCATGTTATGAAAGTTTGATTTCACTTCCGCTATTTATATATGTTCTGTCTTGTGATATTTCTGTGCATGTTTACCAATAATGCCCCTCTAAAGCTAGTGCATTCCTTTGCGAGTGACCCTAGCGGAGGCAGGGTGTTACAAAATGTCTAAGGGAAGTCTTAAACGACATAGGTGTTCCACCGTAACATCGGTAAGTAGTAACGATCGCAATACTACTTCTCAGATTACAAGTGAGATTATATATCTAGGAACGTTGACGTATTAGCACTAGGTTTTAAGAGGCTAAGGTCTGCTCCAGGGTTATAAGAGATCATAAGAATCCACCCTTAATAGTGTCATAGGTGACCAAGAATTCCCGCATCGTTGGGTCTTTACCCTAAATACACTAATGAAGGTCTTAAGCGATTGACGAAGATATCCATCTCATTGGTTAGATGCTTTGTGTGTATGTGAATGTTTTTGTGTAGCGTAGATATACCTTGATATATATATATATATATAACCTGCTAAATCCAGGTTATGACCTTTAAGTAAATATTATATTTCAGTCACACAGGACTTTATGTTCTGGCCCCTCTCCCAACATACCTAATAAGTCAACAGATGGGGTAAATTTAGCGGATGAAGAGATGATGGAGATGAAGACGGAGACGAAGACAATATATTTTTATTAGATATTATTGATGTACTTCTTATGGAAACTTTTGAGTATGAATTTATTGATGTAACTATGGAATAAATGTACTTTTGATAGTCTGTGTTTGGATTATGCGGTTTTCAATAAAATGGTACATCTTATTTGAATATTATATTTTTCTCCTTCCGCTGTGTTAGATTCCATGACGTAATGTCTGTATTATTCCATGCGCAAATGTAATTCCTTACAGGAACCAATGACCCGTTTAGAGTGGCTCAAAGTTTCGATGGGCCTTCTCTGGGTCCAAATTTAGGTCCATTCCATGCAGGTTGTTACATTTCGTATCAAAGCCTAGGTTACCCGATCATAGGGAAAGTATACGTATGAGAGACATACTTGTACTTTGAGAAGGGTTTTTCAAACTATATATATTCACCCCAATAAGCACACGCATCTATACGAGGCAACTATAACGACCCGGATTTTCATCCGTTGAATTCTGAATATTTAAATTGGTTTAAACATTTTATTTGAATTATATATAGGAATTAATAATGAATTTATTTATAAAACGAAGTTTGAACGTATAATTTATAATATAATTTAAACGAGCTCGTAATGGTGCGGCAGTTCGTAATTTGACGTTTTGAACTTCAATTGGATATACAGAATCCAGTATAATTCGGATTTCTTTGAAACAAGAAACGTTCGGTTCTGTTTAACTATATTTTTCTAACGGAAGAGAAAAATTGAGATTTCGTCTTATATGTTGTGGATTACGTCCAAATCAAATTTTCAGAAAGTCGTTGTGGAATCGTATATATGCCATAACAGTTATTTAAATATATTTAAATATTGGTTACGAATTTAGACAAGATTCTTTTGGGATGTAGTGATAATTTAATTTTTAAAGTTTTACTGTAATTTTTAATTAATTAAATATGCAACTTTTATTCGGAGTATTTTGCATCCTATATCAATATTTTGGGGTTTCATAATATAAGTTAAACTACCGGTATTATTATATTATTGGGATTGTGGTGCCTCGCTGGACACGACCGTACTCTTATTTCTGTCCGTAGCATTTCGTGTACGAACAAAATTTTAAGTAATTGTCATTATCCTATCCTCTGCACGCTATCTTACGACATCCTCAACTTCTTATTTTTGAATTAGGTCAAGTGCAATAGGTCATTTTTAAACATAAAATACAAACTCTGCCCAGTTAGAAACATTTTGTGATTCTTATGTTTATGCAAAATATCAATGAGGATGTTGATGCCTATTTCTCTTCTTTAGTCCCTTCTTTTACACCATTGGACAGTAACATTACTTAAATCCAACTATTCTACCATCTCATAGGTGACACTTGGATTTGTCCGAGCTAATTAATTCCTACTGGGTCATGGTTTTTGCTAGCATGAAAGGAATCAGAAACCATAACATATTGTAACCGTGAAATTTAATTCGACGTATGTGTATACAACCGACTATATACATCAATGTTCTCTTCAGTCTTCTGACACCTTATCTTTGCACATGGAAATATCTTGGCACATGTAGCTTCTGCCACCTTTCTCTTCACTATCACATTTCATGCCTAAATTATAGCTGCTACCCAAAATCTCTTTACATCAACCTCACACACATATACACAGTAGGCTACCGCCCTGTTCGATTAGAAATGCACATTCCTATCTCTGTCAAAAATATATACTGGACATGCAAAGATACTAAGCTGTCAACCTATTCGTTCAATCAACGCTGTCCCATACCAAACTAAATGCATAACATGCTTCTCTGATCAAAATAAAGGCACGCACATGGTAAGCTGAAATTTTAGTGACCCTACAAACCTACCCTATCTTCCAATTTACGTGGCCATCAAGGCATTTTTTGCCTCTATAAATACACGGTTTTACTCTTCCATTTCACAGCAAGAGATTCCCACTTCATTAAGTAAATATGAAAAAAAAGTATCCATCATGTACTTCGTTCACATTGGATAAATACAAGCTTAATATGAATACAAAGACACATCACCATTGTTTTCTTTTCCTCATTTTATCGACAGCACCTGAAACCAAAGCCAAACTGTCTTTCATCCTTCCAAAAGAAAACTACTGCTACTACTCTTCCTTATTCTATAATATTGAAATATTTAAAATCCGAAGTAAATTCAAGAAAAAAACATTTCTGAATTAGTAACCAGGTGCTTTGGAACTCGTTGAGCTCGTATGCCTCGTCGATGAACTTCAGCTAGACATGCGATCGTTGGGATCTGGAGGGGTTTCCATGGCGTTAAGGCTGTGGGGACGTCATGGGAAAGTGGTGGAGTTCAGCTAATGGTGAAAATCTTACTGGAAAGAGGAAGTTATGCGGGGGGAAGAATACAAGGAGGGGACTATGTTTTACACGTTTAAGGAAAGAAGAGGACAAAGGGTACTGGGCTAATGTGTTCAGGGAGGAGCGTGAGTGCATGTACAAGGGAGTTCTGGTTATGTTAAAGGGAAGTGCGTTGCTTTCATTTGCGTGGTTAACTATGACTAACGAAGTGAGGATGTTTTTCTTTGGGTAGTTGTTGATCGACATAAAACAGTTGTGAGTAGCAGGTGACGGAAGTAGTAAAAGCAGGGGAAGAAGAAGTTAAAAATGAATATGGGAGACGGGTTTTAGATGCTGAAAGCAAATGAGTTGCGGTTTATAGCTTTGTTGGGTAACTGATGTTTTGTAGCAAGGAGGGGTAAGGTGAAGTCTTGGCCGTGAAGAACTACAGGAATTGGAAAAAAGATTCGATTGGGAGAAATAGTGGAGGAAGCAGGCATGTTTTGGTGATCAAGGAAGAAGCATGAGTCACGTTTAATCAGGGGATCAATCGTTAATTCGTAATTTATAAAGCTAAGCGGTTCATTCATGAACGTAATTCGATGAAACCGATCACGATGGGATCGCAACGAAGGAATCAACATTTTGGAATTAACGTGGCCGAGAACAAAGCTACTGGGATTTCATGATCAAATCAGATGTTTATTTGATTTTAAATGAAATAAAAGAAGAATCGACAATTGCGAATCAATGTGAGTAAACTCACTAACTCTGCCTCGTTTATATTTCTATATAAACGAGTTTTAAATTTATTTTATACTGTTTGATGGTTGCTTGGTTGAATAGTGGATAAAATTTGTTGATATGATTGCATCGTTGATCGATTAGTAGTTCTGATATTTCATATTGATGTGAAATAATATTATTGATGTTGACTAACGTATGTGGATGCTAGAGAACAGGTTGGAGGGATCCAACTGGATTCCTCAACATTTATATCACTGTTTTTATTTAATTGTGATATATGATATGTTATATAAAACATGATTGGATATGTTGTGTTTGATTTACCCTGGCCATAAAAACTTGATATTTTAGATACCGTAAAATATTTTCGAATATAAAATATAAAATTTGAGTTTTCAAAAAAAGAAATTTATTTCCAGAAATAGGAGTGTAATAGAGTTTTAATTAAAATCATGTTAGTGGAGAAAATAATAATTTGTTTATAAACAAGAATATAAATTAAGTGGTTATTTATCATTAGATAAATTGAAATACAAATTCAAATTTGAATTTATATGAAAAAGTGGAAAAGGATTTTTGAAACCAATATTTGGAATGAGATTAAACTTAGCAATTATTAAGGAAATTTTAAATGAGATTTAAAATGGGTAAAAAAATAAAGGAAATAAGACTTATATAAATAATTCCAAATAGAAGTTAAAAATAAAAAAATTGGTTTAAGATATTTTTATAAGTATGAATCAAATTGTATATGAAGGAAATATATTCACGATTAAAGTGAATAATGGCTTAAGCCAAGTATTTTGCAAATGAAATATCTATAAAAGCAATTTATATTTGAAATATGATTTCAAATTGGAATTTGATTGAAAAAGGGAAACGACTAGTTTTACTCCTAAAAGGAGGAAATATAAAAGGAATTACGTTTTGTAAAGTGGAATGGTTATAAGGAAATTTGGTAATGATTTGGAAAGCATGAATTCAAAAGTGAATTTAGAATTTGAGTCAAGTTGAAATGGTAGATAATTCCGAAGTTCGGAATATAAAACGAATATAGATTATTCAAAGAGAGTTATTTATTGGAATTCGATTATATTGAAGTTAGGGAAGTAGTTATTTTTACTTTCTATTTTGAATCAATTTTAATTATTTATCTATTCACTTATCAATTTATTTGTTGAAATAAATAAATACAAGCTATATATTTATAAACCAAATATTGTAAACAGCGATTTTTACGCTGTCGTTGTAATAAATGTTTTGTAATTCTAAACAGCGTTTTTTTACGATGTCGTTATATTGCGATCTTAATGCTATTGTTATAATAAATGTTCTATAAATTCTAGACAGCGATTGTAACGCTGCTGTTAAAAGTAATGTTTTATAAATCAAATATTTGGAAACAACGATTACAACGCGACCGTTATAATCAGTGTTTTTTTTTCGTAAAAGAAGTGTGTTCTTAAATTGAATCCGAGAGTCGCGTAAGCTATGGTTTGTTTGAAGTTGTGAGCTTTGACTGTTTCAAAGTTGAGAATGTTGTTCAGTTAAGGTCTGAGAGGTAATTATACCCCAACTTGATTGACTTCATAATTAGCTAAGGAATGGTTAAGGTTCGGTAGTGGAGATTGATTAGGGGTCGATTAGTAAATGAATAGTTAATGAATTGAGTTATAGCAACGATGTTTATTACGTAACATGGGTTTAACTAAATGAAAAGGTCTTGGAAACATTTTCCAAAGTAAATCAGAGGTGGTTTCTAAGTATAGAAAATGAAATGATTTGGGATAACTAGAAGTAAGGAATGATAATTGGAAATGTTTTATTTTAATGTTAATAAAGTAAATTTTCTTAAATATAGAAATAAGAATATATGAATATATAGAAATGATTTCAAATTGGAATAAGTTATATCTTCTCGAATAAAGAAATGATAACGTTGGGAATGTCTTCCAAGAATCGAGATTGAGATTTGAAAGGATATGGAAGATTAAAAATGGATTTTAGAATTGATAATATAAAAAAAACTATATAAAAGGGGCCAGTGTTGTCTGATGTTTGATCGGTAAAATTTCCAATTGGAAATAGGACCGTTAATTGTATGGATGTTTCTTTGATAGTTAAATAATCGACTATTAAAATTTTGATTTATTTTATACCTTCGTTATCAATATGGAGAGACCGGGATCGGATTTAATATTTGAAAACCACTTTGTGTTGACATAAGCGTTACGAATCAACTTATGCTAAAGATGATTAATGACGGAGTAAAATGCAGGGGCTGTTCTGTTAATTCTAGGTAGAAATTGCCTAAGATGGATTGATGGAATAGTGCCTTCGATTTGTCCAGTCCCAGGACAACGTATAGTGACGGGTATGACGATGTGGCATTCAAAGGGAATGGTGGCAAAACGTTGTTGGAAGATAATCGTGACCTCAAGCCTCATCAACCGGGAAATGACAAAAATTGGGCAGGCAGCATGGATATGTGGGTCGCTCCCATGAGGATGTATAATCACCTATCTAGAGTAATTCAATTTGCTTCTTTAATCTATTGATGTTGTCCCTTTCGGGAAGCGGTTGCTGATCCCAACCGTTGGTGATATACATTTGATACACTCAAGCGAAATGAGTGGTCGGTAATGTGAGGACCGGGTTGCAAGACGTTCTTATTGAACCCAGTGTATTCGCCTCCAGAGATACACTATCGGCGGGTGGACCCATACCTTGTCATGTTGGGAATCCAATCTCCAATAAGCACCCTGCAGGTTTTGATTTTATATTATATATGGAGCATGAGATGCAAGCGTTCCTCTAGATTCTATTTATTTGATGTAGACATTATTATAATATCATTGGATTTGATATCAAAAATATTTTTGGTTATCATAATGTAGGTCTTACGATTATCATTTCTTTCGAAAGGATTTTAAAGGATAAACCAATGGTTGGAGTTTACTCACACCAGTCCCATGACTGACCCAGGGTTTGTTTTGTTTTGTTTTCCCTAAACTCTTGGGTGCCCAAATTTGTACGGGCAGTCAAGTAGCCGGGATTTTACAGATTTACTTGGAGGAGCTTGAAGCAGGGGGCTTTACCTGTTAGCTATAGACTATCATATTTTCCGCTGTGTACTATGTTGTATCTGGAAATAGGTATTTATAACTGTTCCAGGAATAATTGTTGTGCTCTGATGATGGTATGTATATACAGTTATTGAATTGCATTTCAAAAGTTATGTTATATAACATATTTTAGTCGTTCCGCTGTATGACTTGTGCTCTTCGTTTTCTTCTATTCTAATGTTTCTTTCTTTCTATTTCTCATCATCTAATTTCTTTCTAATAATGATTCGTATTTCTGTGCAATTTGTGTTGGACGTGTGATGTTATTAGTCGACTCTAAGAGTACGGAAATTCGGGCCGTTACAGTTGGTATCAGAGCTGAAGGTTGGGAAGTAACCTTGGCTCTGTGGCGTAACTCAATAGAGATGGGGTAGTAATACCCTAGATTGAGTTTGAGTGTATGTATCTGAGCGAATATTTGTGGATTTGCTATAAAACTGTTTTATATTGTATTGATTGATTTGTTGAATGAATTCTGGTCGATACAGGATGTACAACTGTATCGATAGGTGTTTCTAAACTCTTGAACAGAACAATTCAATACATTATTGTTTTGAAATGGGTAAATGAAATAATTTTACCCAAAAATTATTTTGATATAAAAGGAATAATTTCTAAAATATTATAATATATAAACATAAAATGAACCGGAATTAAATTCAGAACCAGAATTTGAGATTTTAAATCCCAGATGTTTAGAATATATTTTCTGAAGTATTTTTAAAAAAGCAATATAATATTACTGTGAAGGATTTTGAATAATAATGGTTTTTAAATGGATTTTGGAAGTAATTAAGCATTGAAATCACTTCAGTGGCGAGAAAATAATTCTGATGATGGGTCGCGACATTATCAGTATTCATTTTCAAGTTTCTAAGTGATCGATTGCTACCGTATTAATTCGTTAATGGAAAATTTGGTTGAAAGGTTTTTAAAATTCAAATGTTTGAGTTGCAAATGGTTATTAAAATTTGCATATAAATATATATGATTCAAAATAATTTGAAATAAAACCCGGGAATTTGAGTTCTAAAATTAAAATTTGACTTGTATAAGTTGAAAAGATTGAAATGGTAAAAATGTATCAAATGAATTGAAATTTAACTTAAGTTAAATAAAATTTAATTGAATTAGAAATAATCCAGAATGAAATCAAACAAGTTTTATATATATTGGATGTTATTGTTTGGAATTAAACTGTGATGGAATTGAACTCAAGAAGAATAAGAGTTTTGATTTTGGGAAATTGAACTCTGTTTGGATTAATGAATAAAAGTGAACTAATTAGAAAGTTGATTAGAAGAGTTAAAAACTGGAAGTTGGATTGATTTGAAACCAACTGCAAATGGATATATGTATGCTGAGCAGATATTGAATGGAAGCAGATGCAAGAGATAGAATTATGCCTGACAAAAAGGTACATGTTTACAATACTACTTGGGTTTGATGATTTTATGAGACCACGGGGCAAGCCGCTTGGCTTTTTGATTATCTTTTGGATTGGAAAAGGCCTAGAAAGGCGAGTTGTGATTGTACCGATTGAGCCGTGTAGAGGAGATGCTGCCGAAATTTTTCGAAAATTTAAAGATTTAGAAAATTTTCAAGAAATTTTTATAATTTAAATATCCAGTTGTTAATTGTAATTGAAATAAGAAAACCAGAATTGGTTAATAAAATTTCAAGTGGAATAATGAAATTGATAATTGGATTTAAAATCAATTGGAATGGGCGTGAATATGCAGAAGAACATATGGATTTAAGGCAAGAAAGTGATAATGAATTATCCAAAAATGGTGGACAGATCATTTGGAAAAATTATGAACGGTCGAATATTGGTATGAGAATTCGAAGGTTGGGTAAGAACTGGGTTACAAGATATGGAGAATAAGATTTCAACAAAGCAGGTTATGAGGAGTTAGAGTTATAGCATTTTTACTGCTTAGTAATTTCGAGGACGAAATTATTTTAAGGGAGAAGGAATGTAACGACCTGGATTTTCAACCGTTGAATTCTGAATATTTAAATTAGTTTAAATATTTTATTTGAATTATATATAGGAATTTATTATGAATTTATTTATAAAACGAAGTTAGAACGTATAATTTATAATATAATTTAAACGGGCTCGTAATGGGGCGGCAGTTCGTAATTTGACGTTTTGAACTTCAATTGGATATACAGACTCCAATATAAATCAGATTTCTTTGAAACAAGAGATGTTCGGTTCTGTTTAACTATATTTTTCTAACGGAAGAGAAAATTCGAGATTTCATCTTATATATTGTGGATTACGTCCAAATTAAATTTTCAGAAAGTCGTTGTGGAATCGTATGTATGCCATAACAGTAATTTAAATATATTTAAATATTGGTTATGAATTTGGACAAGATTCTTTTGAGACGTAGTGATAATTTAATATTTAGAATTTTACTGTAATTTTTAATTAATTAAATACGCAACTTTTTATTTGGAGTATTTTGCACCCTATATCAATATTTTGGGGTTTCATAATATAAGTTAAACTACCGGTATTATTATATTTTTGGGATTATGGTACCTCGTTGGACACGACCGTACTCTTATTTATGTCCATAGCATTTCGTGTACGAACAGAATTTTGAGTAATCGTAATTATCCTATCCTCTGCACGCTATCTTACGACATCCTCAACTTCTTATTTTTGAATTAGGTCAAGTGCAGTAGGTCATTTTTAAACGTAAAATACAAACTCTGCCCAGTTAGAAACATTTTGTGATTCTTATGTTTATGCAAAATATCAATGAGGATGTTTATGCCTACTTCTCTTCTTTAGTCCCTTCTTTCACACCATTGGACAATAACATTACTTAAATCCAACTATTCTACCATCTCATAGGTGACATTGGGATTTGTCCGAGCTAATTAATTCCTACTGGGTCATGGTTTTTGCTAGCATGAAAGGAATCAAAAACCATAACATATTGTAACCGTGAATTATAATTCGACGTATGTGTATACAATCGACTATATACATCTATGTTCTCTTCAGTCTTCTGACACCTTATCTTTGCACATGGAAATATCTTGGCACATGTAGCTTCTGCCACCTTTCTCTTCACTATCACATTTCATGCCTAAATTATAGCTGCTACCCAAAATCTCTTTGCATCAACCTCACACACATATACACAGCAAGCTACTGCCCTACTTCGATCTGAAATGCACATGCCTATCTCTGTCAAAAATATATACTGGACAAGCAAAGATACTAAGCTGTCACCATATTCGTTCAATCAATGTTTTCCTATACCAAACTAAATGCATAACATGCTTCTCTGATCAAAATAAAGGCACGCACATGATAAGATGAAATTTAAGCAAGCCTACCCTATCTTCCTATTTACATAGCTGTCAAGGCATTTATTTTCTCTATAAATACACGGTTTCACTCTTCCATTTCACAGCAATAGATTCCCATTTCATTAAGTAAATATGAAAAAAAGTATCCATCCTGTACTTCGTTCACATTGGATACATACAAGCTTAATATGAATACGAAGACACATCACCACTATTTTCTTTTCCTCTTTTTATCGACAGCACCTAAAACCAAAGCCAAACCGTCTTTCAACCTTACAAAAGAAAACTACTGCCACTACTCTTCCATATTCTATAATATCGAAATATTTAAAATCTGAAGTAAATTCAAGAAAAAAAAAACATTTCTAAATTAGTAACTAGGTGCTTTGGAACTCGTTGAGCTTGTGTGCCTCGTCGATGACCTTAAGCTAGACATGCGATCGTTGGGATCTGGAGGGGTTTCCAGGGCGTTAAGGCTGTAGGGACGTCATGGGAAAGTGGTGGAGTTTAGCTAATGGTGAATAGCTTACTGGAAAGAGGAAGTTATGCGGGGGAAGAATACAAGGAGGGGACTGTGTTTTACACGGTTAAGGAAAGAAGAGGACAAAGGGTACAAAGCTAATGTGTTCAGGGAGGAGTGTGAGTGCGTGTACAAGGGAGTTCTAGTTATGTTAAAGGGAAGGTGCATTGCTTTCTTTTGCATTGTTAACTGTGACTAACGAAGTGAGGATGTTTTTCTTTGGGTAGTTGTTGATCGTCATAAACCAGTTGTGAGTGGCAGGTGACGGCAGTAGTAAAAGAAGGTGAAGAAGAAGTTGAAAATGAATATGGGAGACAGGTTTTAGATGCTAAAAGCAAATGAGTTGCGGTTTATAGCTTTGTTTGGTAACTAACATTTTGTAGCAAGGAGGGGTGAGGTGAAGTCTTGGCCGAGAAGAACTACAGGAAGTTGGCAAAAAGATTCGAACGGGAGAAATAGTGGAGGAAGCAGGCATGTTTTGGTGATCAAGGAAGAAGCATGAATCACTTTTAATCAGGGGATCAACCGTTAATTCATAATTTATAAAGATAAGCGGTTCATTCATGAACATAATTCGTTGAAACTGATCACGATGGGATCGCAACGAAGGAATCAACATTTTGGAATTAAAGTGGCCGAGAACAAAGTTACTGGGATTTCATGATCAAATCAGATGTTTATTTGATTTTAAATGAAATAAAAGAAGAATCGACAATTGCGAATCAATTTGAGTAAACTCACTAACTCTGCCTCGTTTTTATTTCTATATAAACGAGTTTTAAATTTAATACTGTTTGATGGTTTCTTGGTTGAATAGTGGATAAAATTTGTTGATATGATTACATCGTTGATCGATTAGTAGTTCTGATATTTCATATTGATGTGAAATAATATTATTAATGTTGATTAACGTCTGTGGATGCAGGAGAATAGGTTGGAGGGATCCAACTGGATTCCTCAACATTTATATCACTGTTTTTATTTGATTGTGATATATGATGTGTTATATAAACCATAATTGGATATGTTGTTTTTGATTTACCCTGGCCCTAAAAGCTTGATATTTTAGATACCGTAAAATATTTTCGAATATAAAATATAAAATTTGAGTTTTCAAAAAAAAGAAATTTATTTCCAAAAATAGGAATGTAATAGAGCTGAAATTAAAAACATGTTAGTGGAGAAAATAAGAATTTGTTTATAAACAAGAATATAAATTAAATGGATTATTTATCATTAGATAAATTGAAATATAAATTCAAATTTGAATTTATATGAAAAAGTGGAAAAGGATTTTTGAAACCAATATTTTGAATGAGATTAAACTTAGCAATTATTAAGGAAATTTTAAATGAGATTTTAAATGATTAAAAAATAAAGGAAATAAGACTTATATAAATAATTCCGAATAGAAGATAAATAAAAAATTGGGTTTAAGATATTTTAATAAGTATGAATCAAATGGTATATAAAGGAAATATATTCACGATTAAAGTGAATAATGGCTTAAGCCAAGTATTTTGCAAATGAAATATCTATAAAGGCAATTTAGATTTGAAATATGATTTCAAATTGGAATTTGATTGAAAAAGGGAAACGACTAGTTTTACTCCTAAAAGGAGGAAATATAAAAGGAATTACGTTTTGTAAAGTGGAATGGTTATAAGGAAATTCGGTAATGATTTGGAAAGCATGAATTCAAAAGTGAATTTAGAATTTGAGTCAAGTTGAAATGGTAGATAATTCCGAAGTTCGGAATATAAATCGAATATAGATTATTCAAAGAGAATTATTTATTGGAATTCAATTATATCGAAGTTAGGGAAGTAGTTATTTTTTACTTTCTGTTTTGAATAAATTTTAATTATTTATCTATTCACTTATCAATTTATTTATTGAAATAAATATGTACAAGTTATATTTTTATAAACCAAATATTGTAAACAACGATTTTTACGCTGTCCTTATAATAAATGTTTTGTAATTCTAAACAGCGTTTTTTTTACGCTGTCGTTATATTGCGATCTTAATGCTATTGTTATAATAAATGTTCTATAAATTCTAGACAGCGATTGTAACGCTGTTGTTAAAAGTAATGTTTTATAAATCAAATATTTGGAAACAACGATTATAACGCTACCGTTATAATTAGTGTTTTTTTCTGTAAAAGAAGTGTGTTCTTAGATTGAATCCGAGAGTCGCGTAAGCGATGGTTTGTCTGAAGTTGTGAGCTTTGACTGTTTCAAAGTTGAGAATGTTGTTCAGTTAAGGTCTGAGAGGTAATTATACCCCAACTTGATTGACTTCATAATTAACTAAGGAATGGTTAAGGTTCGGTAGTGGAGATTGCATAGGGATCGATTAGTAAATGAATAGTTAATGAATTGAGTTATAGCAACGATGTTTATCATGTAACATGGGTTTAACTAAATGAAAAGTTCTTGGAAACATTTTCCAAAGTAAATCAGAGGCGGTTTCTAAGTACAGAAAATTAAATGACGTGAGATAACTAGAAATAAGGAATGATAATTGGAAATGTTTCATTTTAATGTTAATAAAGTATATTTTCTTAAATATAGAAATAAGAATATATGAATATATAGAAATGATTTCAAATTGGAATAAGTGATATCTTCTCGAATAAAGAAATGAAGATGTTGGGAATGTCTTCCAAGAATCGAGATTGAGATTTGAAAGGATATGGAAGATTAAAAATGGATTTTAGAATCGATAATATAAAAAAAACTATATAAAAGGGGCCAGTGTTTTCTGATGTTCGATCGATAAAATTTCCAATTGGAAATAGGACCGTTGATTGTATGGATGTTTCTTTGATAGTTATATCACCGACTATCAAAGTTTTGATTTATTTTTACCTCTGTTATCAATATGGAGAGACCGGGATCAGATTTAATATTTGAAAACCACTCTGTGTTGACATAAGCGTTACGAATCAACTTATGCTAAAGACGATTGATGATGGAGTAAAATGCAAGGGCTGTTCTGTTAATCCTAGGTAGAAGTTGCCCATGATGGATTGATGGAATAGTGCCTTCGGTTTGTCCAGTCCCAGGACAACGTACAGTGACGGGTTTGACGATGTGGCATTCAAAGAGAATGGTGGCAAAACATTGTTGGAAGATAATCGTGACCTCAAGCCTCATCAACCGGGAAATGAAAAAAATCGGGCAGGCAGGGTGGCTATGTGATTCGCTCCCATGAGGATGTATAATCACCTATCTAGAGAAATTCAATTTGCTACTTTAATCTATCGATGTTGTCCCTTTCGGGAAACGGTTGCTGATCCCAACCGTTGGTGATATACATTCGATACACTCAAGCGAAATGAGTGGTCGGTCATGTGAGGGCCGGATTGCAAGACGTTCTTGTTGAACCCAATGTATTCGCCTCTAGACTATCGGCAGGTGGACCTATACCTTGTTATATTGGAAATCCAATCTCCAATAAGCGTCCTACGGGTTTTGATTTTATATTATATATGGAGCATGAGATGCAAGCGTTCCACTAGATTCTATTTATTTGATGTAGACATTATTATAATATCACTGGATTTGATATCAAAAATATTTTTGATTATCATAAGGTAAAAACCATCCGTGTTTATGTGTGGATCGGTCTTACGATTATCATTTCTTTCGAAAGGATTTTAAAGGTTAAACCAATGGTTGGAGTTTACTCACACTAGTCCCATGACTGACCCAGAGTTTATTTTTTTTTGTTTTCCCTAAACTCTTGGGTGCCCAAATTTGTACGGGCAGTCAAGTAGCCTAGATTTTACAGATTTACTTGGAGGAGCTTGAACCAGGGGGCTTCACCTGTTAGCTATAGACTATCATATTTTTCGCTACGTACTATGTTGTATCTAGAAACAGGTATTTATAACTGTTCCAGGAATAACTGCTGTGCTCTGATGATGGTATGTATATACAGTTATTGATTTGTATTTCAAAAGTAATGTTATATAACATATTTTATTCGTTCCGTTGTATGACTTGTGCTCTTCATTTTCTTCTATTCTAATATTTCTTTCTTTCTATTTCTCATTCTCTAACTTCTTTCTGATAATGATTCGTATTTCTGTGCAATTTGGGTTGGACGTGTGGTGTTATTAGTCGACTCAAAGAGTACGGAAATTCGGGTCGTTACAGCAACCTAATTGTTTTCAGCCATTTTCAGCTTAATTGCTATCCCAGGAGTATCCATTGAAGGATTCTTCCTTTTTGTAACGACCCGCATTCTACACATCGGAGGATCGTAGAATATTTATTATGTTTTCATATGAAGTCGTATGGTCATGTAACTTTGGGAGACGACTATTGGCATCATTTCCCATGTTCCTGATTTTTTAGCAAATTTTAAATGACCATTTTACCACTGGAAAATCTTTTTTCGCCTATATCTTTTGAGTGCTAAGGAGTTTTGACATGAAACCACTTCCATTGGATTCAGATGATGGTTTAGCTTTCCATAGAGTGGTCACATTAATAAAATGGACTTACCTTTTGGGAGATATGGCTGAAATACGGTTCGAAGATGGAAAAACAGCATAGTTGGGCTTAACATGGTGATTAGCAGCTAAGCCCATAATCCATCTCGGGATTAGGGTTATCGGAGTGCTGAAAGGGTTTAGGAAAACATTTCATTTCGGTTTTTTAGTCGCCACTTGCCTTTCTCTAACCCTAGTAATGGCTTTCATCCTCTAAATCTATCCCAAATAACTTTCTAATCATATATTAGCCAAATCTATATCAAATTAAGGCGGATTAGCATAGAAATCGAGATAGAGCTGCTGGAATACATTGGAATCCATGCCAAATTAGTTAGATTTTCAGATCTGAAATTTATTTGTGGCTAAGGTGAGTGATTTGCAATTTTGTTCACTAATTATGGCTAATTAGGGGTGATTAGTGATAATTAGCGAAATACACATCATAAAAATCTGGAAAAATATGTAGAAATTCTTAAATATTATTTTATGTCTCTGATATAAATTTGTGTTAATTTGGATTAAGTTTGCTAATCCTATTGCTAGTTAAACATGATTAAGGGGAAAATATGGGTTTTGGGTATGTTTGATCCATATTAACATGTTGAATTGTTGTTTTGGTGTTTATGGTTGATCCTATATGTTATTACTACTGTTTGGTATGTTTATGATTGTATAAGAGAAGTCAGAATGGTCGAAACGTCGTCATGTGGCGTAAATAGCTTACTAGAACACTTCAGGGAAGTACGACTCGTGACCATGGTTCGTGAGATATGCATCACGATCTGACCTGGATGAAGCTCACGAACCGCGACCCTGAAGACACCCACGAGCCGAACCATGAATTATCTCGAACCAACCCGTTTGCCTCGAAATGAAGTGCACGAGCCGATGGCTAGGAGGAAGCCACGAACTGACGCCATGATCTGGAGTGCTATTCACGAACCGAACCGAAGTGTCATCGATGAACCGATCCAAAGGATGAAGTACCACGAGCCGCGAGTCGATGCCAGGGGCGAGCCGCCTTCTCACGAGCTGAATAGGGCACCACGAACTGAAATCTTCGAACCCGAACCAGAGTCATTCACGAATCGAAGAAGGGTGGCTAAACTGCCTGCTTCCATTAACCACGAACCGAACCGAGATGATGACTAAAAGCCCGAGATGAAATGGTAGTCCAAATAAGAAGTTAGAACTCAGGATCTAAACGGGAGTCAACGAGTAAACTTCATGAGTTGGGCCTTACTGCGGGACGTATGCAAAGGGGCTATCGATATCCGTAACTTTGGGTCACCACTGAGAGACAGATTATAGGCTATGGATCAATGCAGTGGAGTAGTCATGACTCCAAAGGGCAAAGTGATCGTAGCATGGCTATGAATCTGTGCAATGAGGTCGTCATGATTCCAAAGGGCAAAGTGATCGTAGCAAGTGATTGTTGACTATGGACTAGTGCAGTAGGGTCGTCATGTCCCCAAAGGGGCAAAGTGGTCGAAGTAATAGCAAAAGATTTGGTTATCAAAGTGGTGGACATCGTATGATTTACGCACTGAGTGAGGGATGTGAGGATGATTGCTATGTTTGATGTTTGCTATCACCATGACATGTGCACTTCCACTTTACACTTTATGTTAGTGTTACCTTAGAGTACTGTATATCTTGTGCTAACTCTTTGGTTGCAAGTCCAGGTTCAGGTATGATTATTAATACCTGTTATTGTTTTGTTTTGCTACTATCGCTCATACCAGACTTTTGTCTGACCCAGAGTTTTTTGTCTCTTCTTATTACTCTGGATGCTCATAAACGAGCAGACTAGAGATGGGTTAGGTGGTATGCATGAGTAGCTGTTCGAAGACAAGCAGGAGGCTTCCACATACTATTTACATATATTCTCCCTGTGTTGTTGATGGTCACTACTTTGGGCATTAGTGGTGTACCTTTCTTATTTTGCTTTAGAGACAGTATTTTGAAGTGGTAATAATGGTTTGGATCATAAGCTGTATTTTGGATTCCGCTGCTATGATGGTTTAGTTTCAGCTTATGCATTACCTCGTCTGTTTTATGTCAAGTTATGTATATATTTTATTCCATGCGTTGTGAGATATACTATAGGTTCTTGGTGATTCATAGTTTCAAAATCCATTTTCCTTTGATGACAGTTTCATGCTAGTCGAGCATTGCCACAGCGCATTTCGGAGAAATGGCGGCTGGTCCGGGGCGGGCAGTCACACTTGGTATTAGAGCTTAGGTTGCATAGTTAACCTAGGGGAAGCCATAAAGGAGAGATAGTATACGTTTATGAGAATGTGTATTTGTGATATTTCGGTTTTCAAAAACTATATATATACTATTAGTATATCTAAGGATGAAGTCGCACTGCACGGGCACTACTAAGGAGATGGTTAATCGTTTTCTCTTTACAGATTGAACGATGAGCTAAAATATAAGGAGTACGGGTTTTGGGGCCAATGATAGGAATGCCCCTATTATGAAGACAATGTTTACTACCTTCATGAGAGAGATGCTTAGCGATGTTCAGGGAACAGTTCCTAATGCAGCAAACGATGGTGGTGCAGTAGTGCAGGCGCCTAGAACCGATTTCGCCAAGCTCAGCAAGGATTATACTAATCTTGGTGGAAAGTCGTTCCATGGAGCGAAGTCGGCTACATAGGTTCAAGATTGGCTTGATAGTTGTGAATGCATCTTCAAGGATTTGGGAATCGATGATGCGATGAAGAGAAAGCTAGCATCGCTTCAGCTTTAAGGATGGGCTATGAATTGGTGGAGTGTTATTAAAGCAGCTACTCCTGAGGATCAAGTTACATGGAATCAGTTTAAGACACGCTTCAATGACTAGTTTATCCCAACTTCTCAGAAATCAAAATTGTTTAGGAAGTTTTTAGAGCTTAGGCAGAATGGTGGGGCAGTCTCAATGTATATTGTTGAATTCGATACCTTATCGAAAGATGGATTGTCCATTATCGATACTGTCGAGAAGAAGAACGAGAAGTCCATAACTGGTCTAGATGAGTACTTAGGGGATAAACTTATAAACCATATCGACGAGACATTTGAATCTATTATGGGAAAGGCATTGAGATCAGAGCCTTTACCTAAGTCGAAGACAGAGGTTGCTATTACAGCTGCAGAGGAGCCAAAGCCGCAGGGAGGCGGTGGAGGCAAGAATAATTCCCAAAATAAGAGGAAACAGAATCAGACTAAGGATGGTCAGATGAACCAGGATAAGAAAGATATCGAGTGTTATGACTGTGGCAAGAAGGGCCACTATGCCAAAGATTGTCAAGCAAAGCCAGCGGACAGGAAGTGCTTCAACTGTGGCCAAGTGGGACATCTCAAGGATAAATGTCCGCAACCCCCTAAAGAGAAGCAGATCGTGAAGGCATATGTTATGAACGTTATTCCTTCTTCGTCGAATACCCCAACTGCGGCGCAAAAGGGAAAGGGCGTCGTTATTCAAGGTATGCTTTCTATTTATGATGTTCCTATTCGAGTGTTGTTTGACACCGAGGCTTCCCATTCCTTGGTATCTATTGACCTGGTAGATAGGTTGGGATTGGAACCCGAGATTGTCGATAGACCTTCAGTTGTGACGAACCCGATCAGTGGTTCGACTAGCCTTAGTATGATTTGTCGTAATTTGATCTTATCGAGTCATGGATGTATGTTTGCTCGTGATTACTTTGTTTTGGGCTTTACTGGGTTTGGCATTATTTTAGGAGTCAATTGGCTCCAAAGGGATGGGGTGGTGGCAGACTGTGAGGGGTCTTCGATGACCATTAGTGCAGATGATGGGCGAAGGGTACTGTTTGGAAGCCTACCTAGTGATAGGGTGATGGCTAGACATCAAGCATGATGAGTTGTCAGATGTGCCTATTGCTAGCGAGTATGTGGACATCTTCGGGGAAGTGAATAGACTTTTACCACACCGAGAGATCGAGTTTCAGATTGATTTACTGAAAGATGCCAGACCTATAGTGATGCATCTTCATCGTATGGCGCCAATGGATTAGCGAGAGCTAGAAGTGCAAGTTGGCGATCTTTTGAAGAAGGGATTTATCAAAAGAAGTGTTTCCGAGTGGGGAGCACTAGTTGTATTTGATACCAAGGTCGATGGTTCCCTTCGAATGTATGTGGGCTACCACGAGTTGAACAAGGTGACGAGGAAGAATAAGTATACTCTTCCGCGGATAAAAGATTTTTTTGATCAGTTAAATGGAGCGAAAGTGTTCTCCCTATTAGATCTCGCGACAGGTTTTCTTCAGCTCTGAGTAGCATCTAAGAGTATACCTAAAACGGCATTTCGGACGCCGTCTGGATTCTATGAGTGGTTGGTCATGCCATTTGGATAACCAATGCATCAACGTATTTTGTGGATCTTATGAATAGTTTATTCAGGGATCAATTGAACAAGTTTGTTCTTGTGTGTGTGGACAATATCTTAGTTTATTCCAGGACAGAGGAAGAACACAAGGAACATTTGAGGACAGTGATGGAGGTATTGAGGAGACACCAATTGAAAGCGAAATTCTCTAAGTATCACTTCTGGAGGAGGGAAGTGAGGTTCTTAGGCCATGTTGTTTCATAGAATGGTATTGTCGTGGATCCTACGACGGTGGCAATGGTGGAAGATTGGTCTACGCCTAAGAATGCAACAGACGTGAGAAGTTTCTTGGGATTAGCTGGATACTATCGTAAGTTTATTCAAAACTTCTCCAAGATAGCTGCACCGTTAACTCAGTTGACCAAGAAGAATCAAGATTTTGTTTGGGACGAAAATTGTGAGAATGCATTTAAGAGTCTAAAGGAAAAGTGGACGTCTTGCGCCAGTGTTGGTTAATCCTAAAGGGAACGAAGAGATGATGGTATACACGGATGCTTGTGGTACCGGACTAGGTGCTGCATTGATGCAAGGAGGTAGGGTTGTAGCTTACGCTAGCTGGCAACTGAAAGCGCATGAGAAAAGATATCCTACCCATGATTTGGAATTGGCAGCAATCAAATTCGCATTGAAGATGTCGAGACATTATCTCTTGGGAGAAATATTCGAGTTATTTACCGACCATAAGTCGTTAAAGTATCTTTTCTCTCAAAAGGATTTAAATCTTCGTCAATAGAGATGGTTAGAGTTCTTAGCCTCATATGATTTCAATATCGCATGCACACTCGGGAAGGGCAATGCAGTAGCTGATGCATTGAGTGGGAGACATGCCAGTTTGGGGGCTATGTTACTTGAATGGAAGCAACTGGAGTATATTGTGAGATATGATTTCAGAACTAAGTGTGAATTAGATCCAGAGATGTTAGCAGGTTTGATAATCAGACTGACTTTGATTGAGAAGATCGGTTCCAGCCAGAGGAACGATCCTAAGCTATTGGAAATCATCTACAAGATAGAGTTGGATATTGACGGTGAAGAGATAAACAAGTATGGACTTGATAGAGAAGGATGGCTTCGAAAGAATGGGAGACTAGTCATACCCAACGTTAATGGATTGAGAAGTGCTTAGAGAGTGTTATCATTCGAGACTGACTATACATCCCGGTGGTAAAAAAATATACCGAGACATGAAGCATACCTACTACTGGGAAAGGATGAAGAAAGATGTTGAGTAGTTTATATCTAAGTGCATGAACTGCCAGTTAGTAAAAGCGAAGCAAAAGAAGCCAAGTGGTTTGTTACAACCGCTGGAAATTCCTGAATGGAAGTGGGAACAAGTCCCAATGGATTTCATTGATGGTTTACCAAGGACTAGATCAGGTCATGATAGTATTTGGGTGATTGTGGATCGATTGGCCAAAAGCACAAGGTTTATATCAGTTAAGTCGAGTAGAACAGCAGCTAAGTTAGCAAAATAGTATATGAAGTGGGTAGTGAGATTTGGAGTACCCAAAGGTATCGGGAGTGACCGAGATCCATTATTTACTAGTGGGTTTTGGAAAAGCTTACAAGAGGCTTTAGGGTCAGAGTTACATCTCAGTTGCGTACCATCCTCAAACTGATGGTCAAACAGAGAGGGTGAATCGTGTATTAGATAATCTCTTGAGAGCTTGTATATTGAATTTTGGAGGGTCATCGGATGACCAATTGCAACTAGTTGAGTTCGCATATAATAATAATTTTCAATTCTGTATTGGTATGGCTCCATTTGAAGCTTTGTATGGAAGACCATGTAACTCAGCATCATGTTGGTTAGAAACCAGTGAGAAATTTGTGCTTGGACCAGATGTAATAAGAGAAACTTCAAATAAAATCAAGGTTATCCAACAATGAATGAAGGCTGCCAATATAGGCAGAAGAGTTATGCTGATAAAAGGCGAAGAGATTTGAAATTCTCCGTTGGTGACTTGGTATTCATTAAGATCACTCCGTTGAAGAATGTGATTCGATTTGGTGGGAGAGGTAAGTTGGCACCAAGGTTTGCTGGTCCATTTCCAATTCTCGAACAAGTTGGGACTTTGGCGTATAAAGTTGGAATACCAGACAAGATAGCGGGAGTTCACAATGTATTTTATGTTTCCCAGTTAAGGAAGTTCATGCACGATTCTGATATGACTATCTCATCAGATCAGCTGGATGATATAGAGTAGAACCCGAGGTAGCTGGAAACAGCTGATCAATTCGTATTGTCGTGTACGACATGAACCTACTTTGGGGGAAGACGATGAGACTGGTTAAGATCCAGTGGGGCGATAATTAGAATGACTGTACTTGGAAAACCGAGGAGAGCATAAGGAAGTCATATCTAGAACTCTTTACCTAGTAAGATTTTAGTCGCGATATAGTTATTTTGCATGCTAGGATAGGCTTGTTGTGTTTATTATGTATGTTTGATTGTTGTAAATGATTGATAGGCATGCGAGACCCTTTGTATGTTTTTGGTTAAGGAATTTCGGAGGCAAAATTTCTTAAGGGGGGAAGAGTGTAACGACCCGCATTCTACGCATCGGAGGATCGTAGAATATTTATTTTGTTTTCATATAAAGTCGTTTGGTCGTGTAACTTTGGGAGACGACTACTGAGGTCATTTCTCATGTTCACGATTTTTGCCAAATTTTAAATTACCGTTTTACCCCTGGAGAATCTTGTTTTGCCTATAACTTTTGATTAGTAAGGAGTTTTGACTTGAAACAACTTCCAATGGATTTGGATGATGGTTTACCTTTACCGTTTGGGAGATATAGCATAAATAAGGTTTGAAGATGGAAAAACAGCATAATTGGGCTTAATGGGTGATTAGCAGCTAATCCCATAATCCATTTCGGGATTAGGGTGATGGGAGGGATGAAAGGGTTTGGAAAAATATTTCATTTTAGTTTTCTAGCCACCACTTACTTTCCTCTAAACCTAGTAATGGCCTCCATCCACTAAATCCATCGCAAATCATTTCTAATCACATATTAGCCAAATCTATATCAAACTAATGTGGATTAGCATAGAAATCAAGATAGAGCTACTAGAGTACATTGGGATTCATGCCAAATTAGTTAGAGTTTCAGATCTGAAATTTATTTGTCGCTAAGATGAGTGATTTGCACTTTTATACACTAATTGAGGCTAATTAGGGACGATTAGTGATAATTAGCAAAATTACGCATTATAAAAATCTGGAAAAATATGTAGAAATTCTTAAATATTATTTTATGTCTCTGATATAAATTTGGGTTAATTAGTGATAACCACGAACCGAGACGATGACTAAAAACCCGAGATGCAAAGGTAGTCCAAATAAGAACTTAGAACTCAGGATCCAGACGGAAGCCAATGAGTTAACTTCATGAGTTGGGATTTGTTGTGGGACGTGTGCAAAAGAGTTATCGATATCCATAACTTTGGGTCACCACTGAGAGACGGATTATAGGCTATGGATCAGTGCAGTGGAGCAGTCTTGACTCCAAAGGGCACAGCGCATTTCGGAGAAATGTCGGCTGGTCCGGAGTGGGCTGTCACACTTTTCTTTTCAAATAGTAGAATGTTTGATAATCCTATCGAGCAAGGAAATCAGGCAAGGCCTTGATACTTGCTCGAATGGCTCCAACATTATCTTCGTACCGTATGATAAATACATGTTCATAATCCTACCCCAGCGGTGCCTGCATCTCCTACCGCCGAGGTGGCCTTTGACTTTTCTCATTTTTGTAAGAGCTTCGCGAATCTTAAAGGGAAATCACTCACTGTAAAGGAGGGTTATACTAGCGCCCAAAACTGGTTAACAGACTGCGAAGGAATTTTTGAAGCTACCAGGTGGCCTGATGAAGTAAAAGGAAGAATTGTGGCTTGGCACTTAAAAGAGGAGGCCCTTGAATGGTGGAACTTAGTATCTGAAGATAACGAGGGCTGGATATTTACATGGCCCGAATTCAAAACCCGTTTTGAAGCAATATTTCTACCAAAAGTAGAGATGACTATCTAGTTGGAGAAATTTATCTGTTTCAAGCAAGGAACCTCGAGCTTGCAAGAGTATGTAGCCTAGTTCATAGAATTAAGTAAATTTGGTAGGGGTTTAATAGATACCCCAGTGAGCAAAAGGGTTGAACTCCCCACTAAAGGAAACTTTATTAGCACAAGTAACGTTCGTGGCAACTTTCGAAACCTTAGTAGAGACAGCTACCCTATGCATAGCGGAAGTTCCAAGGAAAATAAGGAAGGTGAGAAGGGTGAAGGATGTTCCAATATGAATAAGAAAAAGGAATGGTGGAAAAACAAGAAGAAAGGGAGCAAATTCAAAAAGGAAGCCAAGACTTATAGGGATGCAATCGCAAGGGCCATGAGGCCAAGTATTGTAGAACTTCGTTCGCAAAGAAGGAAATCAAAGGAAAGTGTTTCAACTGCCATGAGGAAGGACACGTGTCTAAGAACTGCCCAAAGCTTAAAGTTATCTGAAGCAGTCAGTGTTATGCAATAGAGGCAGCAACGAATTAAAGCCGACCCCCAAGAGACCAAGGACAACCCGCACTTGAATGTATAACTTCTGTTTTGGGAATTTCTGTGTACACCTTGTTCGATTCCAAAGGAACACATTCTTTTATCTCTAAAAGACTAGTTAACATATTGAACCTTTCCATATCTATCTCTAGTAATCCGATAGAGGTGACTAACCCTATCGAAGGATCTAAGTATCTTGAGTTGTTTTGTAAAGATCGAGTATTGTAGGTCGACGATGTCAAATTCCTTTGCAAAGCATATGCACCGTATTTTATAGGGTATGACCTTATTCTAAATATAGATTGGCTACCATTTTATGGGGCCTTCCTAGATTGTGACAAGAGGATCGTTCGTCTTGGAAGCCAAGGAGGACGTAGTCTAAGTATCCCTTGTAATGTTAGGAACCAGGATAAAGCCTTATTATAATCCTTATCTTTTAGTTTAGAAGGACCATCTTCGGTCCCTATAGTATGTGAGTTCTTGGACGTCTTTGAGGAATTCACAGGACTTCCTCCCCATAGAGAAATCTCTTTTTGTATTGACCTAGAGAAGGATGCTAGATCAGTAGCATTACCTTTGAGACATATGGAGCCTAAAGGAAGGAGAGAATTGGATAAGCATATTTCACAATTACTACAGAAAAGTTTCATTTGGCGAAGTACCTCAGAATGGGTGCACCTATTATGTTTGCCACCAAAGCAGACGGATCTTTAAGACTTCGTGTGGATTATAGGGAACTTAATATGCTGGAAAAAAAAGAATAGTTACCCATTATCCAGGACTGGTGACCTTTTTGACCACTTGGGAGGATCCTGAGTATTTTCCCAACTAGACCTTGCCACCGGATTTCATCAGTTAAGGATTGCAGAGGATAATAAAGAAAAAACCGCGTTTAGGACGCTGGATGGATTGTTCCAAAAGAAAGTTATGACCTTCGGACTGACTAGTGCACCCGCCTTCTTTGTTGACCTTATGAATTGAACATTTAGGGACATTCTAAATAAAATTTTGGTAGTCTTTGTAAATGATATCCTTATGTTTTCAAAAGACCATAAAGAGCATGAAAATCACTTAATACAAGTTCTAGGGATATTAAGAAAGATCCAATTAAAAAAATTCCAATTTTCATTTCTGGAGGGAAGAAGTTAGATTTTTAGACATATTGTGTCAAGTGAAGGCTTGGCCGTAGACCCCGCAAAGATTGTGGCAATTAAGGAATGGAGGATACCTCGAAATGCTACGGGAGTAAGAAGCTTCCTTGGATAAGACGGATATTATCGGAAATTCACTAAAGACTTTGCAAAGATTTCTACTCCTTTAACTCAACTAACAAAAACGAATTTGGTATTTTCTTGGAGTAACAAATGTGACGCGGCCATTAACAAATTAAAGGAAGTATCAACTAGCACTCCAGTCCTTATTATACCCTATGGTTATAAGTTGTTTACAGTTTTCACGGATGCGTGTAGGACCGGTTTAGGAGCGGTCGTTATGCAAGAAGAGTAGTTTCTTACACTAGTATACAACTCAAGGATCCAGAGAAGAGATGCCAAGTTCACGACCATGAGTTAGCCGCAGAATCATTTGCCCTTAAAATGTGGAGGCATTATCTTTTAGGGGAGAAATTTGAACTATTTACCGATCATAAGTCTCAAAAATACTTATTCTCTCAACGTGACCTAAACTTGAGACAACAAAGGTAGATGGAATATACTGCCTCATTTAATTTCATGATCCAGTATACCCCGGGAAAATGAAATGTTGTAGCAGATGCATTAAGTAGGAAACATGCAACCTTGAATGCGATCTTGGAACGGAAAAAATTAGAGTTCCTTTATAATTTTAATTTGCAATCCTCACCTGTAACTTCCAGTGGTTTTCTTGGAGCTATGATTATTAGACCGACTCTAAAGGAGACGATTCAAAATGCACAAGACCTTAACGAAGTAATAAAAAAATTGAAAGAGAAAGTGGGAATGAAGGATACCTTTCCCTATTCGTTTAGATATTCGTTAGATAATAATGGGAGTTTTCTTGGGGATGGACAACTTTACGTCCCTAAAGGTTGAGATTTAAGGAAAGAAATTCTAGAAGAATGCCATTGGATAAAGATGACCATACATCCTAGTGGAGATAAAATGTATAGGGATATGAAGAGAAATCTCCATTGGGAAGAAAAGAAGGAGATGTAGCCGAGTTTGTAGCTCAATGCTTGACTTGCCAAAAAGTAAAAGTGAAGCAAGGGAAGCCTGGAGGATGATTACTACCCTTATAGAACCCCACATGCAAGTAGGAACATATTTTCATGGATTTTGTAGATAGACTTCCTAGAAACCAAAAGGGAAATAAGGCCATTTGGGTTATGGTAGATCGTTTGACCAAAAGCGCCCATTTTATACAAATTAAGAAGACAAGGACTGCAGCCTCATTATCCCAACTATATGTCAAAGAAATAGTCAGATTACATGGTATCCCATCAAGTACAGTGAGTGATAGAGATCCCTTGTTCACATGTGAATTTTGGAGGATCCTACAAGAAGCAATGGGAACGAACTTCAACCTAAGCACCACCTATCATCCGCAGACCGACGGCCAAACGGAGAGGGTAAATTGGATCTTGAATGACTTGATCAGAGCTTGCGTCATCAACTTTGGAGGATTTTGGGAGCAGCACTACCTCTCGTAGAGTTTACATATAACAATAGTTTTCAAACGATGATTGGTATGGCTCCTTTTGAAGCGCTTTACGGGAGGCCATGCAAATTGCCAACTTGTTGGTGGGAAACTACCAACAAGATTCTACTCGGACCAGACTTCATTGTGAATCCGCGGAGAAGATATCCTTGATTAGGCAAAGAATGAAGGCATCCCAAGACCATTAGAAATCGTATGTCGATAAGCAAAGGAGGGAACTTGAGTTTAAAGTTGGAGATTTGGTACTCGTCGAGGTATCCTATCTCAAGAAGACTGTTCGGTTTGGAAAGACTGGGAAGTTGGCTCCCAGATTTATAGGACCTTTTTGCATCATCGATAAGATAGGATCTTACGCTTATTGAGTGGATCTCCCAGAGCGTCTATCGGGGATCCATAATGATTTTCATGTATAACATCTAAGAAGATGCATTCATGATTCTGCTATCAGACTCGAGCTTGATGAAATTGGGGACTTAGAAAAACTCGAGTTGGAGTCCAGGATACCGCGTGCCACTGCAAGGATTATAGAGCATGGGTTCAAAAAAATCAAAAATAAACTGTTCGCCTCGTCCGAGGACAATAGAGAAATGATCCTGCGGAAAGCACATGGGAGACCGAAGATAAGATGAGACATACTAACCCAGAGCTTTTCTCGGATAATTTTTCCTTTATATAACGTTTATGCATGCATCTTGATTGCTAGATTGGATGTTAGGAAATGAATGCAACACCATTGCACAACGCACTCATATAGAAAAATATGCATAATTAGCTTGTTTTGCATACATATTGCATCACTTATTGCACCTACATGTTTGGGTTGAGCTCACTTTAGAAGGTTTGCAGTTCATAATCACTGCGAGTTATGGATGTTGATGGATGAATTGAATATAACAATGGTGTACTACATGGATGTTTCAAGCGAGTTGTATTTTTCACTCCTTCAAACAGATTTCGGGACGAAATCTATTTTAAGGGGTGGAGAATGTAACACCCCATAAAATATACCTAAAGACATAAACGTGATAATTAATAGAAATAAATAATTTAATAATAAAATTTAAATAGGCTGGAAAATGAGATTTTCAGCATTGAGAATTTGGTTATGAAAATCTTTAATTTGGATTCGTGAAAATTTTTAGAATCATTTTCATATATATTATGCTGAAAATGGTAATCGTATGAAGAAGTTACAAGAAAAAGAAACTAGACGGTAAATACACAAATATATATATATATATATATATCCAAGAAATTATAAAAATATGGATGATTTTGAATTTCAAATAGAAGATAAGGAGGGAACAAAGAATATTGTATATAAGGTAAAAGATAAGCTATATAAATAAACATTTTAATATAATTAATAACTCAGTCCCGCGTATGTTTATTGGGCATTCCAACGACTAGGAGATCGACCACCTGTAACCCTCCACAATTTTCTATGCCCAAATTTCAATTAAAATCGAAATTTGAACACATCCTAGTATGAAGCATGTAAATCTGGTACCTGCACACAAATGAGCATGAGCATAATCATAGTATAATAAAGATAACTTGTAGCGGAATCAAAATAGGATAGACTAGTATAAAATTAAGTAACTACCTTTTTAAAGTAAGCCACTTTGCCAATACAGAGCATGAGAGAGAACGAGAACCGAAATCCAAACTTAAGCACCTGTGAGTACCCAACCTTCTCTAGAAACCTGGGTGGTTGTAATGAGGAGGGGGGTCAGAACAACAAGATTATGGCGAATAGAAAATGTACAACACATATTATAATATACAGATGTATCCCGTTTGGTTCAACCCAAGATGTATGCCTACCGAGGTTAGTGATTCTAGCCTAACCTTGTAAGGATTTACACACGATACTAATTACCCTTCCTAAGGTAGAATTCCAAAAATATGATATAGAGATAGAACGTTTTGGCATGTGTTTAGGAAGCGTTATACCAGAACGTGGCCGGTTATATAATCGAGAGTGGACTGCTAATTACAAAGTTCCTATATATATACAAATATTTCTTTCCATTCTCTTATCCTTTATTTAACATAAACTAAAGGGCACTAGCTGCAGGGCCCTACTAGTTGTGGCTTCCATCGTTCACGCGTTAACCCATACCCTGCATATGGTGAGAGATGGCATTTTATCACTCGTTATACCATCTAGCTGACGTTATTGGATAATCTTCTTAGTCACTTATTACTTCCCATAGGATATGTAGCCAGATCTAACGTTTTAAATTTCCAGGTTTGGGTAGGCCTCATGCCATTTAAGACCCCTAGATTGAAAGACCAATTCCCAGATGGACTTTTTTATCCTAGTCATTTAAAACCCAGGAAGCGGACTATACACGAAGATTATTAAGTTTGTACCCCATTATCTTTTAATGAACGTCCCTATTAGGGCAAAGCAAGCTACGTTATTGAGTTATTCCCGTTTAGTCTCTCTTCAGAGGAAAACTATGCACATGCGTTTTATTATCATCACGGGTTCCTATTTAATGTTTCATATCAATAACCTGCTAAGTCCAATCCAAGATTTTTAATTATAAGTTCCCCATTAACAATTATAACAAAGGAAAGTTATGTCCTTCTTAGCCTAGGATATTTATTTGATTATTTTCCTAATTGGACTTAGTACTTAGACAACAATCAATACCCATATACCCCCGTTTTATTTCATTTATTTCTATTCCTATGTTCAATGCCCTATATAACCATAATGGTCATATTTTTCCTAAGGCAACAAATAAATCTTTAATTCCCTTTTTATTACCATCTATTACAATTAATGTCATTTATGAGCATAATGGCCATAATTTTCCTAAGACATAACTTAACAATGGGCATCCTTAGCTTATCAGTCCCCAGATATGTCTATTTGTTTTTTTCGCAAGGCCGACGGGGTTGGGTGGTCCCCTACCACTTTATTGATGCACAAAGAAGAAGTTACAAATATTTACAAAGAAGACATAGAAACATAGTTCAACAATCACGTCGAAGACAAAACAAAAGGAAAAAACACAAGGAGGACAATTTCTTTATATAATCAGATGAAGCCAACCATTATGCCTGGATCAAAAGTGAAATCCAAAAATAACCCTACTCTAATCTGCATTCAGACTTCACTCATGATAATGTCCACTTTTCTACATATTGAATCGTAGAATACACAAGCATTCCTCTCCTTCCACATAACCATGGCAAACTTTTTCAGTATATAAGTCAACAACCTTTTCTTTTCACTCTTTCTTCCTTTAAAAACTTCAAGTTTCTTCCATTCCTCAATAGCCTCTTGTTTAACAATGTATTTACCAAATGTAGCCATGATACCAAACCAGACAGAATAGGAGCATTTACACTCTAAGAATATGTGATTAAGAGTTTCAGTTTTCTCACTGCATAAAGGATAGACTGGATCGAGTTGCATGCCCCTAGCACAGGGTTTGTCTTTCATAAATAAGGCTTTATGAATTATCTTCCACAACAATAGATTCTTCTTCGCATAGTTATCCCTATTCCAGATTTTCCTACTCCAGTTGCATTTGTCTTGAAGGTCATCTCCATTCAGTTTCGTGTATGTACTCTTGATACGGAAATTTTGCCCAGAAGTATCCCAAAGTATTTGGTTACATGTGCTGTTATGAACCTTAAGAGCAGTTGCACCGCTCCATTTCATCTTAATATTATAAATAGGAGTAAAGGGATGAGATAGAGTATTACCAGTTATATATTCACGCACTATTGCTCCGCTAGAAATTCTAGTGCTATCAATCTCCAATTGCGTGAATTCTCTCCTTAGAATAGTGCTTTTATCTATCCACGGATCATCCTATAGCTTCACGTTGGTCATAGAACTCAGGTTGTACTGAATAATGCTCCTGAGTTTGAAAATACAACGCCATGTCCAACTTAACTTTTGTGGTTGTTGCATAGACCAGAAGTTCATGTTTTTTATAACATTTCTACCAGACCAGATGACCCACAGTGTCTGTATATTGTTAAGAAAGTTGTCGACATGCTTCATGAAAGCAGCTTTGTTCCATGCAGATAGATTTACAATGCCAAGACCACCCTTATTTGTAGGTTTTTCAACGTCTTTAAATGCAACAGGCACAAGATATTTGCCATCCGATTTGCCTTTCCAAAGAAACCGCATTAATTCAGACATAATCAATTTAATCAATCTAGGTAGGAGAATATAGGTCATGGCCCAATATACCTGCATTGCAAAAGCAACAGCCTTTACTAACGTGAGCCTCCCCACTTGATTCAAGAGTCTAGACGTCCAATGTCTCAGTTTAGCAGTGATCTTGGTAAACATGGGCATGCAGTGTCCAATTTTAGTCCTGGTAGCAGTCATTGGAAGACCCAAATATGAAATGGAATCATTTGATAAACTTAGGCCAGTTCTCACCCGTATTTCATTGGCAACAACCTCTGAAACTCCAGCAATTTTGATTTTAGATTTGGCTAGGTTAACACGAAGACACGACATAATTCTAATTTGTTAAGAGTGCTTAGCAATGTGTCAATTGTGTTGCTGTCAGGAGTGCAGAAGATAACCAGGTCATTTGCAAACATGAGAAAGGATATTCGGGGATCTTTGCACTTTGGATGAAGCTTGAAGAGACCACAATCAATCTCATTATTGATCAGTTGAGTAAGAAATTCCATTATGATAATAAACAGAAAAGCCGAGATTGGATCGCCTTGCCTTATGCCTTGTCTACTACTAAAATATCCGACACTCAATCCATTGACAATTATGGAGAATCTCGCAGTCAAGATGCAGGAGAAGATCCACATGATGAAGTGAGGTGGAAATTTCATGTAACCTAGTACCCTAACAATGGAGTCCCATTGCACCATATCAAACGCCTTCATAATATCTAACTTCAGCATGGCCCTAGGTGTCACATTGCTACTGTCATATCCATTGAGAATTTCATGTGAAAGTAAAAAAGTTATCCAGTGTATTCCTACTAGGAAGAAACGATGCCTGATTTGGTGAGATGATAGATGGAAGTACAACTTTCATTCTAGTTGCAATGATCTTTGTTATGCATTTGTAAACTATATTACAGCAGGAGATTGGTCGAAAATCAGATACATTAGAGGCATTACCTATCTTGGGTATAAGGCCAATATTGGTGCTGTTGCAAGAGGGGTTCATGTTGGCTCTCAAGAAGAAATTCTTCACAGCTTTACAAACAACATCTCCAACAATGTGCAAGCATTTATGAAATAAACAGGCATTAAAACCGTCTGGCCCACCTGCAGAAGTTCTATTCAAGGATAACATGGTAAATTGGATTTCTTCAGTGGATATTTCATGGCATAGTGTGAGATAGTCTTCATTAGAGAGTTGAGGCAAAACGTCTGGGTCTATATGCTTAATTTTCAGAGTAAAATTATCTTTGTTTCCAAATAAGTCGGTAAAATGTTCAATAAAAGCATTCTCAATCTCTTCCTTACTAATAACAAGAATATTATTATTGTCATGAATAGCAATAATATTTTGCTTACATTGATTGTCCTTAAGAGTGGCATAAAATTATGCACTATTTCTGTCACCATCTTCCTTCCATCTTAATCTTGCTTTCTGCTTTATCATAATATCTTCCTTGTTGATAGCGTCTTGATATTGTTTGATAATGTATTTCCCCATACTTGATAGAGTCTGGTCAGAGATGTCATTCATCATTGCAGTTTGAACTTCATGAAGCTTCATACGCCAATAATCAGTTTGCTTGGTACCCTTCTCAAATTTTTTAATTGCCCAGTCCTTTAGAGTTGGCTTAGTAGCCTTTAGTTTAACCTGTAAAACATGAAAAGGATTGTCATATGTTGGTCTCTCCCAAATTTCTTTGGCAACATCAAAGAACTCCGGTTCCTCGACCCAATTATTAAAAAAATTAAAACTTTTATAGCCTCTCGTGTCTACCCCACACAGGTGAAGGATGTTAGGTGAATGGTACGAAAGGAGAGGAGGTGGTTGCTGGTAGTATAACGCAGGCCAAATGGACAGGGAGGCTGGATATTTTATTTATTGTTTATTTGTTATACATATACATATATTTGTGCACTAGACCTTTCACATTAAGTTGGCCACTTGGGGATGCTGGATATGTCAATCGGTTCAGGAAGATTTCTACCATAAGTTGAACTTGGCCTTGTGTCTTATTGCGGTTATAAATTAAATTTCGTAATTGGGGTTTACAACATTTATCCTAGTCAATTTATATATATATATATATATATATTAACCATTAGACTTAATTGCTTAATTAAGTTTGCCTTTCCCCAATCAATGTTGGTTATAATAGTTATTTATATATTTATGGCCCCATTTATAGCAATCAAATACATTGATTTCAACAACTGTCACCACAAATATATTCGTTTAATATGGATAACATTTATATATATAATTTTGTAATTGAATATATTCAAACATTCAATACAATCAGTATAATGTATATTTCGTCGTTTATGTAGATTCGGATGGATGATGTATATATGTGTTTATATTTATATTTTTGTGCAATCAACGTAGTTACCTTTCTTTATTATTATTTATTATTAGATTTAATAATTTGGTTTAATCAAATGCCAAACAATCCTTTTTGTATTCAATCTTGCCATAAGGTTCCAAATCTTACAAAAAAGACCGTTAGTTATAGTTATTGTAAATTATGCCTGATTATTGGAATTGACATATTTTCAAATTACAAGAAATATATGTTAATGTATATTTTGGAATACTTGATGCAAACTACTCACAAATATGTATATTTATATTTATGCATACGTTTACACAACTTTTCCCGTTTTAAAATATTTTTGTCATATCTCTTGTGAATTCAAAATAATGTTTTTTGTTTAAAAAAGGAAAACGACATATTTACAACAACAAAGCCAAAATCTTAATAATATTGAACACAAACAGGCATATTTTCTTTTAAGTTAAAATCACACAATTCACCATTGTATCTTTTTATTAAATTCACATAATTTACCATTTTTACACTGAAACTAGAGACCTGGAATATAACTATGTCTAAATGGTGCTTAATGGGACTGATTTCTTGATCTACATTATTTTGCAACAACAACTACATATTTTCCAAACTAATTGTAGGCAACATGTATAAACAATTGAATAAACCTACAAATAATATTATTCATAACCACGACCCTACACTTCTAAGTTTTTACAATATTTATAAGTAGATCCGATGGGTTTCATTTCAAATTCAACAATATTATGAACATTTCTGATGATAATAGGCATATATTTTGAGATCTAATTCAAACAAGATAAATAGGCTTATTATAACTTTGTATATAAATTTCTCACTCACCTGAAAGCATCCAAATCTGAAGCTTGAATAATCTTTTAGGCCTATTGAGACGACAAGGAATTTCGCTCGATCTGAATCAGTCGTTAAACCGATCTAGACCGTTCGAAACCCCTGATCGTTTGAGAACAGGACAAATCAGAACGTAGACAGAAGAACAATTCATTGTTATTACAAAATTTCCATCAGATACAAGAATATACATAGTATAATTGAATAAATTACATTCGATAAATATCAGAGATTACAATAAATTACATAGCAGCGGAAAATAATACAAAGCACAACTGAAGGTGATATACGGATACAGAGCTTTCCGGATATCATTCCAGCTGTAAACCACGATCCTGTGAATCTAAATCTGCAAAACCAAAACTACTAGCTGCCCGTGCGGAAAATAGGGGCACCCAGAGTTTAGGTTAAAACAATAAACTCCAGATCAGTCATGTGACTGGTGTGAGAACTAAAACAGTTATTTAAAACTTTACTTTAAAAGAGAGTAATTCAAGGGACCACGCCGTATAACACGGAACGGGTTTCCTCCCAAGAATACCAGTGCATAGAAAAGACAACGCAATGCTTTTTCGAAAAATGAAGCTATTATAAGACCCAGGTCCCATCACACAATGCAACGCAAGCCGGAGGATAGGGTTTTCCCTTATAATAGCCAAACATGCTTGATACGTTTAAAACAAATCATTTGATACTATAATAAGTGTATAGTGTCAAAACAATTTCAATCATAAATATCAATCACAGGCGGCATGGGTACCATCTATCATGTCGCCATACTAGTTCTACAATTAAAACCGCGATACACGTATTGGAAATTGGATTTCCGTCATGAGTCGAGGCAAGGGGCAAGCTCCTCTCCGCTTCGAGACACACTAGCAAATGCTCAGGACTACACACTCTGGGCAGCCACTGGATCGGTTGGGCCGGTCCTCACTTACGTTAGAGGATTATTTATTCCTGAACACACGTTTCCCGGTCCTTACAGACCTATAATCGAGGCACCTCATTCCAACAACCACAAAGGCGAAAAGTATATAAATGTCAGGGCTGGTAAGTCACTGACACCACCAAAGCTAGAAAGAAACGTCGTGTTCTACCAACGGTCCGTATCCCGTTTTTGACTTATACCGAGGTGTGAGGCTCGCGAATTCACGTTATACACAAAGCTACGCCACAAAGGTCGTGCTTTGATCATCAACCACAAGACTTTGCTTTTCAACAGAAGCCTTGATCCATGCAACTCAGTATACCACACAGGCAATTCATGCCATGCGATTGATATCTATCGATATATAACCTCTAAGCTCGTACGTCTCAGAGAAGGGCGTTAAGCAAGAGAATAAATTCTCCGCCGCCAAACAGATATATATTTAACAGAAATCAATCAACACAGAATAAAATCCAATGTCAGACACACAATCCATTTACAAGTTTGTTCTGGGTCTGAACGAAACCGGAGGCACTTTCCTCGCATCTCCATCCATCTCCAAGTACGTCTGGACGACCACCAACTATTTCCATCCTCTTGGGTGTACAGCCCAATCGGGATTGTCAGTAATTATCCAAACGATGTGAAGACTTCCGGTCTTCAACCACCGTCTTCATCTTCGACATATCGTCGAATCGGTTATTCAGAATGGGTATAAACCCGGACTTTCCGAACAACCCACGTATATTAAAAATATTACACAAACACAACATACGCCTCGTTCCAATTCCACATTCTTAGGGAAAGGTTCCCATTAATTTTATCCAAGATAAATTCTTTAAAATTTATCCTTTAATCTTCCTTTGGATGTCGTTTCAAACCAAATTATGGTTTTCTAAACTAGTCGAGATTAGCAAACCACATCGAAGTAATTATTTATTTTATTTCCCAATCCCAACCTATTCATCCCATGAAGCAAAACTGGTAATACTCCATATTTAACACCACAGTGGTGTTGGTAAAATTAATTACCATTTCACGTTCAAATCTAATAAAAGATTTAACTATCGCTTTGGATCAAAACTGGTGATACTCCATTCTCGCTTACTTTCTAAATTCGAAAATTTGAATTATCAATTCACATTTCAATCTAATTGTAGATTCAATAAAACTCCTTTTACTGGGTTAAAGAACTAGTGCCATTTAAAACACAGTTCACGACAAACCCAAATCACATTCTAATTATTATCGGGTTAAAGAACTAGTGTTATTTAAAACACTGTTCACGATAAACCCACAAATCAATTCTATTTAAAACCCATTTCAAATCCAATTTATTTATTTAAAAATAAATGGATTTTAATTTTAGTTCAAAAACTAGTTCATTTTGGTAAAAATCTATTTTTATTTTTTTCAAATATGGAGTTTTACATCCCAATTTCTCCCAAATCATTTCTTATGATTTTACACAAATTATTACTATTTTTAATAATTTTATCAAGGCCCGTACAGTCGATTTCCAACAATGGCCATCGTACTGCACTTACAACGACCTTTTCAAATTTGATTTGGACGTATCCCCAAATCCAACCGTTAGATTTCAAATTTATAATATTCATTAGAAAGCTCTTTTCGATACGAACCGAACGGTTCCGGTTTTAGGAGAATCCGACGGTCGGATCTCCCGTAATGTCCGTTTGAAATAAATGGTCGAAATTCACGGACTGTCGCAGCGCGGCGCGTTCTATTCAGGCCATTATATTATATATATAATATATATAATATATATTTCGTCGATTTCTATTTAAAACGAATTTTATAAATAGTTTTGAATTCGTTTCAAAAACAATTTCAACCTTTATCTCAAATTCAAATCAAAATTGAATTTTCTATTATAAATCCTTTTTACTTTCATTTCTATTTGATTTCAATTCAAATCGATTTTAATTCGATTCGAATTCATTTTCATTTCAATTCGATTCGAATTCGTTTTCTTTTCAATTCAATTCATTTCGTTATATACTCAATTCGAATTCAATTCGTTATATATTCAATTCGAATTCAATTCGTTATATATTCAATTCGAATTCAATTTGGTTTTCTATTCAATTCGAATTCAATTCGTTATATACTCAATTCAAATTCAATTCTTTATATACTCAATTCGAATTCAATTCGTTATATATTCAATTCGAATTCATTTCGTTATATATATTCAATTCGAATTCAATTCGTTATATATTCAATTCGAATTCAATTTGGTTTTCTATTCAATTCGAATTCATTTCGTTTTCTATTCAATTCGGATTCATTTCGTTTTCTATTCAATTCGAATTCAATTTGGTTTTCTATTCAATTCGAATTCAATTCGTTATATATTCAATTCAAATTCAATTCGTTATATATTCAATTCGAATTCAATTTGGTTTTCTATTCAATTCGAATTCATTTCGTTTTCTATTCAATTCGAATTCATTTCGTTTTCTATTCAATTCGAATTCAATTTGCTTTTCTATTCAATTTGAATTCAATTTGGTTTTCTATTCAGTTGAAATCAAATTCGTTATATATTCAATTGAAATCAAATTCGTTTTCTATTCGATTCAATTCAAATCGGTTTTCTATTCGATTCAATTCAAATTTAAAAACGAATATAATCGATATAAATATCGTTCGCGTCAAAATAGCGCAACTCTAATCAACACAGCTTTATATATTTCAATGATTCCGTTATTCTATTCAACAAATGAATATTCATTCTATTCAATACGTGAATCTAAATATTTCGTTCAACACATGACTAATCTCAACGGGTGAGTACTGTCAACACATGAACCTTTATTTTATAATATAAAGATGTAAATTTTATTGTTAAAATACTTCGTTCAACACATGACTAATCTCAACGGATGAGTATAGTCAACACATGAACCATTATTTTATAATATAAAGATGTAAATTTTATTGTTAAAATACTTCGTTCAACACATGACTAATCTCAGCGGATGAGTACAGTCAACACATGAACCTTTATTTTATAATATAAAGATGTAAATTTTATTGTTAAAATACTCACATGAACCTTTATTTTATAATATAAAGATGTAAATTTTATTGTTAAAATACTTCGTTCAACACATGACTAATCTCAACGGATGAGTACAATCAACACATGAACCTTTATTTTATAATATAAAGATGTAAATTTTATTGTTAAAATACTTCGTTCAACACATGACTAATCTCAACGGATGAGTACAGTCAACACATGAACCTTTATTTTATAATATAAAGATGTAAATTTTATTGTTAAAATACTTCGTTCAACACATGACTAATCTCAACGGATGAGTACAGTCAACACATGAACCTTTATTTTATAATATTCTTTATCTTCTAAATTGGAATGAGGCCCAATCAATTACCATATAAAGTTAATTATATGGATTCCATACAACACATGTATATAATAGCAACGATACATAGTCAACCATCATCCAAAGTGCACTACACTGTATAAGCATCAAATATAGATATCTAACGCTTATAACAGCCTGTCGATCCATCGATCGACATACAACTAATTATTGGGATTAGTGTATACCATATTTTATCCCAATACCCGTGTGAGGTTTCAAATAATCAAACATAGATTTTATTTGTGTAGTTGGGCGATGTGTAAAATTTATCATCCCAATCAATCAGTCAAATCAGTGTATATAAACAAATCGGTCGATTTGTTTATAAATATTCATTTATTCACCTTCACGTTAAAAAATATATTTTTAACGATAAAATATTTTATTCAACCAATGAATATTCTATTCAGTTCATTTATTCAATAAAATGATATTTTTATTTTTCTAATTTATTTTAGAAAATTTCGGCGGCATAACGGCACGATACTAGAAACGGGACGAGGCCTAGCCTTATCCCCGGTCTAGTGAAGGCCCACGCCATTCACACATCAATCAAATCCATTCCATTTCACCAAACAATCCAATTCAAACCAAATAATCTAACCAACTACACAACCAAACAATTTAACAAACAAGCCATCCATGGTCTGTGGATGACGGGTGTCGGGTGCTACTAAACACCGTCTGCATCCTAGTATATATATATATATATATATATATATATAACTAGAAAAAGAAATTTTGAGTGAGAAGTTCTCACCGAAAGCTATCCCAACTCCACGTCACTTTTATTGTAGAGATCTTCGTCGTTCTCGCCTTTTTGTCACCTTCGTTGCCCGTATTCTCTACATATGTAAAAATTGAATTTTTACTTCGCTATTCAATATATAAAAATCGAATTTTTACTTCGCTATTCAATGTATAGAAATCGAATTTTTACTTCGCTATTCAATATATAAAAATCCCATTTTTACACTGCTATTATATAGATAAAAAAACTATTTTTACAACGCTATTATATATAAAGATTTCGCATTTTCAAATATAAAGATTTAACCTTTCAAATATAAAGATTTAACCTTTCTATAGAAAAATTATATTTTTCTTCATTATAAAAATCAAATTTTTATCTTGCTATCATATTTAAAAAAATCGAATTTTTATTCTAATGGCAACCTTATAAAGATCGCATCTTTACCCAAATGAAGACATCATAAAAATCGTGTTTTTCCTTGATTAAAAATATCATCATTTATAATTAAAAATATCAACTTTCTTTAATTAAAAATATCAAACATAGTTTTCTATCCTAGATTTTTCAAAACAATGTTTTAATATATATAAAAATTGGATTTTATTGCAAATAATAAATAAATAAATAAATAAAAAGATTTAAAAACTCACAGTTAGAAGAAGAGGGGGGCGAGGACTGTTTCAGCGCGGATTGAAGAAGGAGGGGGAAGTCGCGGCGAAGGGGGGAGGCGGGGGAGCTGCTATCGAGGTCGGGGAAGTGGAGGGGTATCGCGAGGCTAGGGGGGCGGCTGCGTCGGTTTCTTCGATGGGGGGGGCGCGACCTCGAATCATACGTGGAGGGAGGCGGGGCCGACGATAGTGGGCGGCGCGCCCTTGATGGCGACGGAGGGCTTGCGGGTTCGAATGGAAGAGGAGGGAGAAACGAGGGCGAGGTGGGTGGAGGGGAGGGGAGGTCGGAGATGAGGAGGGGGTGCGCCAGCCTCTGGCGGCGGCGGTGGTGGACGACAGGGGTTTCCCCCTTTTCCGTCGATGCCCCCTATTTTTTTTTCTTCTGTTACGATTGAAAATGAGAAGGGGGGCCAGAAAGAATAAAGGGAAGAGGAGAGAGGGTTTTCTAAATTTTTAATTATTTAATTATTTAACTTTAAAAAGTTGACTTTTACATACGACCTCTAAACGAGGCCCACCGCCTGTCGTCCATAGCGTTTTACCCCCATTACGAACACAATGGGATATGTATCGCAAGCTGATTCGATCGTTTCGATCAGTTTCCGCTAAAATCAACATATAACTCTATATATTGAATTTGAACGCGCATTTCAATTTACCAGGGTCACATATTAACTAGGAAAATTTCAGAAAAATATTTTCTAGCTTCGTATTGACGATACGGTCCTAACAAAACTAGTTTCGTCGAATTCTGAGACCGTTAGAAAAATGGCCAATTTCCAGTCGATTAAAATCAACTGAAACTGGTCAAACGCGTTTTCCTTTTCCACGCTCACATATTGATTCGAAAAATTATGAAATTTGGAATCTAGCAATAATTTGACACTGCGGATCCAACAAAAGTGGTTTCGTCGAAATCCGAGGTCGTTTGCAAAATTCCCATTTTTAAGGGCCTAAATTCCATAACGACTATTCAGAATTTTCAACTAGACATATCTTTTGATTCCCGTTATGAAATTTCGATTGGTCGGATTCGTTGGAAAGATATTCCCAAATAGATCCTATTATTTTTGGTTTTACTAAAATCCGGATTGTTTTGCACCCGGTACATTCAATTGAAGTTTGAAATCGAATTATCGAACTACCGCGCCATTTTCAATTCTATTTATAATTATATATAAATATTTATATTCTAACGATGACGCGTATAATATATACGGTTGAATTCTATTCAAAATAAATTTTCGTCGATATTATTTAAAATAATCTATTTTAAATGTTCAAAATTCGTTGAAGTTGCCAAAACAAAAAAAAAATTAAACTGGCCCAGATTTTCTGGTTGTTACAATCTCCTCCACTAAAAACTTTTCGTCCCCGAAAAGGAACAAAGTCGAAAGTGGTTTGATTAATCAATTCTACGTTCGATCTGGCTTCCATTCTCCAACTTTTCAGTTTCTGAGAATTTTCAAATTTTCAAAAATTTGGCTAACACCCTAAATTTTCGAAAAATTTCGCCATAACCTCCCCTACACCGGGAGCCACGGGAAAATCCCGAAATTGCCATACAGGCCTTCTGATCTCAAAAAGAAAAAGAAAAAGCCAAGCGGCTAGCCAATCGGCTCATAAAATCATCATCACCCAAACAAAACAGTAAATTACAGTAAACATGTACCTATTTGTCGGGCAAACAAATTTTATTCTCTGCTCTAGCCTCCTTGCTATGACCTGTTCAATGTAAGTACATGTATATGCAAGCAAACGCGACCAATTTTAAATATAATTCAATATTTGGTTCAATTAGGCATAATGGTTCAAAATTATCAAACAAATAAACAACCAACACAAACATCAATCGATTAGTGAATTAACGTTTCAAATTCATAGTTTTGATATATATCCAGAAAATCATGTTTTTGATGCCAATTCTCAACAATAAATCTATCTATATAAGTTTTGGTTCTCACACCAGTCTAATGGAAATATATAGATATCATACCTTCGAAACACGAAAATAATTGCTGATGATGACGCATCAATCATAAGAATCAGGACCGTGCGACTAGAGTGTGATTCTATATCTACCCAGTATATTAAAACTTCGAATATACGTTCATGACGCGTATATGCAAAATCTTTATATATTGGATTGTCCAAATCAATACAAATAAAATATTTAAATACGTATAAAACGATTTAAATTTTCAAAACAAAATTGTTTTCAATTGGAAATTATACTCTTCACACTCGTTCTAGGATACTATTGATCCTATCTCTAACGAGTCATTCTAATTGGATATTACTAATCCAACATCTGATGAATTCTTTCGTATGGTTCTAATGTGACTTGTTCTCGAGCTCTGTAAACCAAAGCTCTGATACCAAATGAGACGGCAAGGAATTTCGCTCGATCTGAATTAGTCGTTAAACCGATCTAGACCGTTCGCAACCCCTGATCGTTTGAGAACAGGACAAATCAGAACGCAGACGGAAGAACAATTCATTGTTATTACAACAATTCCATCAGATACAAGAATATATATAGTATAATTGAATAAATTGCATTCGATAAATATCAGAGATTACAATAAATTACATAGCAGCGGAAAATAATACAAAGCACAACTGAAGGTGATATACGGATACAGAGCTTTCCGGATATCATTCCAACTGTAAACCAGGATCCTGTGAATATAAATCTGCAAAACCAAAACTACTAGCTGCCCGTGCGGAAAATAGGGGCACCCAGAGTTTAGGTTAAAACAATAAACTCCAGGTCAGTCATGTGACTGGTGTGAGAACTAAAACAGTTATTTAAAACTTTACTTTAAAAGAGAGTAATTCAAGGGACCACGCCGTATAACACGGAACGGGTTTCCTCCCAAGAATACCAGTGCATAGAAAAGACAACGCAATGCTTTTTCGAAAAATGAAGCTATTATAAGACCCAGGTCCCATCACACAATGCAACGCAAGCCGGAGGATAGGATTTTCCCTTATAATAGCCAAACATGCTTGATACGTTTAAAACAAATCATTTGATACTACAATAAGTGTATAGTGTCAAAACAATTTCAATCATAAATATCAATCATAGGCAGCATGGGTACCATCTATCATGTCGTCATACTAGTTCTACAATTAAAACCGCGATACACGTACTGGAAATTGGATTTCCGTCATGAGTCGAGGCAAGGGGCAAGCTCCTCTCCGCTTCGAGACACTCTAGCAAATGCTCAGGACTACACACTCTGGCCAGCCACTGGATCGGTTGGGCCGGTCCTCACTTACGTTAGAGGATTATTTATTCCTGAACACACGTTTCCCGGTCCTTACAGACCTATAATCGAGGCGCCTCATTCCAACAACCACAAAGGTGAAAAGTATATAAATGTCAGGGCTGGTAAGTCACTGACACCACCAAAGCTATAAAGAAACGTCGTGTTCTCCCAATGGTCCGTATCCCGTTTTTGACTTATACCGAGGTGTGAGGCTCGCGAATTCACGTTATACACAAAGCTACGCCACAAAGGCCGTGCTTTGATCATCAACCACAAGACTTTGCTTTTCAACAGAAGCCTTGATCCATGCAACTCAGTATGCCACACAGGCAATTCATGCCATGCGATTGATATCTATCGATATATAACCTCTAAGCTCGTACGTCTCAGAGAAGGGCGTTAAGCAAGAGAATAAATTCTCCGCCGCCAAACAGATATATATTTAACAGAAATCAATCAACACAGAATAAAATCCAATGTCAGACACACAATCCATTTACAAGTTCGTTCTGGGTCTGAACGAAACCGGAGGCACTTTCCTCGCATCTCCATCCATCTCCAAGTACGTCTGGACGACCACCAACTATTTCCATCCTCTTGGGTGTACAGCCCAATCAGGATCGTTAGTAATTATCCAAACGATGTGAAGACTTCCGGTCTTCAACCACTGTCTTCATCTTCGACATATCGTTGAATCGGTTATTCAGAATGGGTATAAACCCGGACTTTCCGAACAACCCGCGTATATTAAAAATATTACACAAACACAACATACGCCTCATTCCAATTCCACATTCTTAGGGAAAGGTTCCCATTAATTTTATCCAAGATAAATTCTTTAAAATTTATCCTTTAATCTTCCTTTGGATGTCGTTTCAAACCAAATTATGGTTTTCTAAACTAGTCGAGATTAGCGAACCACATCGAAGTAATTATTTATTTTATTTCCCAATCCCAACCTATTCATCCCATGAAGCAAAACGGGTAATACTCCATATTTAACACCACAGTGTTATCGGTAAAATTAATTACCATTTCACGTTCAAATCTAATAAAAGATTTAACTATCGCTTTGGGGCAAAACTGGTGATACTCCATTCTCGCTTACTTTCTAAATTTGAAAATTTGAATTATCAATTCACATTTCAATCTAATTGCAGATTCAATAAAACTCCTTTTACTGGGTTAAAGAACTAGTGTCATTTAAAACACAGTTCACGACAAACCCAAATCACATTCTAATTATTATCGGGTTAAAGAACTAGTGTTATTTAAAACTCTGTTCACGACAAACCCACAAATCAATTCTATTTAAAACCCATTTCAAATCCAGTTTATTTATTTAAAAATAAATGGATTTTAATTTTAGTTCAAAAACTAGTTCAATTTGATAAAAATCTATTTTTTTTTCAAATATGGATTTTTACATCCCAATTTCTCCCAAATCATTTCTTATGATTTTACACAAATTATTACTATTTTTAATAATTTTATCAAGGCCCGTACAGTCGATTTCCAACAATGGCCATCGTACTGCACTTACAGCGACCTTTTTCAAATTTGATTTGGACGTATCCCCAAATCCAACCGTTAGATTTCAAATTTCTAATATTCGTTAGAAAGCTCTTTTCGATACGAACCCAACGGTTCAGGTTTTAGGAGAATCCGACGGTCGGATCTCCCGTAATGTCCGTTTGAAATAAATGGTCGAAATTCACGAACTGCCGCAGCGCGGCGCGTTCTATTCAGGCCATTATATTATATATAATATATATTTCGTCGATTTCTTTTTAAAACGAATTTTATAAATAGTTTTGAATTCATTTCAAAAACAATTTCAACCTTTATCTCAAATTCAAATCAAAATTGAATTTTCTATTATAAATCCTTTTTACTTTCATTTCTATTTGATTTCAATTCAAATCGATTTTAATTCGATTCGAATTCATTTTCTTTTCATTTCAATTCGATTCGAATTCATTTTCTTTTCAATTCAATTCATTTCGTTATATACTCAATTCGAATTCAATTCGTTATATATTCAATTCGAATTCATTTCGTTATATATATTCAAATCGAATTCAATTCGTTATATATTCAATTCGAATTCAATTCGTTATATATTCAATTCGAATTCAATTCGTTATATATTCAATTCGAATTCAATTTGGTTTTCTATTCAATTCGAATTCAATTCGTTATATATTCAATTCGAATTCAATTCGTTATATACTCAATTCGAATTCAATTCGTTATATATTTAATTCGAATTCATTTCGTTATATATATTCAATTCGAATTCAACTCGTTATATATTCAATTCGAATTCAATTTGGTTTTCTATTCAATTCGAATTCATTTCGTTTTCTATTCAATTCGAATTCATTTCGTTTTCTATTCAATTCAAATTCAATTTGGTTTTCTATTCAATTCGAATTCAATTCGTTATATATTCAATTCGAATTCAATTCGTTATATATTCAATTCAAATTCAATTTGGTTTTCTATTCAATTCGAATTCATTTCGTTTTCTATTCAATTCGAATTCATTTCGTTTTCTATTCAATTCGAATTCAATTTGGTTTTCTATTCAATTCGAATTCAATTTGGTTTTCTATTCAATTGAAATCAAATTCGTTATATATTCAATTGAAATCAAATTCGTTTTCTATTCGATTCAATTCAAATTTGTTTTCTATTCGATTCAATTCAAATTTAAAAACGAATATAATCGATATAAATATCGTTCGCGTCAAAATAGCGCAACTCTAATCAACACGGCTTTATATATTTCAATGATTCCGTTATTCTATTCAACAAATGAATATTCATTCTATTCAATACGTGAATCTAAATATTTCGTTCAACACATGACTAATCTCAACGGGTGAGTACTGTCAACACATGAACCTTTATTTTATAATATAAAGATGTAAATTTTATTGTTAAAATACTTCGTTCAACACATGACTAATCTCAACGGATGAGTATAGTCAACACATGAACCTTTATTTTATAATATAAAGATGTAAATTTTATTGTTAAAATACTTCGTTCAACACATGACTAATCTCAACGGATGAGTACAGTCAACACATGAACCTTTATTTTATAATATAAAGATGTAAATTTTATTGTTAAAATACTTCGTTCAACACATGACTAATCTCAACGGATGAGTACAGTCAACACATGAACCTTTATTTTATAATATGAAGATGTAAATTTTATTGTTAAAATACTTCGTTCAACACATGACTAATCTCAACGGATGAGTACAATCAACACATGAACCTTTATTTTATAATATAAAGATGTAAATTTTATTGTTAAAATACTTCGTTCAACACATGACTAATCTCAACGGATGAGTACAGTCAACACATGAACCTTTATTTTATAATATAAAGATGTACATTTTATTGTTAAAATACTTCGTTCAACATATGACTAATCTCAACGGATGAGTACAGTCAACACATGAACCTTTATTTTATAATATTCTTTATCTTCTAAATTGGAATGAGGCTCAATCAATTACCATATAAAGTTAATTATATGGATTCCATACAACACATGTATATAATAGCAACGATACATAGTCAACCATCATCCAAAGTGCACTACACTGTATAAGCATCAAATATAGATATCTAACGCTTATAACAGCCTGTCGATCCATCGATTGACATACAACTAATTATTGGGATTAGTGTATACCGTATTTTATCCCAATACCCGTGTGGGGTTTCAAACAATCAAACACAGATTTTATTTGTGCAGTTGGGCGATGTGTAAAATTTATCATCCCAATCAATCAGTCAAATCAGTGTATATAAACAAATCGGTCGATTTGTTTATAAATATTCATTTATTCACTTTCAGGTTAAAAATTATATTTTTAACGATAAAATATTTTATTCAACCAATGAATATTCAGTTCATTTATTCAATAAAATGATATTTTTATTTTTCTAATTTATTTTAGAAAATTTCGGCGGCATAACGACACGATACTAGAAACGGGACAAGGCTTAGCCTTATCCCCGGTCTAGTGAAGGCCCACGCCATTCACACATCAATCAAATCCATTCCATTTCACCAAACAATCCAATTCAAACCAAATAATCTAACCAACTACACAACCAAACAATTTAACAAACAAGCCATCCATGGTCTGTGGATGACGGGTGTCGGGTGCTACTAAACACCGTCTACATCCTAGTATATATATATAACTAGAAAAAGAAATTTTGAGTGAGAATTTCTCACCGAAAGCTATCCCAACTCCACGGCACTTCTATTGTAGAGATCTTCGTCGTTCTCGCCTTTTTGTCACCTTCGTTGCCCGTATTCTCTACATATGTAAAAATTGAATTTTTACTTCGCTATTCAATATATAAAAATCCCATTTTTACACTGCTATTATATAGATAAAATTTTTATTTTTACAACGCTATTATATATAAAGATTTCACCTTTTCAAATATAAAGATTTAACCTTTCAAATATAAAGATTTAACCTTTCTATAGAAAAATTATATTTTTCTTCATTATAAAAATCAAATTTTTATCTTGCTATCATATTTATAAAAATCGAATTTTTATTCTAATGGCAACCTTATAAGGATCGCATCTTTACCCAAATGAAGACATCATAAAAATCGTGTTTTTCCTTGATTAAAAATATCATCATTTATAATTAAAAATATCAACTTTCTTTAATTAAAAATATCAAACATAGTTTTCTATCCTAGATTTTTCAAAACAATGTTTTAATATATATATATATATATATAAATCGGATTTTATTGCAAATAATAAATAAATAAATAAAAAGATTTAAACACTCACAGTTAGAAGAAGAGGGGGGCGAGGACTGTTTCAGCGCGGATTGAAGAAGGAGGGGGAAGTCGCGGCGAAGGGGGGAGGCGGGGGAGCTGCTGTTGAGGTCGCGGAAGTGGAGGGGTATCGCGAGGCTAGGGGGGCGGCTGCGTCGGTTTCTTCGATGGGGGGGGCGACCTCGAATCGGACGTGGAGGGAGGGGGGCCGACGATAGTGGGCGGCGCGTCCTTGGTGGAGACGGAGGGCTTGCGGGTTCGAATGGAAGAGGAGGGAGAAACGAGGGCGAGGTGGGTGGAGGGGAGGGGAGGTCGGAGATGAGGAGGGGGTGCGCCAGCCTCTGGCGGCGGCGGTGGTGGGCGACAGGGGTTTCCCCCTTTTCCGTCGATGCCCCCCCTTTTTTTTCTTCTGTTACGATTGAAAATGAAAAGGGGGGGCAGAAAGAATAAAGGGAAGAGGAGAGAGGGTTTTCTAAATTTTTAATTATTTAACTTTAAAAAGTTGACTTTTACATACGACCTCTAAACGAGGCCCACCGCCTGTCGTCCATAGCGTTTTACCCCCATTCCGAACACAATGGGATATGTATCGCAAGCTGATTCGATCGTTTCGATCAGTTTCCGTTAAAATCAACATATAACTCTATATATTGAATTTGAACACACATTTCAATTTACTAGGGTCACATATTAACTAGGAAAATTTCAGAAAAATATTTTCTAGCTTCGTATTGACGATACGGTCCTAACAAAACTAGTTTCGTCGAATTCTGAGACCGTTAGAAAAATGGCCAATTTCCAGTCGATTAAAATCAACTAAAACTGGTCAAACGCGTTTTCCTTTGCCACGCTCACATATTGATTCGAAAAATTATGAAATTTGGAATCTAGCAATAATTTGACACTGCGGATCCAACAAAAGTGGTTTCGTCGAAATCCGAGGTTGGTTGCAAAATTCCCATTTTTAAGGGCTTGAATTCCATAGCGACTATTCAGAATTTTCAACTGGACATATCTTTTGATTCCCGTTATGAAATTTCGATTGGTCGGATTCGTTGGAAAGATATTCCCAAATAGATCCTATTATTTTTGGTTTTACTAAAATCCGGATTGTTTTGCACCCGGTACATTCAATTGAAGTTTGAAATCGAATTATCGAACTACCGCGCCATTTTCAATTCTATTTATAATTATATATAAATATTTATATTCTAACGACGATGCGTATAATATATACGGTCGAATTCTATTCAAAATAAATTTTCGTCGATATTATTTAAAATAATCTATTTTAAATGTTCAAAATTCGTCGAAGTTGCCAAAATAAAAAAAAATTAAACTGGCCCAGATTTTCGGGTTGTTACACCTATAATCCCCAAATTCTTACAGATCTACAATTAATTTGAAAAGGAGATACTTTCAGATCTGTAGATTTGCAAGAAAATAGGAAGAGATGGGAGAAATCTGATGAAGAAGAACCTAGGAGCCAATCCATATCCTTTTCCAGTTGAATCTGATTATCCCCTTCAAATATATGGGATTTATATTTGATTAATTGTATATGAATATATTTTTGATTAAGAAATTGATTGCAAGAGAAAGGGAAATGGTAAAGCTTCGCTGTTGCCTACAGATTTGTGTGGAAAATAATGAGGCCTTACCCCTTTATTTATAGGAGTGGAATTGGCTATGAACAGTCAGATTTATTTAAATAAACATCTGTCCGTTTATATAATATATTATATAAAACTTTTCCTACTTAACTTAGCCGCCACTGGGCGTTCAGGCCTGAAGCGAATGACTACTCCTCTGAGGGTGTCGAATATCCTTTGGTCAATTCGCCCAGTGAGGGCTGGTTATACATGGGAAGGTACATTATACTTATTATGTTTGTTTATTTCCGTCCATTTTTCGTATTTCGTTCGTAACTTTTTCATACGGACTCCGTTCACCAAACTCCAAACATGAAAGTTGACTAGAATTCCAATGTGAATGCAACGATTAAAGTATCATGGTCAAATTCCATCATTTGCAAAAATTTCTATTTTTGAAATCTAATTAAATAACTAATTTATTTTCAAAATTCCGGGTTGTTACATTCTTCCTCCCTTAAACGGAATTTCATCCCGAAATTCTGACAAGTGCTTATCATATTCTGCATAACCAATTAGTGTACATCCACTTTGTATTTGCACAATGTACATAATGCATTTTAACCATAAAAACTGTATGCAAGATGATTCTAAATCGGGACCTGTATATGTATGCATTGATAGTTTTAAGACACTTTTGAAAACATGATGCAAAACATCCTAAATATACTGGCAGTTCTATATGACTGCAAATTTCAAAAATCTTTTTTTATCCATAACCCTCACACAATTACGAATAAAAGTGTGAAGCAATCAATTATTGCATCCAAATCCTACCGTCCAAATCGTCATGCAATCTCATCATTTCCTATTTAATTTCTCCTACACCAGAAAAAGGAAATCAAAGCGGAGAATTTTAACGTTTCCTCTACATATAAATATTCCATTTTCCGCCCTACAGTGGAATTTTTAACTTAGTTATCCAAAATACTCAAAAAAAATCATCTGTAGACTATAAAGGAGGCTTAAAACAAACTCTAAAATGTAAAACAAGTTAATTAATAGCTTGCGCGCATCGCTCACAAGGTATGGAAACAATGTTTCCAAGGCTAAAACAGTTTTCCCTTTGTTGTCGATATCGCTTTTATCATATCACCGGTCCTACTGCACCGCCAAAACGCTCACGCAAACCATCTTAACATCTTCCTTACACTACTCATATGACCAAAAATTGAAATTTTTCATAAAAATAAATTTCTGCTTTAAAACTTCTTGTGTTAATTTTGTACATTTCTTTTCAATACCATTTTACTTTCCATATGAGATTCATATGAAAAATCAAAATTTCGGTAACGTGCGCTTTACTCCATTCAAATCGTCCATTTTGATGTAAAACGGACGTTTAAATATGAAAAAATTGCCGTATACAAATTTTGTGTTTTCGCGCGAACCAAAATAAAAGGAAGTAATCCAATAAAAAATTAAAAATGTTTTTTTTTTTCAAACAACATTTTTCAAATGCTTCAAAAAATATATTTTGAGAAAACTTAAATGATTAAAGTCACATGTTGGCGAAGAAGGAAGTCAGTCATGCAGCAAATACGAAAACTGAAATCACATACAAAAAGATCAAAATAAATGCTGGCTTAACAAGGAACAAGTGATTAATTATACCCATAATGAAAACAACGCAAAACTTATCCTTTGCTAAAAAATTATTCAACACAAAATTTTATTCTTTCCAGCTATAGGACAACTGCTAGTTTAGATAAGAGAAACGATATTTCATTCAAATAGCTATGCGTGTATGACATAACATTCTGGACATAGAAATCTCACTAACCTAAGTCGTGCGATTTAAACAACACTAACAGTTACAAGCACGAGTCACTAGAAAGCCAGAACCCGATGTCGGAAAGGGAAAACATAAAAGACGGCGACAAAATAACAACACCAAAACTCCTAAAACAATGGCTAAACAACGAGATGTCTTGCTCCACGGCTGGAGTTCAAACCAATTTTGTGATCTTTAATTAACCATATCGTGGTAGCAAAATGCTCAATCTCGTGTTATAAACATTGCTGGTGTTGTTGGAGGTTCCCACACCACTACCTCTACCAAAAAGAATTTGCGATGAGAAAACAAACCTACTACAAAACCGCTTCTCATGGAAATCCACCCATTATTGTCTAAAGAAAAAATGGATAGGTGAAATTATAGAAAGTAACTCCATGAGACAACACACAGAGACAAGAAGCTAAAGCGAATACGAGGCGGTACAAAATGATGGTTATGCCATCGATCAGAGAAAAGATTAATTTCCGCATCATGAGACAAACCTAGTCATGACTTCCCATCTATAGAACGATGTGCTAAATGGGTCACACATCAATATTTGATATTTCGACATAGATCTCCGGACACAAAAGCCGACATTAGGAAAAAGGGTATTTTTGCAGTATCTCCAAAGATGGTCAACAAAAGACCATCCAAAGATAGCTTAATCTCCATCTCCGAAACGACGACCGCTCTCATAAATTCTATTCCGACACGATATAATAAAGGCAGATGCAGCACAAACAATAATCTTATTCCAAGATCTCGAAGTAGTGGGTTGGTGTAAGTCCAACTGCCACGACAAATTTTCTTAGCCTTAAAATGGTGGGACCTTTTGCTCATTCTGATTCAACCAAATGATCTCTCCCAAGGATGAGACTTAAATGGTACTATAAATATCAGGCAGTGCAAGTAGGTATTATGGACTAAAGAATGGTTGGAGAGAAGAAATAGGTTTTGGGCAAAGGTTGAACCTTGACCTTACTAGGCCAGATTAAAATATTAATCGTCCTGTGTCATCTTTTAAGATTTAACATGACACGAAAAACAATTATCCTCATTATGCGGTATCAAAGACCGCAACCCAACTCCTAACCGCCTCCAAAGATTTAAAGTAGTCGCAACAACGATGATGCGACCACCCAACAAACGAACGAACTTAGAACAGGAAATCAGCTAGAAATCCGTAATATAAACTAAAACGGATTTTCCCCTCATCTAGATGTTACACAAACTAAACGATTCAAAATCAAATACCCCAAAAATACCTGGATAAAGGATCTCTTAGCTTTTTTGAAGGAAAATTTAAAACTTTTCAAAAATGGAATTTATTATAAACTAGAGGTTTCGTATCTATAAATAAAATTTATTATTATTACTACTATTATTATTCATATTCCAGATTTCATTACAAACTGAAAAACCTTTTTACGTTCAAAATGTTGGAACTTTAAAATCTCAAGTTTTAACTGTGATAATTTCAATAAATCATCGAATATCATAAAAATAGAGGAGTACTAAAAATCACAAGGAATTGATATTTATTATTTTTAAGTTTAGTGGCATATTCCTTCTTATTTCTAATTCCTTCCTACCAGTCGAATTATATTTATTAAAATTACAAAATAGCCTTAATAATTTTGAAATATGAATAGATTACAATTTAAAAAACATATCCTTGTAAAACTAGGCCTTTATAAAATCATTTTCCAAAACCGTATTTCAAAAATTTAAATACTTATTTCTGTTTTTTTTTCAAATATTTTTAAAAGCTAAAATTTTCTCAAATATAAGGCCAAGAACCCAAATGAATTCTTTAAATAAGGTAGACTAGGAAATTCAACGAAGTAACAAATAGATATACCTCGTAATTATATTTCAGAAATAAATATGACAAACTTACATGAACTTTCCCCGTTTGAATTGAGGAAAGGTCTCTAACCGGAAATACCAAACGAAACCAAAAACCAGAAATCACGATTATCTCGGTTGTAGCTAGCTTTTTTGTCCAGTCTCCAAACTCGAATCAACGGAATCCACCATATGTCGTCCTTATGCTCTGCATGACGAGATCGCCAATGTACCATGGGGTCAGACAGAATAGGCGAGAAACCCAAAATCAACGTATTTCAACTCCTAGTCGCTTGAAGCCCATTTTATATAATTAGGCCCACGACTAATTCATTGTCGAAATAAATTAAAATCAAATAAGAAAGACGAAGAAAAACAGAAATGAAAATCGAATCATGTTCTCTCACGAGTCCTAATTTAACAAATTCCTCTGATCATCTAACCTAAGCTCTGATACCAAATGTAACATCCCCACACTTTTCTGTGCCCAAATTTCGAAAAAAAATGAAATTTGAACACATCCAAGCATGACGCATGTAAATCTAGTACCAGCACACAAATGAGCATGAGCATAATCAGAGTACGATAAGGTTAACTCATAGAGGAAAAGAAACAAGATAAACTAGTATCAACTCAAGTAACTACCATATTAAAGTAAGTCACTTTGCCAATATCGAGCATGAGAGAGAATGAGAACTGAAATCCAAAGTTAAACACCTGTGGGAACCCGACCTTCTCTAGAAAACCTGGGTGGTTATAATGAGGAGGGGGTTAGAGAAACAAGAATCTGGTGAATAGGAAATATACAACATAGATTATAATATACAGATGTATCCTGTTTGGTTCAACCCAAGATGTATGCCTACCATGGTTAGTGATTCTAGCCTAACCATGTAAAGATTTACGCACGACTCTAATTACCCGTCCCAAGGTAGAATTCCAAAAAATTGATACCAAGATAGAATGTTTTCACATGTGTTTAGGAAGCCTTATACCAGAACATGACTAGTTAAATAATCGAGAGTGGACCCCAAATTGCGGAGTTCCTATATATACAAGTATTTCTTTCCATTCGCTTATCCTTTATTTAACATAAACTAGAGGGCATTAGCAATAGGGCCCTCCTAGCTAAGGCTTCCATTGTTCACGCGTTAACCCATACCCCGTATATGGTGAGTGATGGTATTTTATCGCTTGCTATACCATCTAGCTGACCTTATTGGATTATTTCTTTAGTCGCTTATTTCTTCCCGTAGGATAGGTAGCCATATTTGACGTTTTTAATTTCCAGGTTTGGGTAGGCCCCATGCCATTTAAGACCCCTAGACTGAAAGGCCAACTTCCAGGTAGACTTTTTGACCCCAGTTACTTAAAACCCAGGAAGCGGATTATACGCGAAGATGATTAAGTTCATACCCTATTAGCCTTTAACGCTCTTCCCTATTAGGGCAAAGAGGGCTACGTTATTCCCAACTAGTCTCTCTTCATGGGAATACTATACGCATGCGGTTTATTATCGTCACACGTTCCTATGGTTAATAATTTTTCACATCAATAACCTACTAAGTCCAATCCTAGATTTTTAATTATAAGTTCCCTATTAACTAGTATAACGAAGAAAAGTTATATCCTTCTTAGCCTAGGATATTTATTTGATTATTTCCCTAATTGGACTTAGTACTTAGACAATAATCAATACCCATAAACCCCCCCCCCCCCCTTTTTCATTTATTTCTATTCTTATGTTCATTGCCCTATATAACCGTAACAGTCATATTTTCCCTAAGGCAACAAACAAATCTTAAATTCCCTTTTTATTACCATTGATTGTAATTAATGTCATTTATGAGCTTAATAGCCATAATTTTCTTAAGACATTGATTAACAATGGGTATCCTTAGCTTATCAGTTCCCAAATATGTCTATTTGTCCAACAGACATTACTATTATTATTTTATTTATTGTTTGTTTGTTATATATACGTATATTTATGCACCAGACCTCTCACATTAAGTAGGTCTCTTGTGTATGTTGGATTTGTTTGTTGGTTCCGAGAAGACTTCTACCACAAGTTGAACTTAACCTCATGCCTTAATGCAGTTATAAATTAAATTTCCTAATTGGAGTTTACAACATTTATCCTAGTCAATTTATATATATAGTAACCATTAGACTTAATTATCTAATTAAATTTGCCTTTCCCTAATCAATGTTGGTTACAATCGTTAGTTACATGTTTATGGCCCTATTTATAACAACCAATTACACTGATTGCTACAAAGGTCGCCACAAATATATAAATTTAATATGGATTACATTTATATATATAATTCCATAATTGAATATATTCAAACATTCAATACAATCAATATAATGTATATTTCATCATTAATGCAGATTTGGATGGATGATGTATATATGTGTTTATATTTGTATTTATATCTTTGCGCAGTCAACGTAATTATCTTTCTTTATTATTATTTATTGTTAGATTTAATAATTTGGTTTAATCAAATACCAAACATTACTTTTTTGTATTCAGTCTTTCCATAAGATTCCAAATCTTATAAAAAATACCATTAGTAACAGTTATTGTAAATTATGCCTGCTTATTAGAATTGACATATTTTCAAATCACAAGAAATATATGTTAATGTATGGAATACTTGATGCAAACTACGCATAAATATGTATATTTATGTTTATGTGCATGTTTACACAACTTTTCCCTTTTTAAAATCTCTTTGTCACATCCCTTGTGAATTCAAAATAATGTTTTTTGTTCAGAAGAGGAAAACGACATATTTACAACAACTAAGCCAAAACCACAAATATTTAATAGAAATAGGCAGATGTCTTCAAGTTAAAATCACACAATTCACCATTGTATCTTTTTAATCAAATTCACATAATTTATCATTTTTATACTAAAACTAGAGACCTGGAATATAACTATACCTAAATGGTGTTTAGTGGGACTGATTTCCAAATTTACAATGTTTTGCAACAACCACTACATATTTTCCAACCTAATTGTAGGCAATATGTATAAACAATTGAATAAAGCTACAAATAATATTATCCATAAACACAAGCTTATACTTCCCAGTTTTGACAATATTTATAAGCAGATCAGATAGCTGTCATTTCAAATTCAATAATATTATGAAAAGATCTGAGGATAATGGACATATATTTTGAGATATAATTCAAACGAGATAAATAGGCTTATTATAATTTTGTATATAATTTTCCCACTCACTAGAAAGCATCCAAATCTGAAACTTGAATAATCTTTCAGGCCTACAATCCCCAAATTCTTACAGATCAACAATTATTATGAAAAGGGGATACGTTCAAATTTGTAGATTTGCAAGAACATAGGAAGAGAGGGGAGAAATCAGATGAAGTGGAACCTAGGCGCCAATCCATATCCTTTTCCACCTGAATACAATAATCCCTTTCAGACCTATGTTATTTACATTTGATTGATTGTATATGAATATATTTTTGATTAAGAAATTGATTCGAAGAGAAAGGGAAATGGAAGTGATTCGTTGTTGCCTACAGATTTGTGTGGAAAAGAATGAGGCCTTACCCCTTTATTTATAGGAGTGGAATTGGCCATGGACCGTCAGATTTATTTAATTAAATGTCCATCCATTTATATAATATTTTATATAAAACTTTTCCCACTTATCCTAGCCGCCACTGGGCATTTCAGGCCTGAAGCCGTCGATCGCTCCTTTGAGGGTATCGACTGCTCTTCAGTCAATTTTCCCAGCGAGGGTTGGTTATATATGGGAATATATGTTATATTTATTACATTTATTTATTTTCGTCCGTTTTTCGTATTTCATCTGTAACTTTTTCATACGGACTCCGTTCGCGAAACTCCAAACATGAAAATTACCAGAATTCCGAGATGAACGAATCGTTAAAGTTTCATGATAAAATTCCATCGTTTACAGAAATTCCTATTTTTGAAATCTAATTAAATAACTAATTTATTGTCAAAATTCAGGTTGTTACAGCGCCCCTCTAGGAGGGTGTCGATCGTCGGTTGGTCGCTTTTCTATAGAGGAGGTCGATCGCCTGGAGGCTGAAACGTCCAATAAAGCTGGTTTGGTTAGGTTTTAGGGGCTAATATATAGAAATAGACGACTAGGGTTTATCTAAATGATCCTACGGCATGTGCTTACACAAGCAACTATAAATAGACTCCCAGAATCACAACTTAACCCTAGCCATTTTTCTTCATTGTGCCTCCATTCTAGCTCTGCCTCCATTGATTCCAAAAGTAGGTATTTTTATCTTCTTCTATAAATCTATTTCTCCTTCTTTCTATTCTTTTCTTACATATTTAGATTAGAATATATTCTTGGAATCATAGGAAATATATATAAGAATTTAATCAAATTATTCTTACATACATACATACATACATATATATATATATATGTATGTATGTATGTATGTATCTAGAGTTGGGATTTACATCAAAAAGGCACAACAACGTCAGATCTATGCTCTTTCAACTAATGTGAGTGGAATTTAATTTTTCCTTAGGCATATTATATATTAGTCAATTATCATATAGATTTGCACGCCTAAGAGGATTTGGTACTAGGATAATATTAAAATGCAAAACCGCCAATTCCTCTATTTTTATGTATTTTGCAAAATAAACAATTCATTTGGTCTGTAGATCTTCGTCTTAGTAATGAATTGAGAATAATTAGGTAAGGTGCTTTTAACTTATGTAATTTATACTTTTATCTAAATAATTGGTTGTAACCTAAAAAGGTTTAGATTTTGTTTGACTCATTGTTTGATTAGGTTTCGGTTCTATTCTGAATCCAAACGTATTCAGATTTGAAGCCAATTAAATATGAACGTTTTTATGTGCAGTATATAAAAAGAGGATAAAATATATAAAATAAAGTTTATGTATACATATGTATATATGAATATATAAGTGTGTATATGTGTATATATGAAATTATACCCTATTCATGGTCCATTACTAGAATCATTCCATTAAACCCAGGGTGCAAGTTTGGATCTGTATGCATGTTGTGTTTTCCATCTACAGCTATTTGTTATTATGCCATTATGTCATCATGCCTTTAAATGTAGTAGTTAAAATATGGAAATTTACTTATATTCCTTAAACTTAGGACAAGTTGACAATTTTTACCTCGTTAAAACGTCCTTTCGTTCATACGGAAATTAACGTTATATATACGTACTAAATATTCTACTTATATAGCATAATCAATGTAATTAGCATAATAATGGCGTAATAAATACGATTAGGACGGGATTCAAATTTGAAATGTCCCCATATACATTGATTGCTTGTGTGTGTATAGAAAGGATTGTATATATGTGTGTGTATATATATGTATATATATATATATATATGACAAAGAGATACGAGGTTAGTTGCCATTTGTGGTATAAGCCTGTCTGGAACCGACCAGCAATTACAGCAACCGCAAGTAGGCCTAACTAATGTGAGAGGTCCGCATGCTGTGAGTCATTCAAATCTTATACACTATGACACAAGGTTAAACCGACTTGTAGTAAAAGTCCGCCCAGAACCGTCCGGCATATCCAGCATCTACAAGTATATGGTTTAATGTGAGAGGTCTAGTATGTATATATATATAAACTAATTGTGTGTGAATAGTTAGGTCTACTAAACCTTGGGAAAGCCTTAAGTAGTTGACTCTCTTCTTATCTAGTTTGGGTCTTAAGTGGTCAGGACTAGGATCTCCTTCGAAGGTTTATTCCTTGGAGCGGAACCAAGGCCATGGGACCCACCCTTATTAGATTTGAAGTTAGTATATGGGTCCTCCTTCTCTAAAGTGGTTAAGCATAACGGTGATGGAGTAGGGTAGTCACGGGGGTGTCCGCTTCCTCTAAAAGCTTGTAAGGGCTAAATTAGGGACAAGATCGGGGTATAAAAGACACACGGCCATAACATGCTCTCCAACTGTCTAAGGGAAGTCTTAGGTGACATAGGTGTTCTATCATAATATCGGTAAGTAGTAACGCTCGCAATACTACTTCTCATATTACAAATGAAAGTATAGATCTAGGAACGTTGACGTATTAGGACAGAGTCTTAAGAGGCAAGGGTCCACCCCAGGATCATAAGAATCCACCCTTAGTACGGCCATAAGTGACCAGGAATGCCTACCACGTTGGGTCTTTACCCTAAATACACTAAAGAAGGTCTTAAGCGATTGACTCGGATATCCACCACATTGATTAGATGCTTTGTGTGTATGTGAATGTTTGTGTGTAGCGTAGACATACCTTGATATATATATATATATATATATATATATATATATATAACCAACTAAATCTAGGGTATGACCATTAAGTGAAATTTATATTTCAATCACACAAGACTTTATGCTCTGACCCCTCTCCTAACATACCCATCCTAACATACCCAACAGGTCAGTAGATGTGACGGCCCGCCCCGAACCAGCCGACATTTCCCCGAAATGCGTTGTGCTGAAGCCCGACTAGCACTGGACGGTCGGTAAAGGAAAAGGGTTTGAAACTATGAATCACCAAATAACCTGTAATATATCTCACAGCGCATGGAATAAAATATAATGATAACATAACTTGACGTGAAATAGGCGGGACAGTGCATAAGTTGAAAACTAAACCATCATAGCAGCAGAATCCAAAATATAGCTTATGATCCAAACTATTATTACAAATTCAAAATACTGTCTCTAAAAAAATAGAAAAGGTACACTACTAATGCTCAAAGTAGTGACCAGCAACAACATAGGGAGAATATATGTAAATAGTACATGGAAGCCTCATGCTCGTCTCCGGACAGCTACACGTGCGTAACCACCCAACCTGTCTCTAGTCTGCTCGTTTAGGAGCACCTAAAGTAATAAGAAGAGACATAAAACTATGGGTCAGATAAAAGTCTGGTATGAGCGATAGCAGAAAAATAAAACAATAACAGGTATAAATAATCATACCTGAATCTGGAGCTGCAATCAAAGAGTTAGCACAATAAGATGTACAATACTCTAAGGTAAACACTAACATAGAGTGTAAAATGGGTGTGTGCATGTCATGGTGGTAGAAAACATCAAACATAGTAATCATCCTCATGTCTCTCACTCAGTGTGTAAAGCACACGATATCCACCGCTTTATTCACCAAATCTATTGGGGTCATGACGGCAACTCCATACAACTATTGCTATGACCATACTTCCCTGGTCTATAGTCAATAACCCTACCCAGTCGACACATCTATGGCTTTAGGTTAAGAGCCAACCAGTCCACACTTCGCTGGATCTGGTTCATCTACATGCCCCATCTCTTCAATGGTGAACCAAAGTTATAGATATCGATAACCCTTTTGCACACATCCCGCAGCAAAGCCCAACTATAGAAGTTAGCTCATTGGTTCCCATCTGGATCCTGAGTAATAACTTCTCATTCGGACTTCCTTTGCATCTCGGGTTTTGGTTGAATTGTGATTAATCTTCTGAAGAGTTCACAATTGTCATCGCGTTGCAGAAGTTTGAATCTGGTTCGGTTTGGAGTCATCATCTTGGTTTGGGTCATGGTCCTCGTCAGGGTTGATTCGTGACCCTCCTCCCACCTGATTCGTGACAATCATCTTGGAGCGGTTTGTGACCATCATCTTGAAGAGGTTCGTGGCCATCATGTTGGAGCGGTTCGTGAGACATACCCCCTTCAGGAACTGAAGTTTTCCTGGACGGTTCGTGAGGCATACCCCCTTCAGGAACCAGTTTTCTACAGTTTTTCCAGCAAGCTAATTTCGCCAAACGATGACGTTTTCAACCATTCTAACCTTACTATGAAGTCACAAAACATACCAAATAACAGTAGTAACATGTAGAATCAATCACAAACACCAAAATATCAACCACATGAAATATTTTGGAACAAACATACCCAAAACGCATGATTTTCCCCTTAATCCCCTTAAGCATGTTTTAAGTATAAGATTAGCAAACTTAGTCCAAATTTACCCAATTTTTCACCAGTGACATAAAATAATATTTTAGAATTTCTGCATATTTTTCCATATTCTTATGATGCATAATTTCGCTAATTATCACTAATCACCCCTAATTAGTCGTAATTAGTGAATGAAAGTGCAAATCACTCACCTTAGCCACAAATGAAACCTTAGATCTAAAACTTTACTGTTATGGAACGGATCTCTATGTATTAAAGCAGTTCCAACCCTAATTCAGTGCTAATTTGACTTGATTTGGTGTTGATTTGATCGGTTAGTGGTTAAAAAGCGATTAGGAAGGGATTAGAATGAAATTTGGAAGATGAAGGCCATTGCTAGGGTTCAAGGAAAGTTAGTGGCGGTTAGAAAAATGAAATGAAATGTTTTCCCAAACCCGTTCATTCCTCCCATAACCCTAATCCCGAATTGGGTTGTGGGCCTAGCTGTTAATCACCCTGTTAAGCCCAATTAAGCTGTTTTTCCATCTTCAAACCTTATTTCAGCCATATCTCCCAAAGGGTAAGTCCGTTTGATTAATGTGACCACTCTACGGAAAGGTAAACCATCATTAGAATCCAATGGAAGTAGTTTTAGATCAAGATTCCTTACAAATAAAAAGTTATAGGCGAAATAAAATTCTCCAGGTGCAAAACGATCATTTAATATTCGGCAAAAATCATGAACATGGGAAATGATCCCAATAGTCGTTTCCCGAAGTTGCACGACAATATGACTTGGTATGTGAATGAAATAAATATTCTACGATCCTCTGATGCATAAAATGCGGATCGTTACAGTAGATGGGGTAGATTTAGTGGATGAAGAGATGATGGAGGCTGAAGATGAAGATAAAGTTTTTATTAGCTATTATTGATGTACTTCTTATGGAAACTTTTGAGTATAAATCTATTGATGTACCTATGGAATAAATGTGCTTTTGATAGTCTATGTTTGGATTCTAGGGTTTTAATAGTATGGTACATCTTATTTGAATATTACATTTCTCTCCTTCCAATGTGTGAGATTCCAAAATGTAATGTCTATATTATTCTGCGCACAAACTGTTTCAAATCTCGCAAATATCGCCTGAGATCTCCTTCGAGATCTCGTTTTGGGCTCCTTCCAAAACGAAACATCAAATATCACTCTAAATCTCCTTTCGGATATAACGCCCAAGATATTGCAATATCGAACGATATATCGACCGAGACGAAATACTGAAATATCGTATGAGATCTTAGTTTTTTTGGTTAAAATTTAAATTTGCGCCTGAACTAGAACTATAATTAAAAAACTCAAATCTAACCATATCAATCTTTTGTTGTTTTACATTTTGCATGTTAAATGACTACATTGTATGTTCGTATATGTTTTACAATGCTTATGATTTTCATATTAGTCTTTTTACATACATGTTACTTATGAAATTATGTATTTTATGGTCTATTTATGCTGAATTTTTTAATGTTTTGGATCCTTTTAATGTTTCCTTTCTAACAATATTCCTATTTTAAGCATATTACGATTCATAGTATGAATGATCTTTCGCCAAATAAAGAATAATAAAGTTATTTTGCATTTTAAGTTTAAGTTACTATGTTTTTGATAGTATTCATAAAAATCATTTTGTTAAAATATCATGTTTAACATATCATGTACCCCGAGATTGTTCTGATATGAACTTTCAGACCGAGATGAAAATCTGAGACGAACTCTCGAGTTAGACTCATCTCGTCCGAGATCTCCCCTGATACGAGACTGAGTCTATAAAATCCCCGAGACGAAACACGACCGATATCCGAGAATTAAAGCCTTGTGTGCACACATGTAATTCCATACAGGAACCAACAATCCGTTTAGAGTGGCTATAAGTTTTGATGGGCCTTTCCTTGGTCAAAATTTAGGCCCATTCCAGGCGGGTTGTTACAACTAGAAGGGTCTTAAATGGTGTCGAGCTCCTACCTAAACCTAGTATTTAGTGTCTATTTACTATCTCTCGCCTTACGTGGGGTTTAAGTATATGCGTGAATGACGGAAGCCTTAAATTAGTAGGACTTGTAGCTAGTGTCCTCTAATTTATATTAATGTAGGGTAAACTACCTAGTAAGATAATGAGTGATTGATAGGTCCGCCTTAGGTCTTAAGTGATCGAAAGGATCCACCCTTATCTTATATTAATAGTGAGGTCTTAAGTGGCTATTAGAGGTAATTTACCTCTTTATGGAATGGTGAGTAGTTGGAAGCCCGCCCTTAGTTTTCGGTAATTGGTTGAATGGTGGTTGGAAAGCTTTATGTTTATACATAAACATTCTATACCAGTATTGCGATAATGTTATCTTTGGGGATATTACATTGAGTATGGTAGTTAGTCGTCGTGCATACATTCTTATAAGGTTAGGTTAGAATTACTAGCCTTGTTAGACAGATGTTTTGGCTGAGACAAAAGGGGGTACATTTATACATTGTAGACATTGTTATACATTTTCTGCTCGCCAGGTCTTGTTTTTCTGACCCCCTCATCATAACAACTCTCAGGTTTATCTCGAGGAAGGCAAGTCTTAGCCGATTATCAGTTTGGTTTTTGGTTCTCATTCTCTTATGCTCGATATCAATGTGGAGATTTGCTTTATGGTAGTGGCCTTAGTTGGTATTAGTTATCATTTCTTGTTTCCGCTCTGATTTAGTTTTTATTTTACTTTGATTATGCTCATGCTCGTCTATTTACTGGTACCAGATTTTTACTCTCCATTCTTAGAGGTGTTTGGGTTTTGATTTTTGATGAAATTCAAACTCAGAAAAGTGTGGGTTGTTATAATAATACTCCACACTTTTACAGGAAACGGTTCTTTGAAAACCACTAGTAATAAATATTCTATTATGATACAACAATCATGACTTTTCATTCTACTCAATATTTTTTTCAAAGTTAGTACATTTACCGGGATTAGAAGAAATCCCATCAGGACATTTCAGTTCATTAACCTATTTTGGCACGAGTTTTATTTGTTGGTTTTCTAGTGGATTTCACTCTTTGGGTTTTTCGTTGTCATTGGGCTTCATATAAAGTCCATGACGTTTACATAAGTGCTTTGTATCACCTCTTCAGTTCAGATTGTTCTTTGTTTTCCCCTTAACATATAAATTGTGTTAAACACGTTATCAAATACATTTTTTTGTTGTACATCGTGTCAATATTGTGTCGAAGTAGCAGATCTTTGCAATAAGGAAGTTTCCGAAATATACTATGTTTGCACTACTTATGAATGTCAGATTTACCAGGAATTTCAGTATGTAGTCCAGTTTCATGTGTATTGGGATAAGCCTTTACGGTTTAAAATATTTCTTCACTTTGACTAAAAATTTGGTGCTTGCATATTCCCTTTTCTGCTAACTTTGACGTTTTTTTTTTAATCACTTCTAAAAGTATGACCAGGATAAAGAAAACACTGATGATAATCAAAACCAGGAATTTTTCGTCTATATCATAAGGAAAATGTTTGTATTTCTTCCTTGCAACGAGGACAAGCTAGACGACTGGTCATACTCCAACCTTAAAGCAACCTGTATGCAGGAAAATCACTAATAGTTCATGACAAAGAAGCAAACGTATGATAATTCTTTTTTTGGTGAAGTGTCATATTTTTCAACTTCTTCAACCTATAGTCTTTCAAATCTTCGACTGATGGTTGTATATAAATATTGATGCCTTATGTCAGACCATTGGGCCAGAAACGATAATAGTGAGAAACATTTATGGAGTTTTCATACTCAAGAAGGTAATTATAATGAATAACGATGATAGGCCAAGATGAGAATTTACTATCAAACCGAGAAAATGGTGAAATCCCCATCCGTATATAAACCAAGTCTGATGTTACAGCTTTCTATGGCTGATATGGGATACATCTACCAAAATATTTTAATGCTTCTTCATATGATTGATGTGTCAAAGTTCCATCTTCTAGTGTTCTCAAATTGTGTCATCACATATAACATGCGGTGACTGAAGATATTTATAACCCTTGTTGTGTAACGATAATGGTTAAATAATGCGTTGTCTTGTATGTAACTTATTTTCCTTCTTTTTAGGTTTACATCCTTCCTCACCACATATTTTGCAGCTCCTAAGGTTACTATCATCTCTCTAGTACAACATGCAACCTTTTATACAAGTATCAATCTTTTAATATAGCACATCGAAGTCGACGCTAGTGTTTTCACTTTATAATGATTATCACACATCAGATTATTGGGTGGCATATATCTTTTTGCAGCTTGTACAACATTTGTTAACCCAGCTTATGTAAGGTTGAATTATGGTTTCATATTTATGCATTCAACAATTACTGATAATTCAGTTTTACTTTTACAACCATCCAACAACGGCCTATTAGCAAAATCCAACAAATCGTTAAAAAAAATCGCTTCGACATTTTCTTCTTCAATATTAACACTATCATCGTCAACTTGAACGATAAGGAATATTGACCATGCTACATCTTCTATTTGATTCATCGTAAATAAATCGGCCTCTAGCACTACAAGATTTGTTGTAGGTGCAACAAGTTCTTCATGATGATCCTATAAACAATAATTTAGCACAAAACCAGATTTATACAAATGTGCTTTAACTGTGTCTGAGTTCCAAAACCTAGTCGGCAAGCACTTACTACAAGGACAATGAAGTTCTTTGTAATTTCGATTATTATATACTGTGAATCTAATATATTCATTTACACCATTTTAGAAATGTGCTTTCACCGAGCGTTTAATTGCATTTCTAACTTCATACATCTAGCTACAGTTGGCATAATAACCGAACATTATTCCTAGTTAAAAAATAAATACTAGAGATTTCAAAACACACACACACACACACACATATATATATATATATATATATATATATATATATATATATATATATTAAGTGTGTGTGTGTGTGTTAGTAAAGCCTTTAGGGACTAAAGGCTTCACATATCACACTTCTGTCAAATTTCAACAATACTTCGCTACACTTCTCTTCTACGCAATATGTGCATAAAAGGGATATATTTTTTGTTGTCGTATTCAAAAAATAAAGTAAAGCGTTTTGGGATTAACTATCACATCTCGGCAGCATTTCACTTTCCTTCTCTTCTGCATACCATCTTTTGGTTAATCCATTTTAGAAGGATATTTGGTCTTGTTTATATATTTTTTAATTTTTTAAAATTCGATTTTAATAGAATATTTATTATTATTATTATTATATTTATTTCTAAACTATTTTCGAAATCTATTTCAGTATAGTATTTTTTATTATTATAATCATTTCATCTTTTCTAAGAAAAAGGAATGTAGTAGGAGATTTTATTTTATTGAACTCACTTCTAAGCATTAAAGAAAACTGATTTCACTATAGTATTTTCGTTGATAAATTCCTAGAAAAACCATTTCAGTATTTTTGTATGGCCATTTGTTAACCTCCTAGAATCGATTTTAGTACAATATTCGATGTTGCTATAAACAATTCAATTATTTTTTGAAATTTGAATTTCGTAAGATATCTATTCTTATATATTCATTTCTTGAATATATGTTTTGAAAACTATTTAACTAGAATATTTGTTCTTCTAATATTAATTTCTTACTCTTTTTCAAATTCATTTTTGATAGAATATTTGTTGTTTAGTTTATTAGGAAATTGACTTCGATAGAATATGTGTTCTAGTTAAATTAGTTTTTGAACATTATAGAATATCAATTTCGATATAGTATTTTCTGTTGTTAAAATTTATATAACTATTAATTTTTTCACGTAACCTATAACAAACATAATTTTACAACTAGCATTCACGTAAACCTCTTAATAAGCATACTAATTAATAATCATACACTAGTTTTTGAAATTTAAAATAACTCAAATTTTTAATTACAAAATAAAAAATCAAATCACTAATTAACATCCAAAAATTAGTTGGTACACTATATTATCGTCAACTAATAGACAATATTCATCAATTTCTATTTGATAATCACCTAATTTTCTAACATAAGATTTTAATCGTATTCCTAAATTAGTTAATAATCTATCATTATCACCTAACAACAGTTAATCAACATATATAAATACACAATCATCTAAATCTAACAAACTAAGGATTAAAATTTATACATCGAACCCAAAATTGGATAACAAGTAGAGACGGGAAGGCAGCGGTGAGCAGAGTGTTATGTAACGACGGTCAGAACAAAGCCCCTCTTCTTTGCACGCATATGAGCTGGCACACATTCTTGTAACAAAAGGAATCTCTGGTGTTATGTGCTTACCAACTTATATTTGTGCACAACTCCTTTAATTTATTCTGTGATGTGGGACTATTAATTTCAACCCGTCATTCCTCCTTAAGAACATGCGAGGCAATCCTAACAATCTCCCCCTTGACTCGCATCCTACGAGTATCTTTTGAGAGCACTGTCTTGCCTGCATGGCCCAGTCCGTAACCTCCGGCTCCGATACCATTATTATGTAATGACGGTCGGAACAAAGTCCCACTTTCTTGCACGCATATGAGCTGACACACAGCTCCCATATAACAAAAGGAATCTCTAATGTTACATGCCTACCAACTTATATTTGCACACAACTCTTTTAATTTATTCCGTGATGTGGGACTATTAATTCCAACCCGTCATTCTTCCTTAAGAACATGCGAGACAATCCTAACAAAGAGAGCCCGGACGACGATGATTAGCGATGAGGATGCACGAGTTGGAGGCGGCAGTCGGCGGCAGGTTCGTCGTGATAGTCTTTTTTCTTCTTCTTCTTCTTTTTTTCTTTTCTTTTCGTGATGAGGGTTTTGGCGGAGAAAGTGAAATGTTTTGTTTCTGGTCCATGAGTTATATTCTGTTTGACGATGGTTACCAAGAACCTTTTTTTTAACTGTTGCTTGCCGTTGCAAGCGTGGATCCTTATTTCTACTATTTCTAGTAGTGAATATATCACAATTATTTTTTACCATATATCGCTTAATAAAATATATCACTTTACAATAAATTAAATATAAATAATATGTTGAACAACATGAACATGTGTAACACGTGGGTTACGCATAAGAATGTTTAATGGTCAAACTCGACACAAACGAATAAAATAAATGTAAAACTAAATTTAAATTTTATAATGCAAAAAATAAAATTTAAAAATTAGTTTAAAATAGTCATAATAAATTTCAAGCATAAAACCATGTTGTCATAAGTTTAATGCTACGTTATTCATGACCCAAAATAAGATTCAGTGAAACAATTAGTTTTTTTTTCTTTTTTTTTTCTTTTTTTTTTTTTTTGGTCAGTTTTGACAACCTATAACAAAAACAGATCAATTTTCAAACTATTACAAAAATACGTCACTTTTGGCCACTAAGATACTAGCAGCATCTTAAATGCTACCAGTATTTTTTCCTTTTTTTTTTTTTTTTTTTTTTTTTTTTTTTTTTTTTTTTTTTTTTTTGCTATATTCGGTTGAGGGCATCTCAGTACTGCTATAGTTTGTTTTCCCTATGGGCGGCTTTTGAAATGTCGTCCCTCTTCTTTTTCCCTTCATTTTTATCTTAAACCATTTTCTTCACAAAACGAAAATTTTGGTCCCAAATCCAAATCCAATCAAAAAACTTCATTTTTTTTCCTAAATTTCAGTAAGGTGGTCTTCTCATCTTCTTAGGTTCCTCCAAGTCGCTAAGAATGAAGAGAAACCTGAGAAAACAAGAATGTCATTTTAGTGAAAAAAAAAAAAAAACAGAGAGAAACCTTCTTTGATTGACTTTGGATTTGGGACCAAAATTTTCATTTTGGGCAGAAAAGGTTTTAAGATACAAACGAAGAGGGAAAAGAGGTGGCTGGTTTAATAAACCCCCAAGATTTGAATGGCTTCGCCATCGGTATTTCAAATGCCACTACTGGAAAAACTCATTTTAACAACGTTTGAAACCCCCATCAGCTGAAAATAGCTATAAAAAAAATTCCTAGAAGCATCCGAGATGCCACCAATATCTTAAGTTATCAAAAACGATTTACTATTATAATTAAATTCAAAAATGGTCTGTTTATGATATAATCTGTCAAAATCAATGCAAATCAAAAAATAGAAAAAATTCCAAATAATCATGAACGAATTGTTTTTCATTGTCGGCATATTTTTATTTTTTGCCTTGCCACTAGTACATCTGTTCAACCCATTTATCATGAATGGCTTGCATCATACACACTATTCAGTCTATGTAGCTTTTATTTATCAAGGTTAGCTTGGATTATACATAATACAAACCAATAAATTTACTTATTCAATAAGGCTTGCATTATATGCATATTGTGATCTATTTCTGGTTCTTTATCTGTACTGTCATGCATTATGCAAAATGAAATTAAGGGTGCGTTTGTCGCAAGCGGAAGCGGAGAATTATAACGGAGTATTTCAGCGGAATATTATAGCGGAGAATATGTTTGACGCGTTAAGCGAACCATTTGAACGAAGAATGTTAACGGGATGTTTGGTAAAATAAAAAAAATGTAAATTACTCCAATTCAGTTCGAACCAACTTCATTATGTAGACCACTTCGATACGATCGCAACGCAAAGAACCGCGTCTCAAACAAATCTCATTCGCACAAGTTATTAATTTTTAAAATTTACAAAACACTTAATTTAACACTAAAACATGATTAACTACCCTGATTAAGCCTAACGAGCCTATGTTGAGAGCTAACAGCTCAAAATTGGTACGGTGAGGAAACGGGGCATTTTGCAATGGACGCGTTAGACGCATTCGTTCACAAAACGGAGCAAAATTTGCTCCCAAACAGACCCTAACTTTATGGTGATTTAACAAGGTTGACTTGCGTTATGAGCAGTGAAATTCAATTTTTGCAACTCATCTGTATTTGTTTTTATTACCTTTCATGGATGACAATATCTGTCGTAGTTTAACAGGATTTACTTGCAACATACGCACTGCAACCCAATTTTCTTCACATGTTTCCATGTATTAGATTACATCACTTGTACGAACCATTCGAATCTATTAGTACACATATAGTTCAACATGATCACATAAGCTTGCTACCTGTCTATTTTCAGAAAAAAAGCTAAAAGGCTAACTTCGGAAGCAAATCATGCAAAGGTTTTAGACATAAATTTGAAAAGGAGAGTAAAAAAAAACAAAGAAGGAACCATTTTCAACCAGTCTGAATAGCTCCATATAAAAGAGCAGCTGTTACAATAGAGGAAAAAAAAAAAAAAACATTTTTCCTTCCAAATCTGACCATGAATGCGAACGAGACGTAAACTATCAGCGAAGAGACCATCAGTGAAGAGACGTGCAACGTTCCGTGATATAAGGAGACCCTCGTTGCTATTATGGACTGTTGTATGACTGTCTCTTATGCTTCGTGGGACTCCTTGTCATTTTATTTCGTGACCATTTCCCTTAACCTCAAGGGTATACCTGTATTTTTTAGCCTCACTACGGTTTCCTAGAAAGCGCAAGAATGCTATATTGAAGGCTTCCTCCCCAAACTGGAGTGCTTCGAAACGCAAATAAAAATACTTCCCTGAACAGCTGTATAAAGTGGGTGCCCATCCACCAACATTCAATGCTGGGACATACCAATTTCTGATTGTGCTAGAATCACGGATGTCAACTGCGTGAACCTCTCTTAAGTGTTTCACCAAATAAGGAACGTTGCCTCTGCATCATCACACTTTGATCCAGGGTAGGGGCAACTGTATGGCCGATACTCGCAATGTGACTCATGCTTCAACTTACAATCATAAGAGTAAGTGCCAGCGCATCCATAGCATTGGTGTTTGCAAGGCAGTTTAATAGATGATGCCACTTTTTCTAAGGCAAGGCACCTGACATTTCCCAATTCATGTCTGCATGTAGGGCATCTATCATGCACACGAGGTTTGCAAGATGAACAAAGCGTGTGGCCATTTATACACTGATGAATAGATGGGTGCATTACATTTGAGCATACCGGGCACTCCAAGAGATCGTGAATGTTTTTGATGTCTACTTCCTTATCATCTTTTCTCCTTTTCTTAGAGACAACTACATTGTTATCCTCTTTTCTTGGAAGGTCATTCGCCATGCTGAAGTGAATACAAGTCTGAATTTAAGCAAAGGCAACAGAATATTAAGCGAACTTGTCTTAAATTGAAAAAAAAAAAAAAAAAACGAAAACAAATAGAGCTAATGTTAAGCGAACTTTACCCCCTTTTACTGAATTTAGTTAAATAAACAGAAAGTAATAGGTGTTATCATTGTGAGTCAAATCAAGAAAGTAACAGGTGTTAACGTTGTGAGACAAATCAACAGGCATAAATTTTTGTGCTTAGCATTTCATCCTACTAGACCCACTCCCGACAACAAATATGTTCACCTACCTTTTTTTCTCTTACGTTCACACCAAATGAAGGAATCCCACAATCAAAGATTGAAAATAAACAATGGCCAAGTGTTTGGAAAATCAGAAATAAATAAAGAAGTAAAAAAGTTTAGTTCTGTTTGCAATAAAAGGGCAATGCTTTATCGTTTATTGCAACAAATAATTAAAACTTTAAAAAGAAAAAAAAAAAAAAATTGACATTTTATAACAAATATTAAATAAAGTGATGCTCTTTGATGTTTTCTATTCAGTCCACTAACTGTAGAAGAGAATTGAAACAGAAATAAACAACAGAGCAAGTCGTATTTGATTGCCTTGTGTGTAGTCCAGTTCGCCTTTTCCACTTAATAGTTATGATTGGTGATGCTGTTTGACGCTTAAGTATTAAAATCCAAGATATGTTGTTTTACCTCTTCTTTTTATAACCTTTACCCAACTCATGTAAAAGGGAAAGTTGCTTCAAAAAAAAGAAATGCAAGACAGAGAATACATAGCCGCCAGTCAACCACTAATGACCATACAATCATACCTTTCATTTCACAAAGCTAAGATAACAGCCTTTACTCATGCTTGTAGCCGAAGCAACTTGCAAGCATAAGTATCAAAAGTTTTAAGCTCTTGATTATTGAAATAAAAAAATTGATCGTCGTGCAATTTATATGTAATGAAGCAACTTTAGGGTTATGGCACCTTCATATGAGTTTGAAAGTGTGTGATAACATCTATCAATCGGAACATCTTATTTAACAACAAGGGTCAGCTTAGATTTTGAAATATGCAGCTCAGGCCCAACAAAACCAAGATCAATCTAACCGACTCACGGTAAAGATTGCATACTGAATAGCTTACCGCACAAGAATATATAATATATATAATCAAACTTATTGAAATTCGAGAAGAAAAATAAAAGTGACAAATTTAAATCAATATATTGAAACACGTATTCACTTCTATAACCATGAATTGTTATATTAAAATTCCTATAATATCAAAGTTTTAAATCTCGCTCGTTTCGTCCGAGATGAATCCGAGATTTAGCAGCATTTTTAGTTATAAGTGCTAAAATACCGTTCATTTTGACCGAGACATAAACCCGATATTTTCTCCAAAATCCAAGATCTAAAACCTTGAATAATACATGTATCCGTCAGATTATTAGACGGAATTAACATTTGCTCGAGAAGAAGAATAAAATATCCTCACAAACAAAAAGATTTTCTAGCTTGTCTCCTTAGCATTTTTTTTTTTTTTTTGAAATTCATTAATCGATGTTTTAAATAATAATCAAGAAATTTTAATTATCGTATATTTAAAGAAATTAGATATGGGGACTGCTATGCAGACACAAATTGTGAGACACGAAATCTTGACCACTGAATTATTTTGTCAGTATATGAAGTGGTGAAATTCAGGGGTAATCCAATGATGTAGATTGATTATGTCACCAATTAAGTCAAAATTTTATATTCAAATAAATTTTCCCTTTTGATATGGTTTAACTTCTAAGTATGGATATTTGATCAAGACTTTATATGAAATTGTTTCTCGGATATAAGTAATGATTCTCGAATTTTCATCGATTAAACTTACCGGTAAGTTAGATTTGTAAGGTATGTGCTTATAATTATAAATTAAATCATATCAAATCAAAAAATATAACAAAAAAATATGAAAGGTATCTTGGACATGCCTTCTCAGATTTCTTTAATGTTATTCTCCTCGCAAATATCTTCTTGCATCTTTCCAATCCTACGTATCTTTAGCATGTTATCATTTGATGTTTAAGTAAACTAATTAAAAAAATCATATTAAATGTATGTTTTTCGATATTATGTAATTGAGCAATTAGCTTTCCACCATTATACGATTGTACGGATTCCTGCTTGTGCAAATCACTTACCGGATGCTTTTCAAACAGCATTATAATTGGCACTTTAATTTTGAATATTAGAGTGCCATATTTTATGAAGACTCTAGGTAAACTAAATTTGAATGATGAGTACATATCCCACTAATGAAATATGTAATGTTACCTCTTTTGCTCTCAGTAATTAAAATATCAAACCTTGAACACTTTTATTTAAGTTATATTTCCGAACATTTTGACTAGTGCACTGCATACTTATTTTACTCTGAATATTTGATTTCCTACCTTGATATATTATGTAGCTGCTGATAGAATTAAAAAAAGAATCCCAAAAAGAAAGTAGAAGCAGTGCTAATAACAACAGGAAGAAAGTTAATACCAAAGGAATCAACAACAGGTTGATAAATTTTGTTGGAGATAAAAGATTTTAAAGGCAAGTAATAGAGTACTGGGACAAGACAAGAAGTGAAATCAAATATTCAACTCCTGATTATCATGGAAAAGAGGGAGAGGGGTGGGTTTTTGTTTTTGTTTTGTTTTGTTTTGTGCGTGTTGGTTTGGGGGGGGGGGGAGGGGGGGGGGGTTGTGCCATGAGATCATTAGTTAAGACTTGTTCAGAACAAGCGGTTTTAAACTTCTGATACTTGATATTTCCAACTTATGGAATTACCTTTTAAGAACAAATTCATTAACAGTGGATAAAATTAGGTCACATGTTGAGAAGGAAAAACATTTCGAATATTGTTATGTAACCTTGATCAAAATTTTGCACCCAATGGCTTAGGTTCTGAAATACAGTTATCAATAAAAATCCGTTAAATTTTAGGTTTTAAAAATCAAATTAAAGCAGTAATTAAATGAACTATGATGATCTTGCATCTAAATGACTTGAGGATTTAACAATTAGCATCATTAGACATCCATGATATTAACTTAACTGAAGACCAGTACACATTTCCAGAACTTAGGTTCACAAAAATCAGAATTGATTAACTTTGATATAAATAATCAAAATGAAAGAAGGAAAAAAGGTAAGCAATCTCATAAGAAGTTGAAACACAAAATACCTTGACTACACTGAGATTCAAGGGACCTTGTAATTTTGATGTGAGCTCTTCTTCTAATGCCCTGAGATTCAAAAGTAACTTAAATACAGTATTTATAAATGTTGAGATATGATGCACAAAAAAAAAAAAAAAAAAAAAAAAAAGACGAATACAAAGAGGGCAAGGAACGATGATGTGGAAAACGAAAAATATGGAAGCCCAAAAAAGATGAAAATAATGGGATATGGATTTGGAACGGTGAAACATTTATTAACAAATATGAAATTAAAAGACTGCAAACTTTTCAAAATAAAAGCGGGAAATAGTTGAGCTAAAATTTTGTTCAACAGTTCCCATGATACTAGGTTTCGGAATTTGGAAATAATATTAGATTAGTCTGTAGGGGATAGTCAAGAAACATTTGCTTGGAGTTATATCACATGAAACTGGAACATGCCCTTTTTTTTTCTTCCCTCAGAATCAAATCTTGAATAAGTGCTAGAGCATCAGAATCCATGAGTTTTTTGATGTATTATCAATTACACATCATTAACATATAATTTAGATCAAGTTTTAATCCCAATGCTAACGTTAATGGCAATATTATTATAAATTGGTAAAAAATTATCAAACATTATTTAATGCAATATTAGCATTAAATATGTAAAATTACTGCAGCATTCTTAAAAAAAAGTTTATGTAGAACAGATCTCTGTAAAAAGTTTAATGCAACATGGATTTTTATTTTTACTTTATTATAGCATATGTTTTCATGATTTTTTACTTTATTGTAGTGTTCGCCCGCCTTTTTACAAGCATTGTTATCACGTCGACGACTAGTCAACCAGTCGCTCGAGAAGATTTGACGATGGTCGACTTTTCCATTTCGATGATACTGGGCTTCACCGGCCCAGAAAATCCTAAATCAAGCCCAGAAAACCCTAAATCAAGCCCAAAAACCCTAAATCGACATCGAGAAAACAAAATACTCGTCGCATAACAGACCAGATCGATATCGCACATCGATAAAAAAACTAATTGCTTCTCGTCCACCTCGTCGCTCCTCGTCGCCGCTGCTCCTCGCACGTCGTCGCTGCCAGCCCCAGGTATGTAACTGATTTGTTTTTAAATATATTATAACCTAATTAATAATTAACTGATTTGGTTTCAATTATTTATGCAGCAGTTGAAATGTTGAAGAAGGAGATGGAGATGATATTGAGATAGATGATTTTGCTTGAGTTCATACTCAATTTATGATCTATAATGAATATTATGGGTATTATTATGTTGTGACTAGGATCTATTATGGATGTTTGTTGAATTTGAACATATTATTATGTTATCTTTGTTGAATCTGAACTTATTATAAATTTATAATTATACCTAATTATATTATATATTTAAGTTTAATAAATATATGTATATAAAAGACTTGTCGACTAGTCACGACGAGTCGGGCGATTTGTCGACTAGTCTTCTAGACGGTAGTGGTTCGACTTGGCGTCGTAATAACCTTATTTCAAGTTAGTCACGTCTTGAACTTTGGAACATAAGATCGTTTGAAGCTCAAGCATGGACTTACATAAACTCAGAAATGCCTGTTTAAGCAATAGAAGATACTTTGAATTCGCAATTTGCATGGCTCAGTTCGGTCGTGTATACAAGCACTTTATCGAGCCGACCCGATCACCTTGAGGTCTAAGGGATCGGCAAGGGCTAGCTTACGAATCTGCCAGATTTGGCATTTACCTGGTGGGGATAGGCAAAAATCCTTCTGGGGCTGATCACGTTAAATCCTCATCATATCATAGGGATTTCTTGGGATCGGTGCATGGCTTCACACACTTGGTTCTCTGCTCGATCGCACGAAGGGATCGGATCAACCACATATAATCAGGATCGGATCGGAACCTTCACCAAAACCATGTATTGGCTTGCACGTCTGTCTCGGATTGGCCTGCCCATCTGCCCTGGATCGGCCTGCTCATCCGCCCGCATTGATGTGAGTGCTCTCCCCAACGGATCGGCTCTTGTACTAAACTCAAAATATAATGGATCGATCAACTGGCATTTGTTGAATATATTAATATGATTTTTGTTTGATGATAATAAACATATAATTATATTCAGTAAATGTGTTTATATTTGTACTATTCTATTTTGCACAAACAATAAGTAAATATTTATGAGAATTAAAATATTTAACTTAGAAATTTCAATTTTAAAAGTATATTTTATTCAAACAAATATTTTATTACACTTTTGAATAGTACATAATTATGTTTCTCTCTATTATGCAATCACTATACAAATACTCATTTGTACATACATTTCCTCACTACACACTCATACACTCCAATACAATATTTATACTCACTCACTCTCTCTAAGTTGTGCCCTTCTATTGTGTGCTCCAAAATTTGTCCAGTCGTCCATCGTATCTGTCAAATTAGAATAACGCATTAAACTTAAACAAATACAAATTAAATTTGCAAATATGATTTTTATTTAAGTTTTTATTTGCCTTAGTTATTAGGTTTGTTTCTCTTCGACTTTCTAGATATGGTTAGAAATGCCTATATATACATGTTGTCAAACAGTGATACATTATAAATACTATAACGTCTGAGCAAGTATCACCGTCACGAACAGCTGCAAAGGTCAAGCCATGCAACTCAACTCAGTGTAGTTCATGAGACAATAATCAAATTAATCTCGAGAAATTCGAATGTTCAAAGCATCAAAATCATAAAAATGCAACAAGATCAAAATCAGGCTAACATGGTAATTGAAGCAAACATAACCAGTAAAGCAACATGTGCAAGAGAGCATTGCATGGAACACAAATGCAACATCACAAGGGCACAAAGCAAACAGGTGCACAAATGGATCAATAATCTCAAATGGGTCAGGTTCATGGCAACAAGTTCAGGCAAGTCTCAAGAAAGATAAAACAGCAAGCACTCAAGTACTTTAAGGTGTCAACAGAAGGCAGCAAGGCCTGCGCAACGTAGTGCTCAAATGGTCACAACAACATAGATAGATGAAATAGACGTCATTGCACAAATTTTAGTTCAGCCTCAACACAGGATCAATTAGGAGTGTTACACAAGTGCCCAAGCACAAATACAAAAGCTACAACATGGCAGAAAATTAAACTGTTGAATCTGTTCAAATCAAATGCTGTAGAGAATTCAAAAACGTGCTGAATTGGTCAATAATATCAAGCCGAAGGTACTAGAAATTTCCATGCCATAGCCGTAAATCAGCAAACAGAGAATAAGGTCGAAATCATATTGAAATGGTCAACAATCTCTAGCCGAAGACATGTTAGAGCCAACAAAAATACACGCATACAACAATACATGAATTCAGAAAAATAATAGGATATGGAACCCTATAAATACCAGTGACATCATCGGCAATTAAACATAGAGAGGTCGAGCAAATCCATAATTGAAAGAGGCAAAAATTTATGCCCATTTTTTCTCAGCAATAATCAATCTCAACTAACAGAAACAACCGCATCCAATCAAAGCAGGAGGTCGGGCAAAAGATCAAATAGAAGGTGAATCCATAATTGATCGAGAACAAAGAAGCGGCAATTTTTTTTTTATTCTCAAAAACCTTAATTTCGTTTTAGAAGAGAAGTCGAGCAATTTTTTTTTAAAAAAAAGGGCAAATCACATACCAGTTTGTATAGGAAATAATCTCGACAAAGGAAAGAAAGCAAAAGAGGAGCGGCGCTCAGGAAAACCCTAATTTTTCCTTACTGAATGAATGCACAACCGATCGGGCCGAAGAAACAAACGGGGAGACGAACCTTAATCAAAGAATTTCTTCGGTCGAGCTTATTTTGTTTTACTACACCACGTCTATTTGATTATGCTGAATTACAGCGTGAGGATTTTTCCAAGTCCAACTTTTCTAGTGTATTTTTATTTTACAAACTCTAGATTATATATGTATATAAGGTTGCACAAGATGGTTGCAGTTTAAGAATTCACAACTCAGTGGCTGAGCTTTGAGCGTATGATTAGAAAAGTCAAGCAAGCGACATATCGTGAGTGTACTGTGTAATGTGTATATAAGCATCGTGTTGTTTAATTCCTAATATAAACTTTAAGACATAGATTCGAGCATTAGGTCAGAAAAACCTAGTAGGCGATGGTCGCGAGTGTACAGTGTTTGTAAGCGTCCAATTGTTTAATTTCTAATAGAAACCTTGAAGCAGCAGTATGTAGAGTTTTGCCGAAACTAGATAATTTTTGTGTATGATTTACTTTTTGCAATTACTCTATTAATATATATATATATATATATATATATATATATATATATACATATATATATATATATATACATATATATACATATACATATATATACATATATATGTGTGTGTGTGTGTGTTTGCAATCATATTATTGTTATTCTATGGAAAAATATAATAAACCATGTTTGTCCTCCTCTAAGGTTAATTTTGATCATACAAATGATATCAAAGCAGGTTATTAGGATTGCTCTAGAGTCGTGAATATCTTAAAATAGTGTTTTTCCTAGTTGTCAATCCAGCAAGAGTCTGTTCAATACTACTCCAACTATTATTAATGGAATGGAATTTTAAAAATTGAAAATTAAACATGTAAAAATCCATTAATTTTAAATGTTGAGATATCATTAAAAATGGGTGTGATATGGTAAATAAGAAATATTAAGATTAATCCTTATGCTATTCATATTATATATTCTTATATTAATATTGAACAATTTAACCATATCTCTTATTGTTTAACAGCATAGGAAATCTGGAATATTCTCAATGTAACGTGTGGTAGAAAAAGTCACAAGGAGCAGAAAACTCCGGATTCAATTTAGAATTGTCGGTCGGGATTTTCAAATGAAAAAATCAACAATGGTAAAATAGGGCTAGAATTCGAAGTGTAGAAACTATTTAAACAACAAAAAGGAGCTCGTTTTCATGAAATTTTCAGAAATTAGAAAAGGAATTTCAATTTTTGAAGAAAAATGAAACCGCATGGATTTCGAAACGAGAATTTACAAAAATAGTTGGAAAGTTTCAAAAATTTAGAAAACACCAAAAGAGCGATTTTTGAAAAATAATTAAATGAGATCAAAGAAAACTTCAAACCCTTGAACATGAAAACATGATTTTGAAAAATAGAAAAATTGAAACCATTCGAATAAACCATGAATTTGGAAATGTTATCAATGAAATCAAGGTTTTTAAAAAATTAGAATCTTAGAAAGGTAAAAAAAATATCGAAACTAAAATGTTTGAAATTGAAATGGAAATTAAAAGATTAAAAGGGAGAAATTAGTTTTAAGGTTGGAATGATTTTGGAAAGAGAGGGATTGTTATTAGCCATTATTTAAAGCTATTAACTGAGAGTATCTATTAAAATCCAAAGCCAATGATCTTGAGTTGAGTTGAAGTAAATTTCAAAAGGAGAAAAATCATTGAATCTGTTTTTAAAAAACTGATTTTTTTGTTGAAGATAAAGGACTTGGTTTTGGTGAAGTTGAACTAATTTAGAAAGGAAATTTTGAAAATTTCAATGAATCTTCTAAATTTTTGCTTTATGGAAAATTTGGACATAATCAAAGTAAGTGTTGGTTTAGAAATACAAACAATCCTATCAAGCGAACGTGGGTCCCAAAAAGTAAAAAGTTGAATTTTATTAAGCTTTGAACAAGTTTGGATTCCTAAGCTGGGTACTTTTGTAAATGTTCATGGATTGTTGTATAGAAAAGTTCGGGTACCAAAATGGACAAACAAACTTAATGGTATTACAACATCTTTTGTTAGACCACTCGATCATGTAAATACTTAGGTACTAAAGGTGGCTAAGGAACAACTTCGAGAGAGATAAAATTAAAGTTGTTTCATGTTATTGTTGAAGAAAATTTCCAATGTTCCTTAGCTTAGAATGACGAGTTAGAGATTCGTAAGTTCACAACGTCAATGTTAAGTCAAGTATGATCTCTAAACTCATGTTTATATTTTTCCATTAATGTTGTTTTGTACTGACACTACTATAGTATTTATGCCATATTCAAAGCTTCTTAACTTCAAATTGCAAAATTCAAGATGTTTGGAAAATAGATTGGAATTTCTATAGGTTTTATGTATTGTATTTTTTCATACTCGTTGTTAAAAACGAACTATTGAGATTTTATACAATGAATCTGACAATCCACACACACATCAATAACTATAAATAAGACCCTATCCTCCTCCCCAAATCCTACATTCTCTTCTAAACCCTCCCATTTTCTGTCTCTCCTCTATTCTATCAAAATTCCAAAATTAGGTTAGGTAAGTTTCTTCTTGTATATAATCTATTTCATATCTTCTCTAATCCAAAATTAGGTTAGGAAGATTTATATGTATATAAGATTCTAACTTGATTCTTATATATATAATAATTTAGGAGGAATATATGGAGTACATAGTTTCAAGGCTACAATATAGAATTTTGTTCTACACAGTTTTCTCCTTCTTCTTCTTGTTATTCTGTGAGTGGGAATTACTTAAGTTTGTTATTTCCTGTAATTTTTAGGGCGGGATTTGGATTGTTTATGCCTAAAAGAGATTTGGGATTCTCACAAAAATGAAACACATATAAATTCGCCTAACCTCTAAATAATATCGAAAATGGGCAATTATGTGTTAATTTGGGTTTTGGATTGTGGAAGTAAAAAAAAAATTGGATTTTTGGGTGTTTATGTAAATTTATCATTCAGTATGATTTACTTTCTTTTAATTTTATTATAAAATTTGTTTATACAAAAGCATAGATTTGGGTGTTGTATTTTTTATATTTTTAGATCTATGTTATTATAATACAGATGGTTTAAAAGTAATAAGGATTGCAAACTGCATTGACCTGTGGAAACCCTAATGGTAGATACTTCTTCAGGAAAGGCGATCGAAAATACTGGCGATCAAGGTAATGGCAAGGGCGATGCAAGCTGGCAGAGGGTTTGAAATCGTAATAAATCAAATACTCAAGGGCGGATAGTAGTAAAAATCTTAATCAAGAAGAAAGGAATAATAACAAGTTAAAGGGATCTACTAATCAAGGGTTTAAAAATGGATCGCGCACGTGGGTTGACGTTGTTGCCGGTAACATGAGAGTTGATGGCGGAGTGCAACTTTTTGACAGTTTAAAAGATAACGATGGGGTCTATGTATATCTGGATGAGTCAGATTTTAACAAAGTGAAAAACATGTTGAAAATTTCAATCTATATTAACTTGGTTGGAAGACACCCTTATTACGTACACCTAAATGCTTATATCAAAAGACAATGGAAGGCTACTGGATCATGGATGTAATTCCCCGGGGGAATGAATTTTACGTAAGAAAATTTGAAAATGAAACTTATTGTTCTAAGGTTTTAAGCGGTGGACCTTGGTTCATGGATAGTAAGTTGATATTTACCAAGCGCAATGGACCGAATCTTTGTTTAGAGCGAGATATGCTTGAAACTCACCTTGTGTGGATTAGATTCATGAATCTCAATTTATCATTGTGGAATGCAAGAGGCATTAGCAAATTAGCAATCTTAGTAGGGGTACCATTGAAGATGGATGATAACACTCGTTTAGTCAAAAAAACAAAACTCAATTAACTAGTTGATATAAAGCAACTAATGAATTTAAAAAATAAATAAGAGCTAAAGATAAGCATGGTAATATATATCTATAAAGCGTGGAATATGAGTTCTATCCTTCTACATGTAGTAAGTGTAAGTTCCTTAGACACACTGATGACCAATGTGATTCAATAACTAAGCCTATGAGACAAGTCTGGAAAGCCAAAACAAATAATACATTAAACACAAATCAACAAACTTACAAAAACACTAAACCAACTGCCAGTGACAAATTTGTTGTTGCATATATCCCTAACCCTAACTATATAATAAATAATATGATAGTAATTACTAAGGAGGAAGTCCAACAAGGTGAGAAGCTAGTGGAGCCAGTATTTATTGCACTAGAGGAGCCAGTTCTCCATAATTTGGAATCAGAGGTGGTAAATGAGAGGGTCCTTGAAACAATAAAAGACGTTATTAATAATCTAAATATGGAGGAAGGTGAAGAAGAAACTAAAAATGTGGAACATGGAGGAAAAATATTCACAAAACAGATGAACAATATGTTTAACAGATCTCCAAGAATCATTAACATAGTAGGTTTACATCGGTGGTGCTTAGGATATCCCCTAGGAAATTGAGGAGTAGATTGCAACCTACTGAATCTCCTTAATCAGTTGTAACGTGAGAGGTTTTAACAATGATACTCGTTGTCTATACCACTTAAATTTAAGAAGGAAGGTTCTTCCTTCTTTTATAGGTATACTTGAAAAAAGGTTAAATGATGATAATCTAAATTTCTCTATTCATTTTATAGGGGATGATTGGTGTCATTTCACTAATAATGAGTTTTCTGATAAGGGTAGAATTTTGGTTCTATGAAATAAACATGTTTGGCAATGTAATGTGCTTCATAAAGATGAACAACAAGTCACTGTTATCTTGTTTTATGTTTGGGGTTTGTCTCTGAATGTTACGGTTGTCTATGCTTGTAATCTGATTAATCAAAGAACCATTATATGGAGGAAAGTTAATGATCCAGATAGAAATATATAGGGAGCTTTATTAGTGATGGGAGACTTTAATGCTATTCTTAGACCAAAAGAGAAAAAAAGGAGGTGTTACCGTTATAGTATCCCAACTTGTTAAATTTAGCAATTGCATTTTTTTCGTCTGGATTGGTGGAACCTATGCATTATGGCTTGCAATTTACAAGGAGAAGTGGTGAGTGCAGGAAAATTTCATGCAGACTTAATCAAGTCCTAGTTAATTCTGACTACATCAACAAATTTACTGATATGAAAATCAATATTCTTCCATCCTCTACGAGCGACCATTGCTTGATCCATATTAACTTATCGACTCATGTTGATAACTCGAAGGGAAAAACATTCCGTTATGCTAACAACTTGCATATGCTTGAGGGTTATATTGATAATGTGTTTATTGATGAACTTGAATTTAATGAAAGCTATTTGTATAATTTTGTTTATTTCCTTAAAAACACAAAAAACAGGTTAAAGCATTGGAACAAAACCATGCCAAAAGAGGATGATCAGATCAAATTTTTAGGGGACAAGCTTGCCTTATTGCAGCAAAAGATTGACGAAAGGGACTCTGGTGATGATGTTTGGAGGAGCTACCAAATTACTTAATTTGAGTTGAAAGAGTTACTAAAAGTTAAAAATGTTGAGCTTAAGAAAAAGGCGAAAGAGAAGTGGCTATTAAAAGGGGATGAGCGCACTAATTTTTTACACTAAATTTCATGTCGTAGAAACACTAACTACAATTATGAAACTTTTGACCAGGATGGAAACCATCTGGTGGACTACATCAAGTTTGAATTCAAAGCAATCAATTATTTTACTGAGCTATATAATGGTCATACAGAAGTTACATGACCTCGTGTCTTCCCCATGAAGGTTCTTAATTCCAGACTCAAGCGAATGATGTGTAAGATGATCACTGAAGATGAAGTCTCTGAAGCTGTTAACTTTTCCATATTGCTTCCTCCCCTGGACTCGACGGCTTCGGCTCCGGTTACTACAAGTCCCATTGGAATGACCTAAAAAGAAGCTTGGTTTCAGCTATACAAGAATCATTTCAATATGGTAAAATCCTGAAAGAAATTAATCACACTTTCTATAACACCCCATAATTTTAAAGAACATTGATAAACTAAAGAATACTTAATTTAATGTTGGAAATTATGTAAAACGGACTATAACATTGCGTTCGTCTCGAAATTTTGTTTCAAACAGACTCTGAGTTTGCGTAAAACAGACATCGTATGAAGATGATATTAAGGTTAGAAACTTGTATACATATAAGAGAAATATATGTAAATAAAGTGAACCAGAAATTCAAAATAATTCGAATTCGGAGAGCAAGAGGGCAACGCCGGATTTAGACCGGTTGGGGGTCGACCCACTTAAGGGTGTGTCGACCCTAGGGTCGACCACCCTAGATCTGGCCAGGTTCATTTTCTGTACGTGGACTTGTTTCTTTGCGAGATTCATTGGTAAAAGTCTACATAAAGGCCAGCATTTCTATTGTTTTCTACACCTAAAACAATGGAGACAAGGAGATGTTGCCTTAGCTTGGATCGAATTAGACTATCTTCTACAACAATAGCCTATATATATAAGAATCTCTTCTGCAATATCAGCATTTTATTCTCCGTTCTTTAGATCTAATCTCTGTGAGTTCATGTTACTTTAAGATACAAAAATTTAATGGTAACCTTGACATGTTAATAAACCGAATATGAGCCTATGACTGTTAGAAGCTGATTTTTATCTAAATAGATTTTCTATAATAACATGCAATTTTCCATACACCTATTCTACTATTCAATTGTTACTATATGTTTATTTCTGTTCTTATATGGCCTATTTCTGTTCTTCTCTCTCATTCCTTTTTTATTTTTATAGCTTAGGCTACCTTCGAGCCTAGGTCAATATAGCTGAAATATGCATACGAACAAAATTAGGATTAATTGGGAATGATAATTTGGGGGCATATCATGTACTATGAACATGACTAGAATTTTGGGCATACCTTATACTATGTAATAAGATTGAAATTGGGGGTGTATGGACATGTAAATCTGTAGGCTTAATTCAAATATTAAGTGGAACATGTTAATAAAATTGTATGTCACATATGTAACATGTTTAATCTGTTGGGTTTAAGTAAACTGTTAATCTGTTGGGGTTGTATGGACACTGTTAACCCGTGAAATCTTAACTAGCTGAATTTTTTTGGGCGGGGGTTAGGTTTTAAGACTTAACCTGTGGAAATCCTATTTGGTTGGGGACACAAGTTTAGAGGTTTGACTTGTGTCATCTGTTGTGTGGGACCCATATTAGTCAGTAACACATTCTAGTATTAAACGGGGATCCCACACTAGGTAGGGGACAGGGCATGCTTACTGAGCTAATTATAAGAGGTTCATCTAGGATGGGGTTTTCTGATAGCGCTTTCCAACGAGGTCATGTGTGTGCATGGGTCCGGCCTGCCTGGGAAAATAAGCCGCCATAAGACCTGTAAATAGATTTATGTCCTTCCGTAGGTTGCCACTTTAGGAAGTAATACAACCTATTGTGTGGCCGACACCGAGTATTTATGTGTTAGGGAGTTGATCGCTTGGGGTTAGTAATTAGGGTACATCTAGTCCTGCTTGTTTAGGTTCCCATTAATTCTATTTAGGGCAACACTCGTTATTTTTGTTGGGTACTTGTTATTTCTGTTTGGAGGTAAAACCCATTACTAGAATTACGCATAAGTCTACCATTATGTTTCTGTTGGGATCATTCAGTTTCTGTTAAGTAATTGGAAAACACTTAATCCTGTATACTAGTATTGGTGCAGGGAAAGTAATTGAGAAACATAATTTATCCTGTTTATCTTGTTCATCCAGTTTATTTACTGGTTTGATACTTTTATTTCTTTATATGCTAAAAGTCACCGGACTCATGAGACTTTATGTCTGACTCGTTTTGGTTGCTTTTTTCCTCTCTTCCTCCCCGCAGGTTCTCAAGGTGGTAACGATCAGGCTTGATTTGGATATTCTCTTCTATTTCTGCTTAGATTTGGATCTGCTTTGATGTATCGCTTTAACTACTTGTCTACTTGCTTATGGTTATTTATGGGGATTATCGTTTTGCATTTCTGTACTCTGATTGTTTTCATTGCAAGATAGATGTTTTTATTTAATATATTTTGTTCCAGATTTTAGTTTGATGTTCTAACTGGATTTTGAGACCATGATGTTTTCTGTTGGAAAAAATAAGGTTTTAAATTTCCGCTGCTATTTTATATATCTATCTTGTGAATTCTGTTTCTGTTTACTTATAACGCTTCATGAAACTTAATGCATTCTGATAAAGAGTGACATTAGCGGACGTGGTGTGTTACATTTGGTATCAGAGCTAAAGGTTACAAGATCGGATAAAAGTTTTGAAAACTGTTTTCGAAAGCAAAGTATTTTCAGAGAAAAGTCTGGCTTAAGAAAAAACATATTTCCTAAAGCCATATAAAGTGTCTTTAGATTCTCTGTTTGAATCCCTTTTCTTTTCAGCGTGTCTGGGGAACCGAATCTTTCCAAGGGCATTTAGATACCTGCTTGGTTCCATAGGTATCTTTAAGCTACGGTGCCTGCCTGAGGCAAAGCAGACACCCCTCCCCTAGCTGCAGACGCCGTTCCTCCTCCTCTACGAGCGAAAAATTTCTCTAAGATATGCAAGGACTTCTGTGCTATAGGAGGAAAACCATTCTGTGGAACTGAAAGCTTTCTGGAAGCACGAAATTGGCTAAAAGAGACAGAGAATTTGTTTAGGCTTTTTGAGGTTGATGACTACAGGAAGATACAATTGGCTGAATGGCAGCTTAAGGATGAGGCTTCGTTCTGGTGGGAAGTGACGCAAGCAGGTCATCCAGTTGATACTTGGGATGATTTCGGACAGATATTCGAGACGAAGTTTCTTTCTCAGGTAGAAGAGAGTACGAAGATGGAGAGATTTCTGGCACTTAAGCAAGGAAGCATGTCTGTTAAAGAGTATGTCAATAAGTTCAATCAGTTGGCAAGGTTTGGTCTAGAGCCGGTGAATACGCTGCACAGGAAAGCTTTAAGGTTTGCAAGAGGATAGAACCAGCCTCTTCAAACATTGGTATTATCTCACATACCTATGGGAGCAACTTTTGAGAGACTGGTTGATATGGCAATGATGCAAGAAGATGGTAAAGATGAGAAAAAGGAGGCTAAGACTGATGAGACGCAAAACAAGAAAGTGTGGCCCAAGATAGAACAACACAAAAGGTGAAAAGAACAACAAAGCTCAGAATAAGAAGAAATGTCATGGTTTTGGGGGCTTAGGTCATGTGGTTAAGGATTGCAGAAAGAGGAAGAATGCTTCTTACAACTGTGGTGAAATTGGACACTATAGTAATGAATGCCGAAATAAGCAAGGACTGGGGCTAAGGACAGGACCTTCTGAAGGGCAGGTGCATGCTCTCGAGGATAGTGGACCGGACAGAGGTAGGAAAGTTTCTGTTGAAGGTTGCATTTCCCTTATGATCATCCAGATGGGAACCTTTTTGATTATGGTGCTTCTCATTCTTTTATATCTGATTATGTGGTTGAGTCTCTACACCTTAGTACTATTATTGTTTATGATCTCGTTATTGTCTTAAACCTCATTGGGATCATGATTCATTTGTCTATGATATATCAGGGTTTGAGGATATCTCTGTTGGCGTCAAGATCGAGTGCGACACATATGTGCTTGGTTTTACGGACTATGGTTTGATTCTAGGGATGGATTGGCAAGTCATGTATAGTCCCATCCTAAATTGTGAAAGGAGGGTCACTAGACTTTTGAATTGTCATGGGAGGACCCTCGAGATTTCCTGTGACCCAAAGGGTTCTGTCATGCTTAGTTTCCTAGCATCATTTGATGCTTTAGTCGATGATTTGCAATCCGTACCTGTAACCTATGAGTATCCAAACGTTTTTGATGAGGTTAGCAGGTTACCTACGAGGTGTGAGATTGATTTCCAGATATACTTGGTGGATAATGCGAAGTCAGTCGCATTTCCTATGCGCCACATGGCTCCTTGGGAAAGGAGGGAGCTTAGCAAGCAAGTAGGGGAGCTACTTGAGAAGGGGTTTATTAGGCAAAGTATATCAGAATGGGGTGCTCCAGTTGTCTTCGCAACTAAGTCGGATGGCTCGCTTCATCTATGTGTCAATTACAGGGAGTTGAATAAGCTCAAGAAGAATAGGCACCCATTCCTGAGGATCAATGATATGTTTAACCAGCTTGTTAGTGCATCTGTTCTCTCATAGTTAGATATGGCCACGGGATTTCATCAGTTGAGGGTAGCCAAAGCAATTATAGATAAGACTGCTTTTAGAACTCCGTACGACTTCTTTGAACGGTCAGTCATGCCTTTTGGTTTGATGAACGCACCCGCGTATTTTGTGGATCTAATGAACAGAGTGTTTAGGGAGTTTCTGAATAAATTCGTGGTGGTCTTTGTGGATGACATTCTAATTTTCTCGAAGAGCAAAGAAGAGCATGCCCTATATTTAAGGGGGGTCTTGAGGATTCTCAGAGCACACCATCTTAAGGCAAAATTCTCCAAGTGTCACTTTCGAAGAAAGGAGGCGAGATTTCTAAGGCATGTGTACTCCAAGGATGGGATAGAGGTGGATCCCACGAAAGTAGTTACAGTTCAAGATAAAAGTTCCAAAGAATGCAACGGAGGTGGGAAGTTTTCCTTGTTTAAAGGGATACTATAGGAAGTTTATTAAGGACTTCACAAGGATATCAGCCCCACTCACTAGCCTGACGAAGAAGAATCCGACCATTGCTTGGAGTATTGATTGTGAGGTTGCTTTTCAGCGATTAAAGAGGGCTTTGACAACAGCCCTAGTTTTGACAATCCCTGATGGGAGCAAGGTGTTCACAGTGTATACCGATGCATGTGGTACAGGGCTCGGTGCCATCTTGATGTAGGAGGGAAGGGTAGTATGCTATGGTAGTAGACAGTTGAAGGTTCATGAGAGGAACTACCCTACATATGATTTGGAGTTGTTTGCTATAGTGTTCGCACTTAAGACTTGGCGGCATTATCTCTTGGGATAAAGGTTCGAGTTATACATGAACCATAAGTTGCTCAAGTACCTGTTCTCACAGAAGGATCTCAATTTGAGACAACAGAGATGAATGGAGTTCCTAGTGTCCTATGATTTTGAGATTGCTTATACCCCTGGCAAGGTTAATGCATTGGCGGATGCATTGAGTAGGCAGAGGATAACATAGAGTCCTCTATTCATAGAGAGGCAGAGGTTGGAGTATATATCGACCTTCGATTTTAGGCCATCTACGGATCTTACACCTGTTTTGTTACCATCTCTAGAGGTGTGACCTACTCTTGTGGATCAAATAGGATCTTCCCAGCGAGAGGACCCACAAATAGCAGACATCTTGGATAGGCTCAGTAGAGGGGAGACTTCAAGTCACCTTAGTAGACAGTCCGTGGATGATAAAGGGTGGCAACGACGATATGGTTTGCTTTGTGTTCCCCGAGTTAGGAGTCTGTTGACGACAGTCCTTGAGGAAGCTCCTCATTCTAGGATGATTCCATCCGGGCAGCGATAAGATGTATAGAGATACGAATAAGGTTTTCTTTTGGGTTGGGATAAAGAAAGATGTAGCGGAATTCGTACATTGATGTTTAATATGCGAGCAAGTCAAAGCTGAGCAGAAAAAGCCTAGCGGTTTGCTTCATCCTTTGGAGGTTCCACAGTGGAAGTGGGAGAGCGTCTATATGGATTTCGTCGATGGTCTGCCTAGATCGAGGAAGGGCAATACCAGTATCTGGGTTATAGTAGACAGCTTACTAAGAGCGCTCATTTTATTCTTGTTATGAACAAGAGAACGGTAACATGTTTGGTATCAGTTTATCTTCATGAAATAATCCATCCACATGGAGTACCTTCTAGCATAGTGAGTGATCGTGTTATCAACTTCACTAATGAGTTCTGGAAAAGCCTGCAAAAGGCATTAAGTGCACGGTTATGTTTGAACGCCCCATATCACCCTCAGATCGATGAACAGATTGAGATGGTCAATAGAGTTCTTGAGTATCTTTTGAGGCTATGTATCATAGACTTCGGAGGGACTTGGGAGGAGCACCTTCTATTAGTGGAGTTCACCTACAACAATAGTTATCAGACTAGCATTGGCATGACACCCTTCGAGGCATTGTATGAATGACCTTGCAGATCCCCGACTTGTTTATAGGAGTCTACGGATAGGCTTCTACTTGGACCTGAGATGATTAGAGAGACTTCAGAGAAGATTGATCTTATCCGCAGATGGATGAAGACAGCTCAAGACAGGCGAAAGTCCTACGCCGATAAGAGAAGTACTGATATTGAGTTTGAAGTAGGAGACATGGTTTTCATCAAAGTATCAGCATTGAGAAGTGTGGTTCACTTTGGATCTATACGGAAATTGGTGCCAAGATTTGTAGGACCATTTCCCATAGTGAAAAGGATAGGTCAGATGGCCTATAGGGTGAAATTACCAGAGAGATTGGCAGGTGTTCATGATGTTTTCCATGTTTTCCATTTGCGGAAATGTCTGTACGATACAGCAGAAGTAGTTGAGCCGAGCATGCTTGAGGAAGTAGAGGTTGAAAGGGAGGCGACAGTTAGTCGAGTTCCTACCCATATACTTGGATCAGAGGTTAAGAAGCTACGTAACAGAGAGGTCAAGTTGACGAAAGTAAAATGGGGAGAACATAGCGAGGATGCAATTCGGAAGACAAAGGACAAGATTCGTGCTTCATACCCTTTTCTTCTCAAGGGTATGTTCTTAACTTCTTTTTCCAAGCTTTTATTTGTACTTGCTTTTATCATTCATGTGTATCCTATCGATCGAATCTTTTACCTTTAGGTAGAAAACCAATGGGTGTAAACATGTGCTTGAGACATATTATGTTTGATGGATGCAAGTGGATGCAAGTATTTGCTAGTGGTTGCTCGTGGATGCATATACACACACACACACTAGGCACTAGATCGGATCAGTCACTTGCATATTGCATATAGATGTGTGTGCATTATGATTTTAAATGGATGTATCATCATATGGATGTTACATTTGGATGAATGATTGTGCACACATATAGAACTTACATGTTATACTAGGATTATCTATATACATTTTGGTTACATGGCACGAACATAAATTGCATTAAGGAGGTCGACTGAATCAGTTGACCTCCTGATTTATTTTATCATAAGTGTAAGGACTATAGACACACCATTGCATATATTCATACAAGCATTAGAAAAATCTTAAGGACAATGGATGCTTGTGGATGATGGATGAGTAGATGGTTGTGGTTGTTAGGACAATAACATTCTTCTTAAACTTGGAGATTTCGGGGATGAAATCCTTTAAGTAGGGGAGAATGTAACACCTCATAATTTTAAAGAACATTAATAAACTAAAAATACTTAAATTAATGTTGGGAATGAAGTAAAACTAACTATACCATTGCGTTCATCTTGGAATTCTGGTTCAGATAGACTCCGAATTTGCGTAAAACGAACATCGTATTAAGAAGATATTAAGGTTAGAAGTTTGTATGCATATAATAGAAATGTATGTAAACAAAGTGAACCAGAAATTCAAAATAATTCTAATTCGAAGAGCTAGAGGCCACCGCGGGATTTAGACCCGTTGGGGGTTGAGCCACACCCCGGGGGGTCGACCCACTCAAGGGTGTGTCAACCCACCCCAGATCTAGGCAGGTTCATTTTCTGAACCTGGACTTGTTTCTTTGCGAGATTCGTTGGAAAAAGTCTACTTAAAGGCCAGCATTTCTGTTGTTTTTTACTCCTACAACAATGGAGACAAGTAGATGCTGCCACAACTTAGATTGAATTAGACTACCTTCTACAACAACAGCCTATACATACACAAGAATCTCTTCTGCAATATTAGCATATTATTCTCTATTCTTTAGACCCAATCTATCTGATTTCATGTTACATTTAGATATAAAAAACTAATAGTAACCTTGACATGTTAATAAACCGGATATGAGCCTATGCCTATTAGGAAGCTGATTTATATCTAAATAGGTCTGCTACAATTACATGTAATTTTCCATACACCTATTATACTGTTCAGTTGTTATCATATATCTATTTTTGTTCTTATATGCCTATTTCTTTTCTTCTCTCCCTCATTCCTTTTTTATTTTCATAGCCTAGGCTACCTTCGAGCCTAGGCCAATATCGCTGAAATATGCATACAAAGGAAATTGGGAATGGTAATTTGGGGGCATATCCTGTACTATGAATATGACTAAAATTTTGGGCATACCTTATACTATGTAGTATGACTGAAATTGGGGTTGTATGAACATGTAAATCTGTAGGCTTAATTCAAAGATTAAGTGGAACATGTTAATAAAACTATATGTCACCTATGTAACCTATTTAACATGTTGGGGTTAAATAAACTTGTTAATCTATTGGGGTTGTATGGACACTGTTTACCCGTGAAAACTTAACTTGTTGAATTTGTGGGGGGTTATGTTGTAAGACTTAACCTGTGGTAATCCTAATTGATGAGGGACACAAGTCTAGGGGTTCGACTTGTGTCATCTGTTGTGTGAGACCCATATTAGTCAGTAACCCATTCTAGTATTAAATGGGGACCTCACACTTGGTAGGGTCATGGCACACTTATTAAGCTAATTACAAGAGGTTCATTTGGGATGGGGTGTTCTGATGGCACGTTCCAATGGGGTCATCTGCGTGCATGGGTCCGGCCTTCCTAGGAAAATAAGCCGCCATAACACCTATAAATAGATCTGTGTCCTACTGTAGGTTGCCACCTTAGGAAGTAATACACCCTACTCTGGGGCCGACACAGGTGATTTACGTTTTAGAGAGATGATGGCTTGGGGGTAGTAATTAGGGTACATCTAGTCCAACTTGTATAAGTACCCGTTAATTCTTTTTAGGGCAACACCAGTTATTTCTATTGCGCTACCTGTTATTTCCGTTTGGGGTAAAAACCGTTACTATTATGTACACCTAAGACTACCATTATGTTTCGGCTGGGATCATTCTGTTTTTGTTAAGTAATTGTAAAACACTTAATCCAGTATACTAGTATTGGTGTTAAGAAAGTAATTGAGAAGCATAGTTTATCCTGTTTATTCTGTTTATCCTGTTTATCCTGTTCATCCAGTTTATTTACTGTCTTGATACTTTTATTTCTTTATATGCTAAAATTCACCGGACTCGCCAGACTTTATGTTTGACCCATTTTGTTTCCTTTTCTATCTCTTACTCCCCCAGGTTATCTAGGTGGGAATGCTCAGGCTTGACTAGGATTCTCTCTTCTGTTTCTGCTTAGATTTGGATCTGCTTTGATGTATCGCTTTGGCTACTTGTCTACTTGTTTATGGTTACTTACGGGGATTATGATTTTTCATTTTTGTACTCTAATGGTTTTCAGTGCAAGACAGATGTTTTTATTTGATGTATTTTGTTCTAGTATTTTTGTCTGATGCTGTAACTAGATTTTGAGACCATGATGTTTTTTGTTGGAAAAAAAATAAAGTTTTAAATTTCCGCTGTTATTTTATACATCTATCTTGTGTGATTCTGTTTCTGTTTACCTATAACGCTTCACGAAACTTAATTCATTTTGATAAAGAGTGACATTAAAGGACGTGGGGTGTCACATTTTCTTATGTCTCATTCCTAAAATAGATAAAACTGACTCGATATTTAACTATAGACCGATTGCATGCTGTAATGTCTTGTATAAGATTCTAAGTAAAGTACTGCGCAATAAAATGAAGAAAGTGCTGCTGAATATGGTTGTCGAATGACAAAGCGCTTTCATTAAAGGGAGAAACATTTCAGAGAATTCTTTGTTGGCACGTGAATTGATAAGAAACTTTAGTAAGAAGCGAGCTGATAATTCTATTTAAAAGTTGACCACTACAAAGCATATGACAAAATCAATCGAAGTTTCAGTATTCATATGCTTATTGCTATGGAGTTCCCAACGAAAATTACTAGGCTCATATATGAATATATTAATATGCCTACCTTCTCTATTATGATCAATGGAGTACCAAAAGGTTTTATTTCTAGTAACAGGGGAATCAGACATCTGGATCCTCCAACTCCATACTTATTTGTTATAGTAATGGAATATTTTACTCTATAGATAGAGATTGCATAATTTGAGAAAGTCATCCAGCCTATTCACAATTTCCAACCAACTATTAGTCACTTGTTGTATGTTGATGACCTAATAATTTGTGCAAAAGCTAAAATAGCCTAGAAAATACTTGACATTTTTAAAAACCTTGAAAGTTTTGGGGATTTAGAGATGAAAGAGTTGAAAACACAGTGCTATTTAAAAAATTCTATAGAGGGAAATATCATATTTTGAATATCCTCAAAGTCAATGAAGGAAGCCTACCTATCAAATATCTAGGAGTGTTATTATCGTCAAACAAAATTACGGATAGGAAATGTGCTTCCCTGGTTACGATTATAGGAGATAAATTATAAGGCTGGAGCTCTCGTCTTTTATCAGCTGCAGGAAGAATAGAATTGGTGCACAAGGTTGTTCAAGCTAAGGTAAACTTTTGAATTCAAACTTTTCAACTCCTATATGCTTCTGTTTGAAAATTTGAAAGTGTGTATGGATTTTATTTGGTAAGATGGTATGCACAAAATTAAATATAGTGATCCTTGTAAGCCAAAGGCTGAAGGTGGGGTTAGTCTGAGAATCTTAAGAGATATAAGAGATGCATTCACGTTGAAACAAGCTTAAAAAAATAAATTGATAATGGGTTATGGGCTAGATGGACGAGAAAGAGATATATCAAAGATATTTTTTGGACCATGACTATAGACTCTAATACCTCTGCATCTTGGAAGGCTATATTAAAAATTAGGGATAAATTGGCAGCCAATGTTGAAAAAGAAATTGATAATGTTAACGAAATTGCCTTATGGATATATCCTTTGATCAACCACAAATCTCTGTTGACTATCTTGGTTGGGACACCTACTTTTCCTATGGTTGCCACAACGTTTTGGTCAATAATATATTACACAATAGTCAGTGGAGAAGTGAGCATGTTCCTTGTCCATTGGAATCAAAAGAAAGATAGATTTCATGCCTCTTTTCTATGGTCGAGTGCATGAAAAATGGAACTGGGAAAACTCAAATAGTACTTTCAGTATTAAATCAGCGCTATGATAGAACTCAAACTACAAATAATGTTGATTTGAGCAAGATTGACTAGAACAGTCATATCCCTCCCGAAATAGATTTTTGGGCCTACAAAGCTTTGATGAGAAGACTTCCTACAAGGCATAGACTCTGCAATTGGGGTATAACTACTGAAAATGGGCATAGCATATTATTAACCGGCTTTTTGGTCTGGTTCCCAAAGGTGCACCAGGCATGCTCGACTCAACATATCGTGTGATACTACAGTGCATAAGTATAGCCAACAACTTTCATGCACCTCACGGTACCCAAGAGTCCGCACCCTGCGGGTGCGAAAATCATACGCTGCGGGTGTGAAAATCCGCACCCCTTGGGTGCGAATTTTCCGCACTCTGCTGGTGCAAAAATCTGCACCCCTCGGGTGTGAATTTTCCGCCCCCTCGGGTGCAAAAATCCACACCCCGCGGGTGCGAAAATCCGTACCCCTGGAGAGAGAATTTTTGCACCCCGCGGGTCCGATAATCCGCACCTCGCGGGTGCGAAAATCCGGACCCCTGCGAATTTTCCACACCCCGCGAATGCGAATTTAGCGCAGGTGCTAGTGGTAGGTTCGAGATGTTCTGGAGGGATATACCTTTGCGTGCAACATAACCAAATCTTGCCTCAGCAAGCTCCCGGCCATGTTAATCACCTAAAAGTAGTTGATCGGCGCACGACGACCACCTATTTTTGGTTGATCACTCCATGGCACAAACCCCACTCCTTTTTATCTCTTTTCCCACTCCTTTTTATCCTTTTGTGCTTTCTACCTACTCCCACCTACCCTCACCTAACCTCTCCACTATAAATACCCCCTCACTTCCCACTTCTAAGGGGTTGGTCCAAGCTCTCTCTCCCAAGCATTAATGGCTTCCATCTTCTTCCACAAAACCTCCTAGGAACCTTCCTTCATCATGCAAGGAAGAAGACGAATGTTATTAGAACCATGAGCATACTCATGAGTGTTTAGCAATGCCTTCGAACATTACACCACCCTCGGATATTTCTGGACCTCTTGGACATTGTTGGCCAAGTCAACGCTTCTTCCACCCGAAGATGAAGAAGATAGCCTCGATCCGCCCTCCTCGGACTTCAAGCTCCGAATCCTTCGCCTTGGTCTCGAGCCACCCATTATTTGAAACTCGAACCACACGGGGTTCGAAAACTCGAATCTCGCCGGGTTCGAAACTCGAACCCCATTGGGTTCGAAAACTCGAACCCCACCGGGTTCGAAAACTAGAAACCCACTGGGTTCGAAGCTCGAAACCCACCGGGTTCGAAGCTCGAAACCCACCGGGTTCGAAACCTTGAAACCCACCGGGTTTGAGACCTCGAGCCTCAAGGGGTTTGAAACTCCCTCACCTCGGCCTCGAACCTCCACTCCCCTACATTGGGCCCCTCGACTCTGCATGACTCGACTCCAACTCACTCGGCCTTGACTCCGCCTCACTCAGCCTTGACTCACTCGGCATCGACTCCGCCTCACTCGACTCCGACTCACTCGGCCTCGACTCAGCCTCACTTGGCCTCGACTCACTCGGCCTTGAATCCGCCGACCTCGACTCACTCGGCCTCGACTCCACCTCATTCGGCCTCGACTCTGCCCCACTCGGCCACGATTTGGCTACGCTACAACATAGACAACACCTCGACTACTCTCGCTTAGCAAGGAAGATCGATAGCAAGGACTAAGAGGATATTGTTAATCATTGTAGCTTTTTGTAATAGCCTTGTTGTAATTTGTTGCAATGGAATAAAATCAGTATAGCTTTCAAAGTGGATGTAGTCCCCGACGAGCCGAACCACTATAAATAAATGTGTCATTTACTTCCCCGCACATAATTACCGCATTTCTTATGATTCTCCTCTCTGGACTAAAAAGTTTCAAACTTTTGGAACTCTCTGGTGTTGACGACAATTTTAGGCATCCACATTTGGCGCGCCAGGAAGGGGGTTTGTAAAGCGCGCACCTACGATCGACTTTCTGTCACTTCCTTCGAGGAATCGAAACCTTGTCTTTCCAAGACTTTGGACGCTACTTAAGTTTTCTCAGACTTACGAACCAAGCCCATCGGTAAGGGTGGACTAAGGAGAGAACCCCATAGTCGGACCTTAACAAGGCATCGCCCGTTTCACGACAAGTAGAAGCTCTTCATGGAGAGAACTCAGATTTGTTTCTTTGTCACAAATTCCCATCTCGACTTCGACACGCCTTAGGTTCATTCTATAACATGTGGTCAAGTCCGCTCATGATGGCTAAGCAACAAAGGATCAAATGACGGAATTTTGGAGATAATTTCCTTCGGTCCATCTTCGGTTCTCGACTACGGCTCAATTACTCGCTTCTTATCAAGGTGCTTGAGCATGGGAAGCTCGACGCTATAACCGAAGCTTAAGATGCAAAAGTGGGAGGAAGTCAAGAACTCTCCTCGACCGAACCTCCGTCGAACTATGATTCCGAAAGGCGCCGATGGAATGAGTGAGAACCTTATCATAGCTTTGTATGCTCAACTTAGGCGGTGGGAAGAGGCTTTCAGTCCTTCCTCGCCTAAATTAAAAACAGGATAAGAAGCACTTCAAGTCTGATTAGCCAGGCATACATTAATGGGATGATACCAGTGTCCCTCCATCCGCGACTGGAGACTTGGGGGCAACCCCATAAATTGACTAGCTAGCCGACGCCGCTCCTAGAAATGGTTCCAGTCCCACTACACTCGGGGGAAACCCAAATCCCGATGTTGCTCCGTCCTGTGACACTTTGATTGTTAAGGTTGCGGGCCTCGCAGTCAGAAATGTTGCTCAAGCGTCGATGCGCGCCGGATAGTAGTGCTCCCACGGCCCCGAGTGCCAAGGTTACACCCAACGTGGCCTCTCAAGTTGGAATCCAACCCGACTTCCTTCCCAATCAACTGATTCTCAACTTGGACTTAAATAATGGAGTCACCAGTGCCTCTTCAGACAAACTGGATCAACTACGTTCTTTCGGAGATGGGTTTGAGATCGCGGATGTCATCTGTCGAGGCATCTGAGGCAGTGCTTCTTCTAAAGACATAGATTGTGTAACTCGCCGCTTGCATTCCTTAGATTACAGGAACTCTCATGAAAATTGTTCATGGGCGAAAATTGAGTTGTTTATAAATTTGCAGTAAGAAGATTAAATCTCACGCCTGACTTCAAGTTACCAATCTTGGATCCTTGTGACGGTCGTAAGGACCCAACCTCTCGCCTCGCAAGGAGCATTTGGCATATGGAAGTTCTCTTAGTTTCAGAAAATGTCATATCCAAGTACTTCCCGACTAGGGTACACACCATCCCGCTCAACCTCGCCAGCTTTACCAAAACCAGACCATCGATGTTGATGACATGGAAAAAGGGCAAACTAGATATGTACTACCAAAGATGTCCTCATAATGGAACTCCCGAAGTCAGCCGAAACTAATGGGGTCCATTAGAATAGCCCCATCCTGCACATCTCCCCGACACGGTCTAAATAATCATAAAAAATATGCGAAGGAACGCCAAAAATTTGCGGGAAACCCACTCGAGACATAATCCCTTCACTAGGATCGTACACAAAGTTGAGTGACCCCGATGTTTCAACATGCCACATGCAGTGTCCTATGGTGGCACGACCGACCTCTAATCTCGACAATCTTAGAATCACTATCAGAAGCGGAACGCATCATCCCAACCATTCCCGTCTTTGACGCTCGGGCCTCTGCTAAGTGGACTAAAATTGCTATGAGTCTGAACTTGTCGCCTATGCTTCTAGCATCCGACTGGGCCCAAGTTCACTTCAACTAAATTCCACATAATCATACAATCGAAGTTGGAGACTTACGGATTGCCAAAGACCTTCCATCAGGAGGGCGCGCTAGGCTCCAAACTCCTCAACTTGATCACGACCTCTATAATGCGATAGGAGCCCAACCTCCGATTATCGCCGACACGATCCATGGAATCGTGAGGGAATCGCGGAGGCACGCCCATGACGTCTACAAAGACAGTATGAGGCGTAACCCATTCACATCGACTATCTTTAATACCGAATGGCGCAGGCACTTAGACATGCCGACACTTACTCTTTACTCAAGGAAGCCAGGATCTTCGAAGCTTCATTAACCTCCACAAACGGCACATGGATTCATTACGTGTCACCAACGCCATAAAATGCAAGTGTTTCTCTGTTCTTACCCGAGATGGCGCTATTGTGGTTCCCTCGACTTCCACCTTGAACTATTTCAACTCTCGACTAACTCGCCAATAGATTTGTCGCGCAGCCCAGGATGCACATCGTGATGCCCAAAGACATCCTCTCAGTCTTGAACATTTACCAAGGCACCCGTGAAACTCTCAAAGGCTATCTTGCAAGATCCCACACCGCCTTGGCTGAAAACGAGAAACCTACTCCTCGAATAGTACTCGTCCAGCTTACACATGGCATGCTATCTGATTCCGAACTTAGAGCATGGATCGATCAAGAGTAATCAAAGTTCGAGGAGATCTTCTGCAGGAATGCCGACTACTTCCTATGCTGAAATGTAGCGTGAAGGGATCAAGCTTATCACCTTAACGTCTTGCCTCATGGCGACGCCCAAAGCCCAGCGACTCTGATTCCACCGCTCTGCGCAATCTCGCTCGCGTCGGCAACACCAAAGGTAGCTGCAATAGTAAAAGGAAACATCTTGGACTTCCGCCTTACCGCGGATATTCCGCTCTTAGCGACATCCCCGAGAAAATATATCTCGCGATATGCAATTCCCAACCATGCAAAAGGCCATGATCGGAAAGTCCGATGAGCGCACCAAGGGACACTTCAGGATGTTGTCGGTTTTACAACATCCGCAGACGCAACATGAGCATGTTTCACCACTTGCATAACAATATCAAGGAACTCATTCGCATGGGATATCCGAGCTACTCAATGCTCATCAAAGATTCACACTTCATGGAATCTCCAAGCCACTCGATACTTATCGAGGTTTCCCATTATGTGGGGTCTTTGAGCCACTCGATGCTCATTGTAGATTCACACTGCATGGGATCTCCGAGCTACTCAGTGCTCATCAAAGATTCCCACTAAATAGGACCTCGACTCCGATAGCTAATACCTCAAGATAGCCCCCCCGGCTTGTCAGGACTACAGCTTCCATGATGCAGTTGACACAAGGTGGTCATCAGAGATGCCAGTTTGCAACTCCTCCCTACATGTGCCTCCCGCAGTATCCAGCAACTTGAGGGCATGACTGGAAGCTAAACCAAAGGCCCGCTCGAGTGCACATCGGCCGCCTCATCTTCAAAAGGATCTTTCCTCCACCTGCTAGCCTCACTCCTCATTTGCAAGGCCCATACTCATACAACGGAATCTTAGCGATGGAACTTTCAAACTCTCTACCATGGACGGAGCCTAACTCCCAAGGGCATGGAATGATGAACATCTTCGCCTCTACTCTACATAACTTAGTGTACAATGGTTCGTGCCTTCCAACGATGTTTTGTTTTCTCGCAGTTCGAGGCATTGTAAAGGCCACCACTAACAGAATTATCCACAGCAATGATGTTCCGTTCCCTATCACCCATCCATGTTTACTCCGTGCATGACGTTCATGATGTGTTTGAGTAATCCTGACAACCAGCTTGCGTACAAACATGCGATCGCCGTATCGGCACCCCGAGCGCGGGAGCCGATGCCGCCATCAGAACCTCGAGCCAACATCGAGGCTAAAACACTTGGCTACGTCCGGCACCCCGATCACAGGAGCCAGCAATGCTACTCGAATCACCTTCCCACGGTGCGACCGAGTATAAACAACCACTAACTCGAACCCCGACCTCTTGTCAAGGCCGAGGATAAATCGTTCCGTGTCCAAGCCCAGGCGACTTGGCGCCGCCACCAACAGCCGACTAAGAGGGATGCAAGTCTCTCTTCTCTAGTTGCGGGTGCTGGTCGTATCTGGGCGCAGAACCAAGACCGACCTTAAATTGTTTATTCCCCCTTAGCTCTCAAGGCATACGGGCATCTCATGGCCACGATCGGACCTTACGAGCTGATGATCGGGGCTGACAACTGCGCTGGAGAATAAATGATGCCTGGCTGCTCACCTCAACCCGATGAACGATGGAAGAGCCACCCACTTGGCGGACCACACAACGCGATGCCCTACGCCTTCGCTATACTAGGGATTAACCCCGGGCAACCCAAAACAGCAGGCGCATAGCCTGGTTTCGCAAACTACGGGTTTCCTGAGCTGAGGGAAACTTGCTGAAACCAGCGCTCTATTTCACCCCTCTGGAATAATTTACCCAGAGCGCGGTACCCAGTCGCTTTTATGACAAGTTTAACGATAAGTATGCTTATGCAAGTACATGACGATGGAAAACATAAAAAGAACATCTGAACACTTGACATAAACTGCGATCTTTACTAATTCATATTTCCTTATTACACACACACATTTAACAGACTACATGTCTAACATCTTTCTCTCTGATGACAGGGTGTACATGAATACCACACCATGTCTTTAAGAACCGAAAGCGAGGACAACACTCACATATACAATCGGTCTATCTAACCCAAAGTATCTATAATTCCTATAACAATTACTGATGCTACTCACCCTTCTCTTTTCTTTTCTTTTTTCTGTACAGGTTTGGCACTCAGCAGGTTACTACCAGTGATGGTTCCCCTCCTTCCAAAACCGCTTCCTCATCCTCTACTCCTCACAAGGGTAAAATATTCCTGAGATATTGATGCGCGTCTCCCGCCATCATCCTCGACTCTTGTGATTATCGTAACCCCCGAGGGAAATGCATGGAAATGCCTTAGGGGTAGTGTAAGTAGCAAGGACCAGGGCAGCCTTGGGTTTTCCAAGCCATCTTGGCGCCGTGCTCCATTCTATTCTCGACATCATCGATGGCTTTACTTTTTCCAAGCCTACACAGAGGCCCTCTCCATCTTCGCCTCAATATCGTCACACTTCTCCGACACCACAGCGGCAGATTTCCCTTCGGCATCCTGTCTAGCCTTTGCCCATACATCTTGTACGGCGGCCTCATCCTGTCCCTCTTCTCCGGCTCCTCAGACTTTTCCGGTATCTGGCTTCCTGATCTTCCACCATAGCTTGAATTGTTTGCACGCTTACATCAGTTGCATCCGTCGCTTGAGCACTTTGGCCAACCACAACTTCTCCTCCTCCGAAGAGACCCACATAAATGTGGGATCCCGAAGCCACAGTTTCTCCTACTTCTCCAGATTGTTCCTGCTGTAACTCCAACCAGAACTAGGATGCCTGAGGAAGCATGGGGGAAAAGCCTGGTGTCGCCTCCGCTCCAGGGGGGCGCCCTGCGAAAAAGGAAACTATTTGACTTTTGAGGTTTCATTGCTGGCATCCTCTTCAGTTAGCAAGTACTCAAGCTCGGGGGCAGTCCCCCACCTATCCTCGCACCAGCATACTCATCGTAGGACCTGAGGAGGATCACCAACAACTTCCGTGCTGGCACTTCTGTCGCCACAACCTTCGTAGAAACCATTCTAAAAAGGAACGTACACTTCTCAAATAAGGAAAACTCATACCCAAAAGCTCGGGTCTTGGAAGTTTCGCTAAAATTAGGCGGACCGGGCGTAGAAGCCCGAACCGAAGGATAAAGGGAGTAATACAATCACAGTTCCCCCAGGAACTGGAGAGCTTAGACAAGTCCTCAGTACGCGAAATAAAAAATTCATATCTCGATGCAAGTTCTTGAGTTTCCATGGCCGGTTCATAGGGTTCCCAGAATCTCAATGCCCTGCCAACAAACTCATACTTCAATGCAACGTAAAGTTGACTCACACCCCCTTGACGCAAAAGCTTCCTACATCCAAGAGCCTTGGAATGTGGAGATGACATCTAGTTTTAATAACTAAAACCATAATTATTGGTAACCATCAATGCCATTTTCGAATCAGATAATGGTAATGACATAATTGGGTTGAAGACTAATGACTCGACCGTACGTCCATATCTTTTGTGCCTATCCGTGCGGTCAGCCCGAATAAGTCCATTTCCAGGATCATTCACCAATCAATTATGTTACGTTCAATTTCAACTACAGACCAGACATGAAACATTAAGCAATGATCCGGACTTGCTAGCTCGTCCCTGACGTTGGGCAGAATCTAGCAGATACCCAGGCTTGGGGTCAGCCCTCTACCGATTATCGCATCATCCTAGCCATAACAGGACCCAATCGGATATCCTTCAGTGTTGGCACTGATGTTGTCATCATAGCATCCCTTGGAGCCAAGACTAAGTCATCAGAATGCGAAGTTATGCGTCGTGCTCCCAAGCGAACGTTCCGGGATTGGAGTTCGGGATCATACACTAAGCTATGATCATATTCACTTCGAAGCTCCAACTTCCAAGTCAATCATGACTCGGAGACACTCGTGTGCTCACCAAATGCCCAATCATCAAAGTGCACGCGCTTAGCATTTGGGTCCGACCTCGCCTCAAAGGAAGATCTACGTGACTACATGCCACGACAAACGCCAAGTATTCCCCTAACAACGACATCTGCATATGCGAGTTGCCAAAACGTTGATCAATGGGACCTGCTTGGAACGATGAATAACTTTGGCTTCGTAAATCCAAGTGATCTAACAGATACTCGAGGCAATTAAGCTCCACCCCAAAAACGTTTCAACAACCACTCAGGGCGATCGCACGCCTAGGCTATGGCAATGACCATGCGCACACACTTTGGAAACCTCAACCGAGCCGACCGACTTGCTTCATATGCATGAGCACAAAACTTAAGGGTTCAAATGTACAGACCAAATGGTCGACTCTCGATCCGAAAACTCTTCGAAAGGTAAAATGCATGCACATAAGGCCTTGGCATGCAATTCATCTCCATGTTACCCATTCCAACTCAGATCACATAGTGCGAGACCACTTGCAAAATTGTGAATTCATACGCGATTCAGACCCGACAACGAACCATTTGCACTTTGATGCAATCGGGAGTCGGCATCTAACAATCAATCTCTCTAACCTATAATAACTAGGCACCTTGGGCAAGTTGACACCTAAGCGGCAAGCTTCGAGCGAGTCAAAGCCCCTGGTAATGCTGGAATCTTAAACCCGTACCAACACATTTCAACAAGGCGACTCAGCCACTCTAAAGCGATTCATTCCCAGCATACATCTAAAGGGAAAAGTCATGACCAGTCACAAAGCGTGGCATGGATATCCTTCTATTGATCATTGCGCATGTCTTACTTCAAAGCACGTCCAGTTAAAACAAGACATACTTTGAGGGGGGAAATGTTAACCAGCTTTTTGGTCCGGTTCCCAAAGGTATGCCAGGCATGCTTGACTCAACATATCGTGTGATACTATAACGGATAAGTATAGCCAACAACATCTGTGCACCTCGCGGCACCCAAGAGTCCGCACCCCATGGGTGCGAAAGTCTGCACCGTGCGGGTACGAAAATCCGCACCCCTCGGGTGCGAATTTTCCGCACTCTAGGAGTGCGAAAATCCGCGCCCCGCAGGTGCGAATTTTCCGCACCCCGCTGGTGCGAAAATCCGCACCCCTCGGGTGTGAAAATCCACACCCCGCAAGTGCGAAAATCCACACCCTGTGGGTGCGAAAATCCGCACCCCTCGGGTGCAAATTTTCCGCACCCGCGGGTGCGAAAATCCACACCCCGCGGGTGCGAATTTGGCGCAGGTGCTAGTGGTAGGTTCTAGATTTTCTAGAGGGATATACCTTGGGGTGCGACATAACCAAATCTAGCCCCGACAAGCTCTTGGCCATGTTGAGCACCTAAAAATAGCTGACCGGCACACGTCGATCAACTATTTTTGGTTGATCACTCTATGGCATAAACCCCACACCTTTTTATCCCTTTTCCCACTCCTTTTTATCCTTTTGTGCTTTCTACCTACTCCCACCTACCCTCACCTAACTTCTCTACTATAAATATCCCCTCACTTCCCACTTCTAAGGGGTTGGTCCATGCTCTCTCTCCCAAGCTTTAATGGCTTCAATCTTCTTCCCCAAAGCCTACTAGGCACATTCCTTCATCATGCAAGGAAGAAGATGAACGTTCTTAGACCCCTGAGCGTACTCATGAGCGTTTAGCCATGCCTTCGGACATTACATCACCCTCGGATATTTCCGGACCTCTCGGACATTGTTGACCAAGTCAACGCTTCTTCCACCCGAAGAAGAAGAAGATAGACTCGATCCACTCTCCTCGGACTTCGAGCTCCAAATCCCTCACCTCGGTCTCGAGCCTCCCATGGGTTTGAAACTCAAACCCCACGAGGTACGAAAACTTGAACCCCATAGGGTCCGAAAACTCGAACACCACCAGGTTCGAAGCTCGAACCCCACCGGGTTCGAAACCTCGAGCCTCAAGGGGTTCGATCCTCCCTCACCTCGACCTCGAACCTCCACTTCCCTACTTTGGGTCCCTCAACACCGCCTCACTCTACTCCGACTCACTCGGCCTCGGCTCTGCCTCACTCGGTCTCGACTCCGCCTCACTTGACTCTGGCTCACTCGGCCTCGACTCCGCCTCGACTCATTCGGCCTCGACTCCGCCGACCTCGACTCCACCGACCTCGACTCTGCCTCATTCGACCTCGACTCTTCTTCACTCGGCCTTAACTTGGCTACTTTCGACTACACCTCGACTACTCTCGCTTAACAAGGAAGATCGATAACAAGGACTAAGAGGATATTGTTAATCATTGTAACACCCCACCTCCGTTAAGATCACTCACAAAGGGAATGCCTTAACTTTGGTGGAGCGTTTTAGTAGACAGAACAGAAATTTACAAGATAGATAAACAATACTTGAGAAATTTTAACTTTATTACAGCAGAAAACAGAAACCAGTATGGTTACATCTTTACTAAAAACTCAAGTACATAAATATCAGTTTTGTTCAGAAAATCATCGGAGTACAAAACTTTAAAATCATAATCCCCACAGAAGCTGCCATAAGGAGTCAAACCATACTTTAAGCACTCTAAGTACTTCAAGCAGAAGAAATCCGGATCAAGCTAAAGTGTTCCCTCCTTGGAAAACCTGGGGGGAACGGAAGAAAAAGGGGCGAAAACAAGCAAGGTCAGACATGAAGTCTGGCAAATCCGGTGACTTTCAGCATATGAACAGATAATAATAATCATGGCATGCAAATAAAACTGGATGAGAGACAACAGTAACAAGAGCAGCAGATGTACTTAGGTTAAACAGAAGAAACAAGATAATATTACTTTTCATTTCTCTGCACTAATACTAGTATAACAGGATTAGGTGTCACCCTAATGTCTAAACTGAAACAGAAACGAGAACGGAATAATTTCCACAAAAGAGAATGCTAGTAATGGGCCTTTACCACCCCAACAGAAACAGACAGAAACAGAATGCTAATAATGGGCCTTTACATCCCGAACAGAAACAAACAGAAACAGAGTTGCTAATAATGGGCCTTTACCACCCGAACAGAAAAAGACAGAAACAGAGTTGCTAATAATGGGCCTTTACCACTCGAAAAGAAATAGACAGAAACAAAAACAAATTAATCCCTACGGAAACAGAATGTAGAATTAGGTGTACACTAATAAATGGGCCTTTACCACCCGAACAGACGGTACCACGCAGACAGGTGTTGCCATCCAACAAAAACAGACGGTACCAACAGAAATAGATAGAACTAAGTGTACCCTAAAACCCTACCCCAAGCGATCGGCTCCCTAATACATAAATACCCTGTGTCGGCTCCACAGTAGGGTGTATCACTCCCTAAAGTGACAACCAATTGGCACAGGCCTATTTACAGATGTCACGGCGTCTTACATCCTCAGAGGCAAACCGGGATCCATGCACGCACATGACCCGGTTGGAACGCACCATCAACACCCCTCGCCATTATCAGAATGAACCACTTATAATTAGTTCAGTAAGCGTGCCCGGACCCTACCTACTGTTGGGTCAAAGTTTGATACCAGAAAGGGTTACTGACTAATATGGGTCCCAAACAACAGATGACACAAGTAATTTCCCTCCTAACCTTGTGTCCCCAGACTAACAGATTTCAGATTAACTTGTTTATAAGTTCAGACATACAGAGTTTAGATCAACTAGTTCACAGATCAGACAAGTTTTCAGACTAACAGATCAGATATACGGATTTTACAGATTTACAGATTTGTCTAACTTTGAAATTGGGCCTACAGATTCACGAAACGGGTTTGTTTAATTCATTAGTCCAATTGGTTTAACCCTATCCACCCAACACGTTTTTGACATCATATTTATCCCAGATTTGCATTAATTAAATATTAATGCACAGACCTCTCACATTAGGTCGGTAGCTTGTGGCCACTGGATATGCCGGGCGTTTCCGGGTAGACTTCTGCTACAAGCCAGATTTAACCTCGTGTCTAAGCATATTTTAGTTATGCCTACGACCTCTCACATTAGACTGACAGTTTGCGGTCGTTGGTTAAGTCGGTTGGTTCCGGGCAGACTTCTACCGTAAATAGAGTCTAACCTCGTGTCATAGCCAATTCATTTCAATACAGATTTTTCAGATATCAGACTAACTCTGTTTATTTAACAGATTAAACTTCTGTACAAGTTACAGCAGATTATTCGAGGTTCTACTAACAAGTTTTGCTTAATTTTAAATCAAGCCTACAGATTCTCATACTTCAAATTTTCAGCATTTCGGTTCCAACGGATTTCGTCATTCAACAGATTAAATAGATAACAGATCTTGCTGATTAGGCTATTTAGCAGATTTAGCAGATAAGGCAATTTAACATAATTAGCAGATTCGGCAATTCAATCTAATTAGCAGTTTAGGAAATATAACAGAACTAGCGGATTAGGCAATATAACAGATTTAGCGGATAACAGATTTAGAAGATTATATATATATATATATATATCATATCTTAACTAATCATAAATTTAGTCTAAACTCACTTGCCAAATCATGGTCATAATTCATAATACCACATCTTGCTCCGATTTTTAGTTAAACATTACACAGTACGGAATATTCTCCATAAATCACGATAAACAGTATGAATTATGCCAAATTATAGCCTATGATGCCAAATATCCAAAACCCCTTATTTAGGCGCATTTACATTAATAGTTATCATATTTTTGTATAGGCCTCTACGCCTAAGTCACATGTTCCTTTTTCAAGTCATGAGTTTTTACATAAAAGAATATGTCCAAAAATCTAGATTTTTAAACTATAACATGTAGTATGTTCTCAACATGCATTACCATTCATGCATAACATGTTGTAAATTATCTTTAAACTCTAACATCAGACCTTGATTTAAAACATGAATTATGCCCCCAAGTTTCAGGTTGTCCTATAATTCCCTTTCTCCTAAATCACATATTATCATAACTAGTATGAACAGATCTAGATCTAACATATGTTTATTTCTCAAATTAACTACAGATCTAGATTACAACATGTACTATGTATCTAAATTAGTTTCATTTTTACGGTTAAATCTACGCCCGAATCTCAAGTCATAAGTCCAATATATTTTATGTCTCAATCTCAATTCATATGTTAAATATGCCACATGTCCAATTATATGCCTCAGATTTTATGTCATGCCCTCGAATCAGTCCTGTCCAATTATGCATCATTCATTATTTGTCCCAAACATTTTAGCGTTCGCGCGTTAATCTCTTATGAGATTTGGTTCAGGCTCGTAGTAGCCTGGCTATAGGACAGAAAGAAGAAAGAGATACAAAATAAGATAGATCTAAACAGAACAGAACAGACATAACCTCAAATTTAGATTTACAGTTCATGTCACAATCATAATTAACGTTTATAGCGGAAAATAATTGTACTTGCCTTTCGTGGTTTAAGAAAGGAAATAAACTAGTGTTGATGTAGAAATGCTGAATTATTCCTCTTTAATTGTCGTAGCTCTAAACTTGGATTTGAGATTTGATTTAGCTTCTAATTCTATTCAGGTTGGAAGAAGATTCATCAGTCCAAGTTTTGATTCCAGCAGGGTAGCGACGCCATTTTTATTTTTAATTAGAACAGAGGCAGAATATAGATAGAATGAAATTGTGTAGAGAAGATGAGGCTAGGGGGCTGTTTATATAGGATTAGGCGGACGAATCTAGACAGAAAACGAGTCTAAATACATCAGAATGCATCAGGTTCAGAAAGTGGGTTTCGGGAGCAGGTCGACCCCAGGTCGACACTATGGTCGACCTGGCCCTGGGAGGTCGACACAATAGTCGACCCCCAGGTTGACCTGGTCCATGGGCGGGAATTTTCCCGCCCAGCCTGTTCTAGAGTTTTGAATTCGAATTTGAATCCGAATTTTCGAGCTGTTTTCGATTCTGAAATTCTCTGAAACTTCGGAGGGCCATTTCTCCCTCATACGGACTCTGTTTCTCGAAAACTCGGATCGTTTCCAAGCAGAATTTCGTTACGAACGCAATGGCGCAACCCGTTTCCCTTGATTCTTATTTTATAATTTAATTATTCTTTGATTTGTTACTTATACGATCATAGAAAATACGGGGTGTTACAATCATTGTAGCTTTTTATAATAGCTTTATTGTAGTTTGTTGCAATGGAATAAAATTAGTATAGCCTTCAAAGTGGACGTAGGCCCCGACGGGCTGAACCACTATAAATAACTGTGTCCTTTACTTCCCCGCACATTATTTCCGCATTTCTTATGATTCTCCGCTCTGGACTTAAAAGTTCCAAATTTTTGGAACTCTCTGGTGTTGACGACAATTTTAGGCGTCAACATATATGTCAATATACATCTAAAGATTGCGACCATCTTTTTTTTTCGTGTAAATTTTCGAAGAGGATCATCAAACAATTACTTCCAGAATACTTCAATTTGGACATCAACTAGGATAGTAATTTCAATAGTTTCATGACATACCTAAGTGATGGTTAGCGAAGAAAAGATCTGATAAGAGTAAAGCACAACGTTTCCTTCGTAGCTGCAATTTATTGGATTTGGAAAGAGTGAAACAAACACTACAAGAAAATGTGACATATATAGCATCATATAATAGCATTATAATTTAAGTGCCAAATGAAAACCATTAGAATAAAAAAGTAACCATAAATTGTGCTATATAAAATGTGTAAAGAGAGGAATCCGCTATATTTAACCCATTCCCTTAAAAAAGCGGGAGTCCAAAACTTAGGCAGTATTCATTTTAGTAAAGTAGAAACGAGGCCACCCAAACAAAAAATTCCATCTTCTTAACTTTTGTGTACCCTCGCTTGACCTAAATTATGCCTGGCTCCAAATTTGTTCTTTTCACTCCAAAAAGCAAATCAATCGATGTTCAATTCACTCCATTGACGATCTCAGCCGTAACTTGACACCATTTCATATTTACTCCAAACCAACATCAAAGTTATTTGGCAATAGGTACTCAAACCCTTCAGCAATTCGTTTATTCAAACTTAACCTTTTTGTTTTTGTAAGCTCACTGGCTGGTTTTTCATTGATTGATTTTGGATAATTTGTAAACTAAAGTATGTATTGTTAGTAATTTTTGGTCATTTAGGTTTCCTAGAGTATATGTATTCTAATTTGAATTTTTTCAAACTATTGATTTTTCTTTAGATTTGTTAAATGACGAACAGTCGGCTTTATGTGAAGTGAAGTGATATCGAGGGATTTCATGCTTTTACTCTAGAAAAAGCCATGATTAAACGGATTTATGCATAAGGGCTTTATTTAGGAATATTGAACATATTGGCTTTAAAGAAGGAAAACTAAAGATTTGTGCACTGAGATTTACACGGTGTTTTGTTGATTTGAATGTTTGCTTCAAGGTTTTTACATTTTACGACATCTTATATGCATGTAAGGAAACTATGGAAATTTATTTGCAAAATGTATTCTTTGCTACAAGTGTAGTCGTAACATGTGAGTAAGCATAACCTACCAACATGTTGCATTGTACAGGCATAAATATATTCATGCCAAGCAATTTTTGTAACATAGATCTAGAAAATTTTAGGTCACAAAAGTTTGTTGATTTCCTAGTTGAAGCTACACACAATAAGTTTGAAAGTGTTGATATCCAAAATCTCTTTAAATTTCCTTATGCTTTTGTACCTGTTTCTGGCCATGGCCATGCTCATAGACAGGGACGTCACCAGGAATTTATCTTGGGGTGGGCAGATTACACGACTGATAAATAAAAACATAAATTTATCATATCCATGCATATCAAAATAACCAAGATTTACTAAGTGTATTTACAAACAAAAGTATTACAAACATTTGCACCCAAAATGACAAGGACCCGTAGAAAATAAAATCAGTAAAAAAAACTTTTATTAACTGCTAGCTACTGTTGTCTCGAATAACAAAGCACTACATACATATAAAGCAAAATGACCTGAAAATTCTCCTACTTTTGTGGCATAATAGTAACACTATGCGGCAATATTAAAGCACGTGACTGATTAACAAACTTATTTAACTAAACAAATACAAAGGAATTAAACACCGCATATTTGTTTCCAGTTTGAGTTTATTTCCCTAAACCTTGCCCCGGGCAGCTGCCCACCCGAGCTCCTATGTAGTTACGTCCCTGCTCATAGAAGATCCTCAAACACATATTGTTAAATCATATATATGTGACTATGTCATATAATGCACAACAAGTCATAGTTACCCATGTTTTTTGATCTATTAATGTAGACCATGGTTGACTTCACCACTACATATTACCCACCATGCACAACAAATACCCAGATGTTTTGCTCCTTAAGTTTGATGTTGACGCATAATTTGTAAGTCTAACTCTTCCTTGTAGCAAAACAATATTTCTTGCTTCCCATTTTTACTCCTTTTGAATATATCCAGTTTTCACTCTCTTATGTACATATGTGCTCATTACAGTAAAAAAATTGTTTCGTAGAATTAGGATAACAACAAGAAGAAATGGTATGGAATAAAAAGAGATGTATTGTTTTCTTGAATTATGACTTTGGTACTTAGAGAATTACTTGAGTTATCTAAAGTGATTCCCTAATAATGCCAATCATTTTCTTCTCCTTGATTAAAAAATATATTATTAACTCTTTGTTTAAATATTATTTACTCTTTGTTTTTCTCTAGTTCAAAATATTTAACATAAAAAGCCGGTTTTCTCGTCTTTGTTTGCAACATTGGATTTTCGACGAATGTAACTTATGAATTGGTAGGACAACTAATTAAACATGGTTGACTCTGTTATTTAAAATTTGTAAGTACCCTAATTTTTGTTTTTGTTTTTGCAGGATGTAGCCTACCTCTAAATTGTTTAGGGATGGTAATTTTTTTGTCGAATTTGCGGGTGGTCATAGGCCAGAGTTGGAATATAGGATTCAGCAGCTCATGTAAGGTTTAAAGTCTCTTTTATTAGTAAGCTATCAGGAATCTTGCTTTGACATATTTAGACATTAATGTAGTTAGCCTCATGATTATGTTTTTCCATGTAAGCTAGTAATGCTTGAGAGATCAATTAAAATTTTCATAATGTAATGAATGATTTTTACGGATATGAACATGACAGTCTCGCATAAAGTCAATAGGTTATCATTTATAGATTGTAATTTTTTTATAATATGTTGGTGTTCGTATAGTTAGCGGAATGCATGAACATAATAAATGCTTTTCCATTCGAAACATTACAACTAAATACAAAATTTGTTGTCATGTTAACTAAGTTATAAGAAAGTTAATGTGATCTGAAGTTAAATATTTCACGGACATACCTAGAATATATTTAAACTACAAGTAAACATAGTCTACTGAAATCATTATTTCATCATCCTTATATAATAGGATGAAAATTATGAACTATTCGCATGCTCATCGCAAGTGGCAATAAAGTAAGTTATGTAGAAAATCCTACCTGATATGAGTAAACCACTCGATATTTTCTTTGCATTATTAAGACTGACGATAAGTTGGCTCGTAGAGAACTTGATTTCACATACCAGTTCACTAGTTGTCTTACAGCTATCTTTACACTGATTCATCTTTTTGATGTTGTTTTCTATTGTAATGTTTGCGATACTTTCAAATATTTCACCGCCGACCAACAATTCAACACAGAGTGCTCAGTTCTGAAATATTGAAGAAAACATTTGAATCCTTCACTGAATATAGAGAACATGTAACTTCCAGATATTTTAAATAATTATATATCATTTTTTTAATATTAAGATTTATATCTTAAGTTATGTATTTATTACTAAAGTATTTGGATGCACCTAGTTATCTTTACTTAGTTATGTAATCGGAAAATCGTAAATAAATGGCAAATAGAACCAGAAATATAGTTTCATTAGTACTTGAGTACTTTAAAAGTTCTATACATACATACATACATACATACATATATATATGTGTGTGTATATATATATATATATGTGTGTGTGTGTGTGTGTGTGTGTGTGCGCGCGCACGCATGTTATTTTAAAAAATCTATATGTGTGTGTATGAGTATATATATGCATGCATTATTACAAGCATGGTCCGCCATTTTTATACAACGCAGAGGATATTGATTGCCTTATTTTTCAATGATATTTAAAACAAATTAAGAAATTTGGCCTTAAAAATTCTTGTGTAACAAACGGCATACTAAATTCATACCTTTTAAAAATGATTTTGTATGTCAAATGCCATCTTATATTAAAACCCCTAGGAATAGGATACAACATTTCCGAGTTGTAGCATACTGCCATCTGTAACTGCAAAACGAGAAATTACATGGATGCTACATAACACAACATCGGTCATGCTAGATGGTTTAACTGGTATCCATTACTGTGGCGGAAATTTACCGTTACCTTTCAAAATGGCTCTTAGTAAAATTAGTACCAGTTGATGTCAGTGCTAATTACTACCTATGTATTGACCATTGAACCAAAATTGGTACATAAATAGGCTAAAATGTAATACAGCTAAAATGTATCATGGAGCTTCTACTGGTAATGTAGACATATTTATGCCTGAGCCTAAGGTCTTTTAAAGTATGAGTCATTATTTTGTAAGAATTAATGCTGCCTGGTGAAGTGAAATTGCATTTCACCTTGGGTTGGCTAATTTACTAAAAACAATTACGGATACAATTTTTTGTGTATAACCCTCGCTCTTCCTCCTATTAGTTTTAGCAATCAAGGTTTTTTGAAACATATACTATTTATGTAGGCTCTTTGTTATCTTCCTCTTGACAATTTGCTTGAAGTGATCATATGCTTTTCCAAGCTCTAAAATACGTGCTCTGATGATTTTCATGTCTTCACTGTTTTGCAACTGATCTGAGTTCTCACGCTGATTGGGTTTATCATCCTAGGCGGGGATGGTGCAATAGTAGGACTCAAGTATGTTATTTTTTTTGTTATAGTTTATGTTTATCTCATTTGTTATCTGAAATTTTTTGTTACAACTATATTGTGTTACAGAGTCTTTCCTTTGGTAAAGAAGTGAAAAAATTGGTCCACTTGATTCTTCTTGGCATTGCGATAGTTTTTGGTGCTGTTGGAATTTTCATACCTTAATAGCAATTGGCGTTAATTAAAGGAAAAAAATCTTTGATCTTTTAAAAACTCAATTAAAGGGAAAAAAAACTGAAAATCTTCATTCCCTAATAGCAATTGGCGTTAATTAGCAAGAAAAGATCATGTGAGAAGCAAATTTGGATCCTTCGTTTTTGCTATATTAAATTACCATTAATGGAATTTCTTTAGTACTAAGGTATTCACGTATTAATAGTATGAAAAGATGGGTGCAAAGAATGAAAAAGTCAATTTGTGCACCTTTGCAGGAAATTAATTTTGAAGATGAAAAGCGATGATAAATTTTTCTTTTTGTAAATTAAGTAACTTCTCATGTAAGTATATGAGATGGTGCTTTGTGGATGATTCACTCTATGCAGGTTGAAATTTTCACTTGTGTGATGCATAGACCTATAATATAACATAAGAAAAGGTTATTCTTTACCATTTAAGAAAAATAATAATTAAATAGCATGACAAATTTGGATAATAGTTTCATTTATCAATTTTGAAAGTATTATTAAAGGCAACCCACAAAGAAAGAAGTAATGATATTTTATATAGGACTTTAAGGAGAAAATGTTAGGATACAAACACTGAATGACACCAACTAATACGGATAAGATCATTATTATGGAAAAATGGGATGGATAATTGTAAATCGATTCCTCAAATAAAAGAGAAATGAGTATTTGGCATCAGTCTAAACGAGGACTGAGTATATAAACTACCATGCATTGCATTTTATAGGTAAATATATAACAGGAAAATATTTAGAAGGACAAAAGTGAAGGCCTTTTTATCCATAAGGACAGCCCACTAAAATTTTACTCAGAAGGACAATATACTGAAAATTAATTTCGGCCGCTGCTTTCTTCTTCTCCCTCTCTCGCGCTCGCGTGTATCTCTGTTTCTTCCTTAATCACGAAATCAAAAAATAACGAAAACAGAAATCGAGACATCACAAATATCAGAAGACATTAAAATCGAAATTCGAATTCAAAGACAAAAATCACGAAATCAAAATCACGACCGTAAATCAGCTGAAACAAAAACCCTAGAAAAAAAAAATAGGTCGAACAACAAAAATCCATTCGAAATCACAATTGAATGGGATAAAAATATTTTTCAAACGATCTAAAGCGTATATGAAGAACACGAAATGGTTGAAACGATTTTTTTAGGTTGGAAATGTTTTTTTTTCATTTTACCACTACTACAGTCCGTAGGTATCATTTTTGTAGTTATCATTTTTCCTGTTTTAACTTTAAAAACATAGCAGCAGTTTTTAGTTATCATTTTTCTATTTTTCTAGTTATCATTTTTACTGTTTTAACTGTGTTTCATGTTTTTTTCAGGAGATTTTGTTGCTGTGTTAATTTTGAAGTTATATTGTTGTATCAGCGTTGAAACTAAGTCGAACTTTTACCATTTTTAATCAATAAAACTGTGATATAAATTTTTTTCCCATTATTTTATCTTCAAAACATTGCATCAGTATTTAGGTATCATTTGTCTAATTTTTTAGGTATCATTTTTTCTGTTTTAACTGTGTTTTGTGTTCTTTTGATGTGATTTTATTGCTGTGTTAATTTTGAAACTGTTTTTTTGCATCAACTTCGTCACTCGGTCGAACGTATTTCATTTTATTCAATCAAACTGTGATGTAAACAATTTTTGCATTAATTTTTCTTTAAAACAGCGATGCAGTTTGTAGGTATCATTTTCCTATTTTTTTAGGTATCATTTTATATGTTTTATTCAATCAAACTGTTATGTTTTATGTTATCTTTTGTTATCAGTTTTATAAGTTGGTACGGCTAAGCTACAGTTTTTCTCATTTTCAGAGTTCATGAATATCAGTTTTTTAATATTGTAGTTATTCATTTGTTTGTTATATTTTTTCATTAGTTTTTCTTCAAAACATTGAATCAGTTTTTAGGTATCAGTTTTCTATTTTTTTGAGTATCAGTTTTAATGTTTTAACTGTGTTAAGTGTTTTTTCATGTGATTTTTTGTTGTGTTACAGTAAAAATGATACCTTAAAAAATATAAAAATGATACCTTAAAACTGCAGTAATATTTAATATAACATAGAAATTACACCAAAAATGATACCTTAAAAAATATAAAAATGATAACTAAAAACTGCTGTGATGTTTAACATAACACATAAACTAAAGTAAAAATGATAACTACAAAAATAGCAAAATGATAACTAAAAACTGCTGCTACGTTTTAAAGCTAAAACAGAAAAAATGATAACTAAAAAAATAGAAAAATGATACCTACGAACTGAAATACTATTAACGCAAAAAAAAAAAAAAAAATCCAATCACAAAAAAAATGTTTCAACAATTTCGATTTCTTCAATTGTGTTTTCCATCGGTAGAAAAATATTACTATTCAATTCAATTGTGATTTCGAATGAATTTATATTGTTCGACAATTTTTTTTCTAGGGTTTTTGTTTCTCGCGATTTTTGTTTCGAACGCTTTTCTATTCGATTTCGATTTCGTGATGTTTGAATTCGATTTCAAATTTCGTTTTTGTGATATTCTGAAATTTGTGATTTTGCAATTCATGATATCGTGATTTTTTTATTTCGTGATTACCGATGCGCAAGAGGAGAGAACAAGAAAGAAGCGGCCGATTTTTCTTCTTCTGTGTATTGTCCTTTAGGATAAAATATTAGGCGGCTGTCCTTATGGATAAATTTTAGTGGGCTTTTGTCCTTAAATTTTTTTTCCCCAATATATAAATTAAGGAATTGATGTGAATACACAAAATTTTGTTGGCTTGAAATTTAGCATCCCCTTCGAAAACAGTAAAGAGAAAAACATCCAGAATATTCTGTAATTATATTCAAATATAGCTAAGTTAGAAATAAAATTACTCCTTGATATCATGACTAGGTCAGGTAATAATTATTTCCTCATCTAGAATTTTCTACTTGCTATCTAACAGATCCAATGTTCTAAATGAAATTGCTATGATTTTGATATCAAGCATAAATAATTATATTTTTGAAAATAGCTATCTGACAGGAAGTTTACCCTAGAGATGACCATTTACAAATAAAAGTGTTAAAATCTTTTAGTTCAAAATTTTGTCACATGCTGACATTTCCCATCCTAAAATACTATAATTCTAATTTTTTTTATGATGACTATTACATTTAAATTTCATTTTTAGGTTTATCCAATTTCTTTATCTGCAAAACATATGTAGATTGCTATTATTTGTAATATGATATATACTTTCATAAACGTGACTTAATAATGCTTATGAGATTGAAAACTGCTCTTTTATAAAGGTTGAGGGATGGAACATTGTGCTTATAGTCAAGGAACTATTCACTCATGTACCAACCATTATTTTCGGTGCTGATACAGCTGTAAATATATATAAGAAGAGAATACATGTTAGCAAGGTACTTTATTATGTGGCATCAAATATCTGCTGCCGATTATTGTTCTTGTTTAACTTTATTGATTAAGGTACTTTATTCATGTATTCCATTTTCTTATTCTTTTTATTTCTACGGATCTATATGTCGATAACAGTATGATTGGGGGGAGGGGGGGATGAGGGTTCAAATTTGAATTACCTTTTCATTTTATCTCAGTATATCCAAAATTCAAGTAATATTCAGGCAACATATTCGCCCTCAAAATTCAAGTAATATTCATTCAATAAAATAACTTGCATGCCAAAAGCAAGGGAATGTAAACAAGTATATTCAATCACTCTTATGTCTTAATCCGCAGGACAAATCTCGACAAGTAGATTGTTTTCTTGCTATGGTAGTACGGTTGATGATAGACAAACGTGACATTAAATTGGTATAATTGTAAATATAGTACCGTGATTGGAAACAAACGATCCCACATGTTAGATGGGCCGGCGTCGCCAAGAAAAAACATGTTAATTGGTATTTTTAGGTACACCTACACAGTAACACATGATTGGAAACAAACGATGAAGAAGTCGTGGTTGTAGCACTTCTAGGCTGGTAGTTATAATTGCTTGCTGAGATCCCTGCTGATGTGATTAAAAGTTAAAACTAGTTTGTTGTTTCAATAATCAATCTTAAAAATTTCCTGCTTTGGTAATGTTTTACAGGTTACTAGGTTAGCTTCCCAGTACAGGTAGTGTGTGAATATAAGTTATGCAAGTGACCATTTGGCAAATATTTAGGCATCTACAAATTCAGTCCAAAACAAGGCAAACTAAACTTTTGAGTAAGAGGTTCATGTTGTTTGTAAAGAGCCTTACACAAAAGAGATATTGAGGTTATACTTTCTGAATTATTCATGTTGTATGTAAACGAAACAGCATGTTCAGAATGATTAATAAATTGGTATTGGATAAACTATCGTGATTTAGTTTCTGAAATTACTGGTGATAATTCAAACGGTTTGATAAGAAGATGTTAAATATTATGTCATGCTAATTTCATATCTGCTGTTCAACGTCATTTGCACTAAATTTATGATTTATAATAGTAGAAATTGGAATCTGGTTTGAGACGATTTACAGTGTTTTTCATTAGCCGTTTGAAGCTACTGGTAGCGGTAACACTCATACCTATGTTTAGAGATAGGATTGAGGATTGAAGAGAAAGACTCTATTAGTTATGTTAATAAATTACGGCGTTAAAGATCTCTCGGTATACTTAAATGGAAATAACTCAAACGAGGAACTGCTCATGTACGAAAACCTTTAAGCAACAGAGAACACGAGTGTTAACCGCTTTTCAACCTTACAGTGAAACAGAAAACGTGGGTGTTTAGCATGCAAAAACCACGGAGCAACTTGATTACATGAGCTAAAATGCAAGATGGATCACACTTGTAGGCTTAGGAATAGACGACCTCATCGTGGGTCCAACTTTAGTTTATTTCCAATTTTTAATTTTAGTCGGATGTACTTTATGTTTATTTTAGTTGTATCTGGATTAGTATGCTAACTTTGTTATGTCTTTTCTGAATGTTAATAAAAACGTACAAATATATATATATATACATACATACACACACACAATATATACATACACACACACACATCCATACAAGGGGATAGTTGGCTGAATACACTTTGAAAAACATAAAATTGGGTTGTATGTCTGAACACACTTAGAAAAAAAAATCATTGCTTAATTTGATGCATCAATACTTGTTAATAACGTTCACCAGTGGTTGCTTCTAATCATTTGTATAGTAATACCATTCATCTATTATCGCTAACAGGTTGATTACCTTTTATGGTAACATATTTGGCTGATAAAGTTATTGTCTATGAGGGGAAACCGTATATTGATTGTAAAGCGAATTCTCCTCAATCGTTAGTGTCTGGGATGAACCTTTTCATATCAGTAAGTTCTACTTTATTATGTGCCCAATCCTTTTATTTTTCTCTGGCTATTAAGTTATGTTGTTTGGTAGCTTTCAAATCTGGCTATTACATTTCCATGATTTTAATAGTGAAATCTTTTTATTTCTTATTGTGAAATAACCTAGAGAACGTTTGTTTACTCTATGGAAATATGTGCCTGCCAAACACATACTTCAGGTGCACGTGACATAGTGAAATCTTTATTTAGTACTTTAGGCTACGATTATGTCTATAATATGACGATTGCAGTTTTGTTGCACTGTAAAAAAGTATCATTAGTCAGTGGTATGGCTTGTTGGTTCCCGCCACATGAATGGTTGAATCTGAGACGGGAGTAATCATTACACGCATAGTTAATAAAATCTATGATAGAAACTTAGTTTGGTGAATTGTTCTTGGCTAATATTGGTGTTGCGATGATGTTGTTGATAAAACATAGTTTGATTAAACTTTTACTTAACAAAATCTATGATAGAAGTGTAGAGTCTTAAAATTCCCAAAGAGGGTTCCTTGACATTTGATGACAACCCTTTTTTTCCATCTCTATAGCACATTTTCTGGTTAGATTTTTTGCTTGTTTGGCAGGAGTGATAATGTTTGTGATGCATGTAGTATTGGCAATTACTAATCTTTTCTTGGAGCTATTGGGTTGCGTTCACCACAAACCTCAACTCAGTTGTTTTGTACGACTTGTCCAAAGTGGACGGATAATGTGGAAATAATTCTTTTTGTATTGTCGTCATTCAGGTAAACCTGAAATTTTAAATACATATGAACCATACTATGATGGATTTGTCATGGATAAGAATAAACTTTGGTATACTGCAAGGGTTTGGAAAGATAAAGAACCATAAAAATAATCATAATGCAGCCTACACTACCTTCAAAAGTGGAACAGACTGCAGGTATACCAAACTGATTGTTTTTCGAAAGTTACCCACACATTTTTATACATTAGAATTAAGCACATCATAAACAAAATACAATGAAAACATTCAGGGTTTATTATCAATCAATCCATGAACACCTCTTACAATAAACTAGGTTTATTATTAACAGAAAAAAAGGAAAGGAGGGTGAATTCTTGCATTAGAATTAAGCTCTTTGTTCAACATATGACCCAGAAATACCCGAGGTGCCAAGTAAACTTACCTGGAGAAAAAAAAAAGCCAAAATTACAGTCAACGGTCAGGAGTAACAACTGTTTGCCAACATAATTTTGCAAAAATATAAAGTAGAGCTTAATATTCTATCTACAAATGAAAATTTGCCTATAGATATGCATATTCAAAGGCATATGGCAGGAGACGAGGGAAAAACTCTAACTGATTGCATTTGATATATCTGAAAAGAGGGAAGAAAAGAGAAGAAATCTGCTATTAATTTTTATACGTTATTTTACAAACTGATTGCATTACATGTTTTTTACAATCTACTATTAGTATGATTTGTTCATGAGAGAACTATTGCATTGATAATGGAAATTGTATGTTTTGTTGTGAGTTTTGGAGACAGTGATTGCTATAAGACTGTAACTTGTGCTTGTGAATTGCAGGTTCTAGAAGTTGGACGAGCATACAAGCTGAAGACAGTGATTTTTCATGTAATCTTGTTTTGAAACGATGTTTGAACAACATGCATGTTGACTTGTTTCTATATTTATTAGTAGATATTAACTATGACTTTGTAATCGAAATCAAATATGCTTTTGGTATTAGTTTTTTGCTATTGACAGTTTTGTCTTGTGAATTTACTGCTTAATTGTTTGAACTGTGCACAAATATAAGAGATTTGCTATATAAAGATCATAGCTGAAATTTGTGCTATATATTAGTGGAAAATTGCACTTATGGAAATAAAAGGTGAAATGCTATGTAAAAAATTAAGTAGTGTGGAAAATCTTTTCATATCATTGAATGTGTGCTTTGAAAACACTAAAAACGCTATATATACTACAAATATTCATAGCGGAAAACTCCACTTATGGAATCAAAATGTGAAATGCTATATAAAATATAAACCGTGTAGAAAACTTTTCATATCAGTGAATATGAGCTATGAAAGCAGTGATAATGCTATAAAAAAAGCGAGTATTTAACATAGCAAGGTCCGAATGCTATTGATAGCGGAATTTTAAAAAAAAAAAATGAAAAACATTTTTCATAACAATGAATATGTGCTATGAAATTATTGATAACGCTATAAAAAATAACTGAGATTTTAGTAGGCAAATATAATTGCAAGGTCTGAATGCTATGTAAAACATTTCATACTGGTGAATGTGCGCTATAAAATGTATAATACTATAGCATTTAGATTTGAGCTATAAGATATAACAGGGCTATTATTACATGTCGTTATATAGCATCGTCACTAATGCTATGATAACATATTATAGCGTTTTTCACGTGCCATTAAATGGTAAATCTGTTGTAGTGAGATGAATTTTCTATCATAGGAAGACAATGAAGGATATCATCAAATTAGTGGAAAACGATGTTGAAATAATCATGAGAAATCAGAGAAAAAGGCTTACAGCATCTGAGAGAGCACCACAATCTGGTACTGATGCAGATGGTCTAGCAATGATCTCGGAATCGCATATTGGTAGTTGAAACCTAACATCACCATGATTTCATTTGTTAGAATCATTTTGGGAAGGTGATGAGTTTAAGTGAGTTGTCGATTTGTGTTTATTCTTGTTATAGATTTAACTAGACTGATTATTAATGTTTGGCTGTATTCATTTGAGCATTGTTTGCGGGCTCCTCTTGGATTGAAAAAGCCTTAATAAAGCTATACCCATTTTCAAAAAAAAAATTGTAATAAGATACATATTACCAAATTATTAGTTTTTGTGTAAATGTCTTATATGATAGTAAAGAAGTACTAAAGGGAATTACATTGTAAAGTATTCAAGGCAATAACTTTCCTTTTGGAAATGGCGTCAAACATTTTCACTTTTCTGCCTCCTTATTCGTTTTCTTCCTCCATTTCTTTCAAAGATGACTCCATTCTTTACTTTTTCTCCTCCTCATACAATACCTACTTTCGACATGCATGGTGCCTTGTTGTTGCTTTCCACTCAGACCATATTTTCAATTTCATAGATCCACTCCGACCTTCAATCGCTATAACCCTAAAATTGCTCTTGATGATCCACGAGCATAAGATCTTGCACGGTGTCATAGTGCAATCAGCTAGACCTATAGAAATCTCTACGGCCCCTCCTAAGTGATTGTTTACAGCAATCGAGGGTTAGGTATGATTTGGTTATGGATCTTTGTTTACTTTGCTATGACGATCATGAGCTGTTGAATTTTTTAGCTTGCATCTTCACACTCTAGGGGTATGCTGATCTTTTGGGGTTCGCTGGATTTGTTTTTCCATGTTTCGAGTGATGTTTTTGGTTTGAATTGATTGCTTTTTATCGTTCGCTATCCATTACCTTGCTCTTCCATATTTGTGAAGCACCACTCTGCTTTTTGCTAAGTTGGTTGTGGTGATTTCTTCCATTTGATGATCCTTCTCATTCCTTTAACTGTGTCATATGCTACTGTTCTTATAGTGATGATCATTGCCTCGCTTTAGCTTAATTACACTTTGTAGTCGGGTCTTCACTGTGTGTGTTCTTTGTTCACTGTTCTTGGTTTTATTTGTTGAAGATCTGTGTAGTACTTCTATTTTTCTTTGGCTAGCCTCACTGCAGATGTGTTGTGTCACATTGTTAATGTCATATTTGAAATGTGAGTTGGGTTGGTGCTTAATTAAGTGTGTTGTTCTTGTTAATGTCTTTGCTACAGCCTAGTTTTCCATTGTTAGTTCATTCTGGTGAGGTCGTGCTCGCTGCTGTGAAGATTTCTCTAGGAAATACTAATGTGATATGTAGCTTGGCTATGATGTGATCTATGTTAAGATGTGATCTTTGCCTACTTGTAATTTCTAGCATGTCTTGTGATTAGGTGTTGTACTAGTAGCGACAATGAGAAATTCGTATAAGCTGCAATGTTTGTGTGTCCTTTATGTTATTTATTTACGACGGAATTGTTTTTTACTCCCTGCATGGAGTTTGACATGTGCGTATACTCCCTGTGTGGAGTTTGAAATTTTGTAGTCTGGTTTGCTTTAGCAAGCTCAATGCTGTAAATTTGTATACTTGAAGTGATCATTTCACTATAAAAACCGTCTGTAGTAGGTTGGAACTCGACCAATATCGTGTTATTCCTTTGTAATCGTTGTTTGTTATGATATTATGAAACACTATAAAACCGGTCGGCTTAGCCAAAAAAGGAAATTGCATATATTATCATATTACACCTTGTCCTTTTCTTTTATTATTGAAATAATCCTAAGAGCCTAGGTTGCAAGTTATTTTGATTGCATTCTTTTATTTCCCTATTATTTCTTTAGATGTGGGAGGAATATTATATGTTTTGTTGAGAAATCTTGGGAAACTTGATTTGTAAGCCTTGAATTTTGGTCAGGATTGACATTTCTATGTTAGAATGTTTCCTTTACGTGTGCCATAAATTATGCCCTTATTTATGTGTAATAATAAATGTTAACATATTATAAATGCATATTAAATTTGTTTAATTAGGAATTTGAATTTAAAATTTTCTCATAGGAAATTTGTATGTGTGTGAGTATTAAAGGCTTTTTATGAACATTAATGACATATGACACGAGGTTAACCCCTACTTGTAGTAGAAGCCTGCTCGGAACCGACTGACAAATCCAACATCTACAAGAAGTCGGGTTAATGTGAGATGTCTAGTTCCATGGACCATTATAATAAAAAAATAAAGAAGAAAGGTTAATCCCTACTTATAGTAGAAGCCTTCCCAGAGCCGATCAATATATCCAGCAACTACAAGAAGTCGGTTTAATGTGAGATGTCTTGTGTGTTAAATACATGTGTGAAATAATCCCGCCTCGAGAAGGAATTAAGTGGATGACCTACCTTATTTGTGTATGAAGTGGCTAGACAAGGTCCATTCTAAATATCACTCCTTGGTTTTGGACTAAAGTTGTGGGACCCACCCTTATTAGGTATTAAGTGGTCATTGGGTCTTCCTTTCTCTAATAAAATTTTGAGGTATTAAATAGCCTTAAATAAAAAGATAAACATATGAGTTAGGTAGTTATCCACTTTTTATCTACGAGTTATGCAAGGGCGTACCTAGGGATGAGTCAATAAGAGTTATATATAGCATGTAAGAGGGGTTGCCAGTCTAATGGAAGTATTAAGTGACTAGAAGTTCACCCGTACTGCCGGTTAAATAGTAAAGCAAGGTAATGTCGTAGGGGTCAAAAAGGGTGATGAGTGTCTACCATCACATAGTATTAAGCGATAAATTACTATTTCTCGCATTACAATTGAGAGAATATTTAAAAATGTTAAACGAGGTCTTAAATAACTAGGATCCACAATAAAATACTAAGTGATCAGAAGAATCCTCCAATATGGTATTAAGTGATTGTAGGAATTCACCCATATATAAATATAAAATAGCCTTAAGTGACTGAATGGTAGTTTTCCTCGTAGGATATTAAGTGATAAAAGGAATTTACCCTTAGGGTACTAAGTGATTGTGAAAATCTGCCAGTACGTATACATAATGGCTGTTAACCTGCATTTTGGTCTGGTTCCCAAAAGCACACCAGGCACGCTCGACTCAACAAATCGCGTGGCACCAAAGCCCAAATTCCCCTAAAACACCCAGGGTTCTAGACCAAGAGAAGTTGTGCAAACAGAATCCCCACATCTCGTCAAAACAGTGTATTTAACACATTTTCGTATCCCTCAACTGCCAGAAGTTTTGAACCCCCTTTGGTTTGACTCCCTCTTCTCCAATAAAGCTTCGTATCCCTCGGCCTCCATGTCCTTTAGACCCCTCTATACCAAAAGCTCTGTGTCCCTCCACTTTGAACCCCATGTGACCAAAAACCTCAACTCCCTCGGCTCACAAAACCTTCGTATCCCTCACCTCTAATGCATTTCATATCCTACCTTTTCGGACCCGACTGCGGTACACCCAACGTATCCCCAGGGATACGAGTTCGTATCCCTCAGGGATATGAGAATCTCGTATTTCCCAGGGATATGCACTTACCGTATCCCTAGGGATACGAGTTCATATTCCTTAGGGGATACGAGAAACTCGTATCCCCTAAGCATATAGAACAACCGTATCCCTTTAGGGATACGTTATTTTGTATCCCAAGGGATACGAACCTCGTATCCCTTGGATATGAATCTCATATCCCTTGGATATGAAATTTGTATCACTCGGGAGGGATACGGGAATTTCCTGTGTGTTTCCAAAGGGAGCCAAAATTCTGGACATTGACCTTCATGGATACGAAAATTCACTTTGAGGTCCCCAATTCCTACCTACTCCCACTTAACCCTTCCACTATAAATACCCTCCAAGCTTGGCCTTCATAAGGGTTGGGTTCTTTTGCTAATTTGACATCTCCAAAATCTCCAAAAACACATTAATGGCAGCTGAACTTTCAGGAAGAAAAAGCTCTAGCTATTTTTTCTAAGAGTTCGTATATGACAAATATGTGCACAAAATACGTGAATAGACTTGTAAACAAAATCCTAAATGATGTTCAATGCTTGTAACCGAGTTTGATGAATAAAATATCAGTGAAATCCTTCAAAGTGGACATAAGCCCCTTACAGACTGAACCGCTATAAATCCACTGTGTTATTTACTGCTTTCTGCATTTATTTTCCCACGCGAAACATAATTCTCTAGAAAAAGAGAATCTTTGGGTGTTACGACATTTTTTGCGATCAACATTCTGGTGCTTTCATTGAGAAATTAAACTTGCGTCTTTGTCGCGCATTTCCTTCTCGACTTTGATGCGCATTAGGTTTCTTCTTTAACTTGCTGCCCGAGTCCGCTTATGATGGTTAAGCCAACAAAGAGTACAATTCTCGGCTCCTCTGCTGCAACTGATGCTGGTACTTCTCAGCAGCCCCAATCGGCGGAAAACCCGATCAAAATGGGCATCCTTCCCCTAGCGGACCCCGAAGCCTCCATAACTTAAGCACAGATTTATGCGCTTAAGAAAAAATTGTAAAATTGGTCTCTCGAGCTCAACGAAGTGCTAAAAACTAACATCACCATCATGCACCAACTTTAAGAAAGCCAACGCCTCATCGCTCAACTCCAGCTTTCTCAGAATAATACCCAATCAAGGCGCAATGTCTCGGAAACCTCTTCTTCCTAATCCTGGGGCCTGCTTCAAAGAATGAGGTTCAGCCTCAACAACAACGCCGTCGCCCACTCTAATTCTCATACTAACGACAACGGAAATGGAAACGGTGACAAAACCACCGTCACTTTAAACGAGGGAATGCATCATGGTAATCACTCCCGGTTAGTTATGAACGATGAACCGGGTCCGAGTACCGACCCTCTCCTCGACAGAACCCAACTATCGCTGATTTGAACTTGGGGCCCATGCTTCCGATAACCCAACACGCCCAAGCTCAGTCGAATAAGAATGCACATCAACCTTCTCAACCTCATCCCAGAACTAGGAAATCAACGTCGATGACATGGATGAGGATGAGCTCGATATGCATCACAAAAGGCATCCATGGAACAAGACTTCCAAAGTTAACCAAAACCAATGGATTCCGCCTGAGGATGCCCAGCCAACATATGTCCCCGACATGGTCCAAAGGATCATAAGAGATATGCGAGGGGAAACAAATGACTCGTGGGAATCCCACTTGAGGCATAATAACTTTACTAGGGATGTGCATGAAGCCGATTAGACCTGATGATTCAACATGCCACAGATGGCATTCTACGAGGGCACGACTGACCCTTGTTCCTTTCTAAAATGCTACGAATGCCAAACGGACTCAAGTCGGTCCACTGTCACCGTCAAGTGTAAATGTTTCCCAATCTTCTTGGCAGACACAACTTTAGTTTGGTTCTCTCGCCTTCCACTCTAATCTATCAACACCTTTGACCAGTTGGTCACGGAGACGATTAAGCAGTTCAAGATGCATGTTCCAAACCCAAAAAATGCCCTTACCATTTCCATCCTTTATCGAGGCCCTGAAGAATCCCTCAAGAGCTACCTAGAGCGATTCAATACTTCCCTCACTGAGGTCGACGATACTGAACCCCGCAACATCCTTTTTCGGCTTGCCAAATGTGTCCTCCCTGCATCCGATAGAGTTCGGAGCCTGGATCGATAGAAAGCAGCCCAAGAACTTAGAAGCTTTCTACGAGAAGGTCGGGCAATTCCTGTGCCAGGAAGAAGCAAGGCGCAATTGAGCTTCTCGGGGTAGCCATCTCAACAACCCACATGCTGGCACCATCAACGACAGTGCCAAAGGAAAGCAGGTCGGTGAATCCTCCGAAGGGGTACAGCAGCGGTCCCCTATAAGAAAAATCCGAGCAGCGGAAAAACCGACGGTCATAACAATAATAAATATCCCATAGATCCTAAGAAGCAAGAATGCTATCAAAATTACAGGAACTACACTCTGCTAAATCAAGACATGGAGACAATCTACTTAAAAACATGTAATACTCTCCAATGCAAGAATCCCAGCACTAGGGAATCAACCAAGTGCGAGTAAAACTCTGGCAAGTATTGCAGACTCCAAGACATATATGGGCACAAAACTAACGACTTTCACCACCTTAAATATGCGATTGAAATATTCATCCGCGCGAAACGTTTGGAACAGTACATTCGGGATCTATTTCCTTTGAAGCAGCGACTGGCCCTTTGACGCCCGCTCCTACTCCGTCAAATGTGGCCTAAGGGTCGTCTAATCAAAGACCACATGGCATTGTGATCAATACTGTCTGTTGTGGACCTTACCCCACGCATGTGAGCTTCCGAAAGATGGAGGAATATGCCGACTCCATCAAGCACGCCAGTTATGAAGCGTGCTCTACTCCGGATAAATCTGTCCTTGCCAAGCTCCAAAAGACAATGCGGGACGATATTGTCTTCCGGGAGAGGGAATCTATAGGAATTGAGATCCCAACATTGACCCTCTCATCATCTCTGCTAAGATTGGTCCCGCCTTCGCTCGAAGGATCCTAATTGATTCGGGAAGCATGGTAAATATCATCTTTGAGGAGGCTTACAATCAAATGAAATTAGAGGCCAAAGACTTGAAGCCCTTCCATGATTCACGGTTTCAACAGTTCTTCCAACCAACCTGCGGGCATGGTCGACCTCTCGGTGGAACTGGGAGAAGGGGATCGGAGCCGGGTTCGAATCCTCTCCTTTATGGTCATCGAAGTCGTCTCTCCATATAACGCCTTCCATGGTCGTCCTTTCCTTGCAGAATTTAGAGTCTACATATCTCCATGGTCACTTCTAATGAAATTCCCGACAGAGAATGGAATCTGCATGGTTAAAGGTGACCAAGCAAATGTGAGAGCGTGCTACCCCACATAATGGAAGAATGCAAGCAATAAGGACGAAGGCAAAATGGTTCCTCTACCTTCTTGTGCCAAGATGGTCTCGACATAGCAATCAAAGGCGTCTGAGTCCTGGATCAGCCGCCACTGCTGTCTTTCCGACGGGCTACCTCTGTAGAACCAACAGTGGATGTTTTGATCAACCCCGACGACTCGACAAAGGTCTTGAAAGTTGGATCGTAGCTCCAACTCGCAATAAAGGAAGAGCTTGGGAATTCTTAAAGGATAACCTCGAAGTGTATGCGTAGACCCACTTCGACATGGTGGCCTCGATCTAGGAGTCGCTTGTCACATGCTCAATATTGACCCCTGGCGACTTCCAATCAAACAAAAACGTCGAATCTTGGGGATCAAAAGAACGACTGCACTTTTTGAGGGGGTGGATAAGCTACATGATAACAACTTTTTTCGTGACACCTTCTACCCTAAATGGGTCTCCAACCTAGTCCGGGTCAAGAAAGAAAATGGCAAGTGGAAAACGTCCGTAGACTTCTCAAACTTTAACACGGCATGCCCTAAAGACAGCTTCGCACTTCCAAAGATCGACCAGCTTGTTGATTCAACCGTCGGTTACCAGCTCATGTCCTTTACGGATGAGTACTCAGGCTATAATCGGATTCCAATGTGTCGTCTAAATCAGGATCATACCTCTTTCATAATCGACCTCGGGCTAACTGTTATGTCGTTATGCCCTTTGGTAATAAAACGCTGGATCCACCGATTAACTAATGGTCAATCGCATGTTCAAGGACCAGATCTGGAGATCCATGGAGGTCTATGTGGCAGATATGCTCATGAAAATGAGTGTATCAAACGACCACATCTATGACCTCTCCAAGATGTTCGGTGTCCTCCACCAATATAGAATGAAACTCAGTCCCGTGAAATTCTCTTTCGGCGTTGCATCAGAAAAATTTCTGGGTTTCATTGTCAATTGCGGACGATCAAAGCCAATCCAGATAAGATTAAAGCTATACGTGATATCCAAGCCCCTCGGAGCATCAAAGATGTTTAAAGTTTAAACGGGAAGGTCGCCGCCCTAAGTTGATTCATCTCCAAGGCCACTGACAAATGCATCCCTTTTTCGACTTGCTCAGAAAAGGGTTGCGCAACTTTACATGGACACCAGAGTACGTTGTCGCATTCCAGGACCTTCAGAATCACTTAGAGCGACCACATATCTTGTCCCAATCCATGGATCACGAGGACTTATACGTCTGTTTGGCTGTTTTTATGCAGGCAATCAGCTCAATGCTCGTGCGCATTGAAGAACATGCCCAACGACCTGTTTACTACATCAGCAAAAGGTTGAAAGGAGTGAAAAAGAATTATCCGAAGATTGAAAAGCTTTCCTTCTAATTTTTGTTCACTTCCCAAAAGCTATGGCCATATTTTCAATCCAATCCAATCAAAGTCTACATTGACCAGCCGCTATGACAGGTCCTGCAATGACCTAGGCATCTGGGCGACTTCTAAAATGGAACATAGAACTGAGCCAATTCGAGATCACATTCATTCTCTGTCGAGCCTTCCTCGGACAAGACCTCATAGATTTCATAGTGGAGTTCACCATTCTAGAAGATTCTCCTCCGAAAGACATTGAAACTCCAGATATTTAATGGAAAATGTTCGTTGATGGATCTTCTAACAATCAGTGTACTGGCCTCGGCGTAGTACTCATTACCCCTTAAGAACACTCAATATATTACACATTAAAGCTCGAATTCCCTGCTACCAACAAGGATGCGGAATACGAAGCTTTGATTGCTAGTCTATAAATTGCAATAGAACTCAACATCAAAGCTATCCAGATCAACTCTGACTCATAGCTCATCGTATGCCAGGTGCAGGGATAGTATCAGGCCAATGTGGCACAACTCACTCCCTACCTCGCTCATATTCATGATTTACTCACTGTAACAACCTGGAAAATCAGAACTAATTTAAAATTTTTATTTTGGCAATTTTAATGAACTTTGAATATTTAAAATGAATTATTTTAAATAATAACGACTATAAATTTATTTTGAATAGAATTAAAATGTATATATTTATTTGAATCAAAGTTAGAATATAAATATTTATTTTAATTATAAAAGGAATTGGAAATGGCGCGGTAGTTTGAAAATTTGATTTCAAATTTCAAATGAATGTACAGGATTCAAAATAAACAGAATTTCAGTGAAACCAGAAATATTTGAATCTATTTGAAAATATCTTTCCAACGAATCCGAAAAATTGAAATTTCATAGCAGGAATAAAAAGTTATGTCCAGTTGAAAATTCAGAATAGTCGCTATGGAAATATAGCCCTTAAAAATAGCAATTTTGCAAACGACCTCCATTTTCTATGAAACCACTTTTGTTGGATCCGGATTATAAAATTATTGCTAGATTCCAATTTTCATAATTTATGGAATCAATATGTAAGCGTGGTGGATTTAAACGTGTTTGGTCATTTCAATTTGAATTTAATCGACTAGAAAAGGACCGTTATTTAAACGGTCTCCAAATTCGACGAAATTAGTTTTGTTAGGACCGTATTGTCAAAACATAGCCAGATTTATTTTTCTGGAATTTTTAGAGTCAGTATGTAGCCCCAGTAAATGAAAATGTACGTTTAAATTGAATATATAATGATTTATGGTTTATATTAAATGAAAACTGATCGTAACTGTCGAATTGGCTTATCAGACATATCCCATTATGTCTGGAAAGGGGGTATTTAGATTGGGACGACAGTCGTTGGGTTTGATTTGAAGTTCGTCATGACAAACTAGAATTTCTAGAAGTTAAATATTAAAATATTATATATAAATAAGTTTGGGCCAACAAAAAATTCACTTTCCCCAAATTCAGAAAACCCTCCACCGCGATTCACGATGAACAACGAAAACAGTTCAAATCTTCCCGGCCACTTTTCTTCCAATCCATGCTATGAAATTCAATGCTCCAGATGGCAAAATCGAAGTACTTCTTTTGTTCTTCAAATCCATACAAGTATTGTTGGATTTCGTCAACTGAAGAGGTCGGAATAGCTGCTCAAAGGCGCTGCGCTCACGATCAAATTCCGAAGCGAGGGCCCCTCCGAGTTGGCCGTCGTTCAACATGCCGGTGGAGGGTGCGGTGGCGCACGACGTGGCATCATTCGATCTGGTCAACGGCGCAGGCGGTGGCAGCAAAACGAGGTTAACGATTAGAGAAACGGGTTCAGCGTGTGGAGGAAGATGATGGAATTTTAAACGGAAAAGGCAGCACTTGTTAAACTTGATTAAAGGGTTATGTTTAAATAATTTATTAATTATTTAATTAAAAATGTAATCAATGTATTTATAGTCTGATCTTTTCCATATGAGGTCCAAATCTCGTGAAATTGGATCAGTTGCGATCGTGGGAATGAGAGCTTCACAACAGGACCAACCGGGTCCAATTTGGAGCACGTTGAAATTTCAGGGAATTTCAAATCGAAGCAGAACAGAAATTCAGATAAAAACTGACAAAGTAGATCCCAATGTGAGAACTTCTCACTAAAATTATATATGTACAATTATTTATTTTGCAACTGCATATGTGAACTGCTCCCCTTCGTCCATAGACCATGGACGACTTATTTGGTTGTGTTGTGATGTATAATTTGATTATGACTGTGGTGTGAAATGAAAATAATATTCATGTGTTGAATAAAATGTATGAACAATAAAAATATCATTTTTATTGAATGAACGAATTATATAAAATCTTCATGTTTTGATTAAAATATTTTATCGTTAAAAATATAATTTTTAACGAGTATATGATTGAAAATAAATATTCATTTACAAATCGAACGATTTGTTTATGTACACCCATTTGACTGATATTGATTGGGACGATAAATTTTACACATCGCCTAACTGCACAAATAAAATCTTCGTTTGTTGATTGAAACCCCACATGCATGTTAGGATGATATGGGATGTACACTAATCCCAATTGTTTAGTGGTATGTCGATCGTTTGGTTGACAGACTGTGTAAGCGTGAATTATTTATATTTAATGCTTACGTAGTTGTGTAGTGCACTCTGGATGATGGTTGGTAGTTTATCACTGTTGTTATGTACATGTGTTGTATGAAATCCATATAAATCACATTATATAGTAATTGACTATGTTTGATTCCAGTTCAGAAAGAATGAATATTTTAAAATAACAAATATTTTAAAATAATATTCAGTCAAAGATCAAAATCTGATTTTGATGTCCGATTTGGGATAGACACGAATATATTTAAATATATAAAGCTGTGTTGATTAGATTAACGCCATTTTGATGTGAATGATATTTATATCAATTTTATTCATTTTTATAATGAATATCGAAAAGGAAATGATTTCAAAATTTGATATTTTGAAAATATTATCATTTATATATTGATGATATGAAATATTAAATTTTGATATGAAATTGAGTATGAATTTAGAATCGTTTTTAAAATGAAGTTAAAACAATTTATAAAATCCGTTTTATATGGAAATCGACGAAATATATATTATATATATAAAATAATGGCCTGAATAGAACGCGCCGCGGCGGTTCGCGAATTTCGACCATTGACTTCGAACGGACATTACGGGAGATTCGACCGTCGGATTCTCCTAAAACCGGAACCGTTGGGTTCGTATCGAAAAGAGATTTCGAACGAATAAAAGGAATTTGAAATCTAACGGTTGGATTTGGAATTATGTGCAAATCAAATTTGGAAAGGTCGTTGTAAGTGCAGTTCAATGGCCATTTATGGAAATCTACTGTACGGGCCTTGATAAAATTATTAGAAATAGCAATAATTTGTGTAAAATCATAATAAATGATTTGGAAAGAATTGGGATGAAAAGTTCCATATTTGAAAAGATAAAAATATATTTTTATCGAAATGAACTAGTTATGAACCAGAATTATAATCCAATATTTGTAAATAAATAAATTGGATTTGAAATGGTTTTAAAAATAACCAGAATTTCCAATACATGAATTGGAATGGATTTGAATCGAAATTATCTTCGGAATATTTCGATATTGGATTCCGTGATTGCACGGGCATTGTGGAGGAATTTGGAAGATATATATATATATATATTGCTATTCCAATACGACGTTTGTTGAGTTTAGAATTTGATACTGAATATAAGCCGATATATTTTCTATTCAGAGCCTTGTATTTAATATCAAATGGGATTTTGGGATTGTCGTGAATGGTATATTTAATAATACTGTTCTTAAACCCAATGGAGATAAGGAAATTAGAAACTAACTAGAGGTTAGCTAAGTTGAATGGTTTCCTAGGTATTGGTCTGATGTTGGTTTCGGGCTTCAGGATTAATACTTAGGGAATTATTCTCTTACTAATTTACGGTTAGTGACTGATGGAATGGTGTCTTCATTAACACTATTCTGAAACCCTGTGTGAAAAGAATAAGTCTTTTAATTAAGATTTAAAGAAGAATTACCAACTAATGAACATTTAATTGGAATTGAAATGGAATGTAAATCAGGTTTATTGTGAACTGTGTTTTAACGACATTCGTTCTTTAACCCGATTTGCAGTGAAATGTGATTTGGAATTTATAAATCTTTATTTTAAGATTTAATGGAATTTCCAAAGTAAAGTTTTCCAGTTTAATAAAATAAATTAGAATGGAATGGGATTCGATTTAATAATAATCGAAATGAACTTCTATGGAGGAAGACTGATAATATATATGGAATTTAAAAGGCTTTGTCGTAATTCCATTTATAATTTTAGTCAGATACGGAAATTGATACCGATTATATGTTGGTTTTTTCCGTGAAAATTCCATAATGAATGGAATGTGATTTTTGATTTATCGTGAACTGTGTTTTAAATGACATTAGTTCTTTAACCCAGTTAAAGACATGATTTATTTCCTAAATTAGAATAATCATTAAGTAATGATTGTTGGAAATTTAAACTGAATTAGAATTTTAATGAATCTTTAAATAGATTGAAAGGTGAATTTGATAACTAAAATTATAAAATCCAAGAAATGATAGAGAATGGAGTATCACCAGTTTTGCTCCAAGCGTTAGTTAAATCATTAATTAGATTTGAACGTGAAATGGTAATTAATTTTACCAATAACACCGTGGTGTTAGATATGAAGTATTACAAATTTTACTTCATGGGATGAATAGTTTGGGATTGGAAAATTAAAACAAATGATTACTTCGGTTTAGTTAGCTAATTCCGAGTAGTTTGGAGAAGCCATAATTTGGTTTGGACTGATATCCAAAGGAAGATTAAATAATAAATTTAAAAGAATTTATCTTTGATAAAATTAATGGGAACTTTTCCCAAAGTATAAGAATATTTGAACAAAAGAACATTCTGAATTGGAATGAGGCATATTTTGTGTTTTTATTGCAATTGTTTATTACATATGCAAGTTATTTGAAAAAAACGGGTTTATCTCATTCTGAATAACTGAATCGGCGATGAGTCGACGACGAAGACGGTGGCTAAAGACCGGAGGTCTTCATATCGTTTGGATGATTACTGATGTCTTGATTGGGTTGTACACCCAAGACAAGGTAATAAGTGGTGATCGTCCAGACGTACTTGGAGATCGAATGGATATGCGAGGGCCTCTCTCCTGTATTGGACATATGGGACGAGGAACTAGGTGCCTCCGATTTCGTTCAGACCCAGAACGAACTTGTAAATGGATGTGTGTCTGACATCGGATTTCATTCTGTGAGATTGATAGACATCGGTTGCATAGCGTGAATTGCTTGTGTGGCATGCTGAGATGCAAATGATCAAGGCTTCTGTTGAAAAGCAGAGTCTTGTGGTTGATGATCAAAGCACGGCTTTAATATAGCATAGCTTTGTGTAGCGTTAATTCGCGAGCCTGTCACCAAGGTGTGAACCAGAAACGGGACAGGACCTCAAGGAGGGCATGCGTTACCTTCTAGATAGGAGTGGTGTCTGGGTTTTGCACGCCCAGATGTTTTACTTATGCAAATGATGGATAGCAATGCGCCTCGGTTATATCGGTATCTACGGAGCAGATGGATGGTATGGTCTTTATACAGACCAATTTTTCGCCCAATAGGGCGGGGAAACGCAGTGTTCAGGCATTTTAATCCACTCCGTGTGGACTGGCCCTGATGATCCAAGGTGTTGTTGCAGCTGTTCCTGAGGCTCAGGCTAGAAAGTCTCGATGCGGTAAGGACGATCTCATGCCTTGGTTCACAGACGGAAATCCAACTTCCAATACGTGATTTTTCAGTTTTATTTGTAGAGCTTAGTATGGCGACATAGTGGGATGGGGCACTATGTCGTCTATGATTGATACATTGATATTTGAAGTTGATTTCTTCACTTATAGTAATAATAAAAGATGAAATTTCACGTACCAAGCATATTTGGCTATTATAAGGTAAAACTCTATCCTCCGGCTTGAGTTGCATTGTGTGATGGGACCTGAGTCTTATAATAGCTTCATTGTTTTTTATTTAGCATTGCGCTGTTTGTTTTATGCACTGGTATTCTTGGGGGTAAACTCGTTCTGTACTATATGGCGTGGTCCCTTAATTTACCTAACTTTAAAATGAAGATTAATAACTGTTTTAGTTCTCACACCAGTCACATGACTGACCTAGAGTTTATTATTTTAACCTAAACTCTGGGTGCCCCTATTTTGCACACGGGCAGCTAGTAGCTTTGGTTTTGCAGATTTATATTCATAGGATCCTGGTTTTACAGCCGGAATGATATTCAGAAATCTCTGTATCCTTTTATCTCTTTCAGTTGTGTTCTGTATATTTTCCACCGCATTATAATTTGTAAATCTCTTATATTTATCTAACGTATATTATTTGTTCACACTCTGTGAATTCTTGTACTCTAATGTAAATTGTTGTAATAAGCAATGAAATGTTCTTCTGTTTGTGTTCTGATTTGTCGTGTTCTCAACTCAATCCGAGCTTTCCTTCACGGGGAAGTTCGAGTCGTTACATTTTGGTATCAAAGCTTTGGTTTACAGAGCTCGAGAACAAGACACATTAGAACCGAACGAAAGAATTCATCAGAGATTGGATTAGTAATATCCAGTGAGAATGACTCATTAGAGATGGGATCAGTAGTATCCTAAAATGAGTCGGAAGAGTGTTGTTTTTCAAATAATAATGAAAACAAACTTTGTTTTGAAAATTCAAATCTTATTATACGTATTTGAATATTTATTTTGTATTGAATTTGGACAATCAAGTATATAGAGATTTTAATACACATCTGATCCACGTGTATTGATTCCTCAAATATACTGGATAGATATGGAATCACACTCTAGTCGCCTGGGGATGAAACAGTTGATGACTATATAGCATCAGTAATTTGTGTTCAAGTTTCAAAAGTGGGATATTAATATATTTCCAATTGACTGGCGTGAGAACCAAAATTAGATAGGATTTATTTGTTGTGATTTGGCAAAAATGTGTTTTTTGGTATGTGTAAAAATTCATGTGTTTGAAACGATAATCAACTAATTGATTGCTGGCTGTGTTGTTTGATAATTAGTTGACTAATTAAATTAATCAAACCCATATGATAATATAAATTAATTTTAGTCAAATATTGAACTGAATTGAAAATTGATTGAAATTGCATGCATATAAATGTAAATACATTGAACAGGTCATAGCAAGGAGGCTAGAGCAGAGGAATAAAATTGTATGCTCGACAAATAGGTACATGTTTACTAATTTCTTGGGTTTGGATGATTTTATGAGCCGATTAGCTTTTTCTTTTTCTTTTTGAGATGAGAGGGTCTATGTGGCGGTTTGGGGATTCTCCCGGTGCTCCCCGTAAAAAGGAGGTTATGGCGAAATTTATCGAAAATTTAGGGTGTTAGCCAAATTTTTGAAAAATTAGAAATTATTAGAAACTGAAGAGTTGAAGAATGAAGGCCAAACTGAAGTTGAGTTGATTTGTTAAACAACTTTCAGCTTCATTCCTTTTCGAGGACGAAAAGATTTTAAGTGGGGGAGATTGTAACAACCCGGAAAATCAGAACCAATTTGAAATTTTTATTTTGGCAATTTTAATGAATTTTGAATATTTAAATTGAATTACTTTAAATAATAACGACTAGAAATTTATTTTGAATAGAATTAAAATGTATATATTTATTTGAATCGAAGTTGGAATATAAATATTTATTTTAATTATAAAAGGAATTGGAAATGGCACAGTAGTTTGAAAATTCGTTTTCAAATTTCAAATTTCAAATGAATGTACAGGATTCAAAATAAAACGGGTTTTAGTGAAACCACAAATATTTGAATCTATTTGAAAATATCTTTCCAACGAATCCGAAAAATTGAAATTTCATAGCGGAATAAAAAGTTATGTCCAGTTGAAAATTCAGAATAGTCGCTATGGAAATATAGCCCTTAAAATAGCAATTTTATAAACGACCTCCATTTTCGACAAAACTAGTTTTGTTGGATCTGGAATGTCAAATTATTGCTAGATTCCAATTTTCATATTTTTTGGAATCAATATGTGAGCTTGGTGGATTTAAACGTGTTTGTTCATTTCAATTTGAATTTAATCGACTGGAAAAGGACCGTTTTTCAAACGGTCCCCAAATTCGACGAAATTAGTTTTGTTAGTACCGTATCACCAAAACATAGCCAGATTTATTTTTCTGGAATTTTTAGGGTCAGTATGTGGCCGCGGTAGGTGAAATGTACGTTTAAATTGAATATATAATGACTTATGGTTTATTTTAAATGAAAACTAATCGTAACGGTCGAATTGACTTACCAGACATATCTCATTGTGTCCGGAATGAGGGTATTTAGCTTGGGGCGACAGTCGTTGGGTTTAATTTGAAGTTTGTCACGACAAACTATAATTTTTGGAAGTTAAATATTAAAATATTATATATAAATAATTTTGGGCCAATTAAAAATTCTCTTTCCCCAAATTCAGAAAACCCTCCGTCGCGATTCACGATGAACGATGAAAACAGTTCGAACCTTCCCGGCCACTTTTCTTCCAATCCATGCTAAGAAATTCAATGCTCCAGCAAGCAAAATCGAAATACTTCTTTTGTTCTTCAAATTCATACAAGTATTGTTTGATTTCATCGACTGAAGAGGTCGGAATAGCTGCTCAAAGGCATTGCGCTCATGATCAAATTAAGACGCGAGGGCTCCTCCGAGTTGGCCGTCGTTCAGTGCGCCGGTGGAGGGTGCGACGGCGCACGACGAGGCGTCGTCCGATCTGGTCAACGGCGAAGGCGGTGGCAGCAAAACGAGGTCAACTATTAGAGAAACGTGTTCAGCGTGTAGAGGAAGACGATGGAAGTTTAAAAGGAAAAGGCAGCGCTTGTTAAACGTGATTAAAGGGTTGTGTTTAAATAATTTATTAATTATTTAATTAAAATTGTAATCAATGTATTTATTGTCAGATCTTTTCCATATGAGATCCAAATCTCATGAAATTGGATCTGTTGCGATCGTGGGGATGAGAGCTTCACAACAGGACCAACCGGGTCCAATTTGGAGCACGTTGAAATTTCAGGGAATTTCAAATCGAAACAGAACAGAAATTCAGATAAAAACTGATGGAGTGGATCCCACTGTGAGAACTTCTCACTAAAATTATTTATGTACAATTATTTATTTTGCAACTGCATATGTGAACTGCTCCCCTTCGTCCATAGACCATGGATGACTTGTTTGATTGTGTTGTGATGTATAATTTGATTATGACTATGATGTGAAATGAAAATAATATTCATGTGTTGAATAAAATGTATGAACAATAAAAATATCATTTTTATTGAATGAACGAATTATATAAAATCTTCATATGTTGATTAAATTATTTTATCATTAAAAATATAATTTTTAAGGAGTATATGATTGAAAATAAATATTCATTTACAAATCGAACAATTTGTTTATGTACACCCATTTGACTGATATTGATTGGGACGATAAATTTTACACATCGCCCAACTACATAAATAAAATCTATGTTTGTTGATTGAAACCCCACACGGGTGTTGGGATGATATGTGACATACACTAATCCCAATTGTTTAGCGGTATGTCGATCGTTTGTTTGACAGACTGTGTAAGCGTGAATTATTTATATTTAATGCTTATGTAGTTGTGTAGTACACTCTAAATGATGGTTAATTGTTTATCATTGTTGTTATGTACATGTGTTGTATGAAATCCATATAAATCACATTATATGGTAATTGACTGTGTCTGATTCCAGTTCAGAAAGAATCAAGAATATTTTAAAATAACGAATATTTTAAAATAATATTCAGTCAAAGATCAAAATCTGATTTTGATGTCCGATTTGGGATGGACATGAATATATTTAAATATATAAAGCCGTGTTGATTAGATTAACGCCATTTTGACGTGAATGATATTTATATTGATTTTATTCATTTTTATAATGAATATCGAAAAGGAAATGATTTCAAAATCTGATATTTTGAAAATATTATCGTTTATATATTGATGATATGGAATATTCAATTTTGATTTGAAATTGAATATGAAGTTAGAATCGTTTTCAAAACGAAGTTAAATCAGTTTATAAAATACGTTTTAAATGGAAATCGATGATAATATAATGGCCTAAATAGAACACGCCGCGCCGTGGCAATTCGCGAATTTCGACCATTGACTTCGAACGGACATTACGGGAGATCCGACCGTCAGATTCTCCTAAAACCGGAACCGTTGGGTTCATATAGAAAAGATCTTTCCAACGAATATACGGAATTTGAAATCTAACGGTTGGATTTGGAATTATGTCCAAATCGAATTTGGAAAGGTCGCTGTAAGTGCAGTTCGATGGCCGTTTATGAAAATCGACTGTACCGACCTTGATGAAATTATTAAAAATAGCAATAATTTGTGTAAAATCATAATAAATGATTTGGAAAGAATTGGTATGAAAAATTCCATATTTGAACAAATAAAAATATATTTTTATCGAAATGAACTAGAATTATAATCCAATATTTTTAAATAAATAAATTGGATTTGAAATGGTTTTAAAAATAACCCGGATTTCCAATATATGAATTGGAATGGATTTGAATCGAAATTATCTTCGGAATATTTCGATATTGGATTCTGTGATTACACCAGCATTGTGCAGTAATTTGGAAGATATATATATATATATATATATATATATATATATATATATATATATATATATCGTTGTTCCCATCTGATGTTTGTTGAGTTCAGAATTTGATATTGAATATAAGCCAATATATTTTCTATTCAGAGCCTTGTTTTAATATCTAATGGTATTTTGGGTTTGTCGTGAATGGTATCTTTAATAATACTGTTCATAAACCCAATGGAGTTAAGGAAATTAGAAACTAACTGGAGGTTAGTTAAGTTGAATGGTTTCCTGGGTATTGATCTGATGTTGGTTTCGGCCTTCGGGACTAATACTTAGGGAATTGTTCTCTTACTAATTTACGGTTAGAGACTGATGGAATGGTTTTTTCATTAACACTGTTCTGAAAACCTATGTGAAAAGAATAAGTCTTTTAATTAAGATTTAAAGAAGAATTACCAATTATTGAATATTTAGTTGGAATTGAAATGGAATGTAAATCGGGTTTATTGTGAACTGTGTTTTAACGACATTCGCTCTTTATCCCGATTAGAAGTGAAATGTGACTTGGAATTTATAAATATTTATTCTAATATTTAATGGAATTTCCAAAGTAAAGTTTTCCAGTGTAATAAAATAAATTGGAATGGAATGGGATTCGATTTGATAATAATCGAAATGAACTTCTGTGGAGGAAGACTGATAATATATATGGAATTTAAAATGCTTTGTCGTTATTCCATTTTTAATTTTAGTCGGATACGGAAATTGATACCGATTATATATTGGGTTTTTTTCCGTGAAAATTCCATAACGAATGGAATGTGATTATGGGTTTATCGGGAACTGTGTTTTAAATGACATTGGTTCTTTAACCCAGTTAAAGACAGGATTTATTTCTTGAATTGGAATAATCATTAAGTAATGATTGTTGGAAATTAAAATTGAATTAGAGTTTTAATGAATCTTTAAATAGATTGAAAGGTGAATTTGATAACTAGAATTACCAAATCCAAGAAATGATCGAGAATGGATAGGTTGGGATTGGGAAATTAAAACAAATGATTACTTTGGTTAGGTTTGCTAATCCCGACTAGTTTGGATAAGCCATAATTTGGTTTGGATTGATATCCAAAGGAAGATTAAAGAATAAATTTAAAAGAATTTATCTTTGATAAAATTAATGGGAACCTTTCCCAAAGTATAAGAATATTAGAACGAAATAATATTCTGAATTGGAATGAGGCGTATGAGTCGACGATGAAGACGGTGGTTGGAGACCGGAGGTCTTCACATCATTTGGATGATTACTGATGTCTTGATTGGGCTGTACACCCAAGACAAGGTAATAAGTGGGGATCGTCCAGACATACTTGGAGATCGACCGGATATGCGAGGGCCTCTCTCCTGTATTGGACATATGGGACGAGGAATATGGTGCCTCCAGTTTCGTTCAGACCCAGAACGAACTTGTAAATGGATATGTCTCTGACATCGGATTTCATTCTGTGTGATTGATAGACATTGGTTGCATAGCGTGAATTGCCTGTGTGGCATGCAGAGATGCAAATTATCAAGGCTTCTGTTGAAAAGCAGAGTCTTGTGGTTGATGATCAAAGCACAACTTTAATATAGCATAACTTTGTATATCATTAATTTGTGAGCCTCGCACCCCGGTGTGAACCAGAAACGGGAGAGGAGCTCAGGGAGGGCATGCGTTTCATTCTAGCTAGGAGTGGTGTCTGGGTTTTGCAAGCCCAGACGTTTTACTTATGTGGATGATGGATAACAAGGCGTCTCGATTATATCGGTCTCTGCGGAGCCGATGGATGGTATGGTCTTTATACAGACCAATTTTATGTCCCATAGGGCAGGAAAACGCTGTGTTCAGACATTTTAATCCACTCCGTGTGGACTGGCCCTGACGATCCAAGGTGTAGTTACGACTGTTCCTAAGGCTTGGGCTAGAGAGTCTCGAAGCGGTAAGGAAGATCCCTTTCCTTGGTTTACAGACGGAAATCCAACTTCTAATACGTGACATTTCAGTTTTATTTGTAGAGCCTGGTATGGCTACATAGTGGGTTGGGGCACTATGCCGTCGTTGATTGATACATTTATATTTGAAGTTCATTTCTTCACTTATAGTAATAATAAAAGATGAAATTTCACGTACCAAGCATATTTGGCTTTTATAAGGTAAAACTCTATCCTCCGGCTTGCGTTGCATCGTGTGATGGGACCTGAGTCTTATAATAGCTTCATTGTTCTTTATTTAGCATTGCGCTATTTGTTTTATGCACTGGTATTCTTGGGGGTAAACCCATTCCGTGCTATACGGCGTGGTTCCTTGATTTACCTGACTTTAAAATGAAGATTAATAACTATTTTAGTTCTCACACTAGTCACGTGACTGCCCTGGAGTTTATTGTTTTAACCTAAACTCTGAGTGCCCCTATTTTCCACATGGGCAGCTAGTAGTTTTGGTTTTGCAGATTTATTTTCACAGGATCCTGGTTTACAGCTGGAATGATATTTGGAAAGCTCTATATCTGTTTATCTCTTTCAGTTGTGTTTTGTATTATTTTCCACTGCATTATAATATGTAAATCTCTGATATTTATCTAATGTATATTATTTGTTCATACTCTGTATATTCTTGTACTCTGATGTAAATTGTTGTAATAAGCAATGAAATGTTCTTCTGTTTATGTTCTGATTTGTCATGTTCTCAACTCAATCCGGGCTTTCCTTCGCGGGGATGTTCGGGTCGTTACACTCACCAATTTGGACCACTACATCATCACGCATATCCCTCGAGGATAAACAAAAAAGCCTATTCATTAGCCAAACTGGCAACTCCAGGGATGCACAACTTATGGGACTTGGCCTTGCCGAAGTGCTCGACTTTATGAGCATCGATCATATGTAAACTGATGTAGTAGCAATGACGGATGCCGAGTCTGAGTCTTCCATTACACTAATCATGAACTACATGCCACATGGAATCCTTCCCGAGCGCTCCAAAGAGAGATGAGCACTCACTCGCAAATCTTCATGTTATATCATTCAAAATGGAGTGCTCTACTGAAAAGGATTTTATGTTCCCACTACTACAAAAGTGGGCATATTCGATACTAATTTGTGTGCGTTGCATGAAAAGTGTGGCGAAAGCTATGATTTCTTTGAGCTTCTGCAACAACATTCATATGTTGTTGCATTATACGTGGATGAACTGTTGCGGTGGGAATTTTAGTGTTTTGATGTGCAACACCAGTTAAAAGCGTAGCATTACATATATATAATCCAGCTCAGCGATCCGCGTTATCAACATATAAATATCCCAACCGTAGATGAAAGATTAATCCAACGGTTCAAACCATCTATGGATCTGATGATCTTAATGTTAGCCATCATCCAATCATTGACAGCCACGTCATTGCATTCTTTTGACGAAATTTTGGCGCGATCTTCTCCCTTCATGAAATCGATTTCTTCTCTATCATCTAATCCTTTTTCCCCCTTTTTAATATTGACAAAAATTTAAACCTAACTTCACGTCATTATCGCTCCTCTCCTCGACAGCAAATTCTGTTCCGAAAAGGATGAAGCTTTGAAACGCTTTCTAGCTTTGATTGCTCAGGGCGCAGACATCGCCAGTTTTTTCCCTCAGGTTCAGTTTGTATAGCACTGTGAATTAGTTGCGCTTATTATTGATTGGATTATGAGTAATTAGTTCATTTGTTACATTTTGGAAAACCCATTCGCTTATGAGTAATTAGTTGCGCTTATTATTGATTTGGAATTATGCTGAGGTTTATTCGAAAATTATACCCAGCAATAAACCATGAGAACCGGGCTATTGGCATGAAAAATACATTGGTTTATTATAGAGGTCGAGCTAGTTAAGGAATGGGGACTGCGGTTAATTTGCACTGCTTGAGGTTCATACCTTACACTGAGGTTAATTTGTACGCTTGAGGTTAATTTGCACGGCGGTGTGTATGCACTGAGGTTTTGTGATACACGCAGTGCATACACGCACAAGTCACTACTACAAAAGTGGGCATATTCGACACTAATTTGTGTGCGTTGCATGAAAAGTGTGGCGAAAGCTATGCATTCTTTGATCTTCTACAACAACATTCATTTGTTGTTGCATTAGATGTGAACACAGTGTTGCGGTTGAAATTCTTGTGCTGTGACTTGCAACACCAGTTCAAAGTGTTGCATTACATAAATACATGCCAGGTCAGCGATCCGCGTTATCAGTTTAAACAAATAAATAACCGTAGATGTTGATTAATCCAACGGTTCTTGCCGATCCTTGCAACACCAGTTCAAAGTGTTGCATTACATAAATACATGCCAGGTCAGCGATCCGCGTTATCAGTTTAAACAAATAAATAACCGTAGATGTTGATTAATCCAACGGTTCAAGCTGATCATTGCTACAGCTTAGTGAAAATTTGGCGCGATAGTTTCCCCATTCACGAAATACTTCCCCCCAAAAACAAATTTCTCCGGTACTCCTCCTTCTGTCCGTTTCTCTCTCCGCGAAATCCATCCAAGAACGCCTTCGATTGCTACTCTTCCTCAGGGTACAAACTATAAACCTTCGATTGCTCCTATTTTACGAACTTTACACCTCCAATTTGGATCGTTTAGGACAATTACAGGTAGTTAGGGCTTCATCATTTAGGTTTTATTTAGTTGATTTCATCTCTAATTTATTTTGATCTGCGTTCAAAGTCTCTGGGTGATTTGGGTATACCGATTACCTTAAATTAGGGTTTTTATACTTGAAGTGTTGTATTTATATGTTTGCATGTGTTGAAATTATGCAAGTTCTGTATTTTTATGTTTGCCAAACCATTGATGTATTGGTAAATAATGCCTATTTCCAAAGGTGTTAACAAAATTTAGAGGATAAAAGAAATCCAATATGAATGTTCAAATGTCTATTTCTGTTTGTAGTTAAATAATGCCTATATCTCTTCCTACATCGTATGACTACGAAGATACCCTGGGCATGGGTGATCTAGGACTGTCAAACCCATCATCACCAGAAACTACTATTGATTTTTATATAGAGATGCAAGAAAGGCACTACGATGATTTGCTTGAGTACGAACTAGAGCAAGAAGAACTCCGAAGACAACGGCGAGAAGAAGAACGACGTGAAGAAAGGGCGATGCGACGGCATAGTCGTTTGCGTCGTCAGCATCAAAACAACCAAGTGGTTAACGAACAACATGCTGACTCACCAATCATAATGTGTCATTGTGGGTATGCCACTGCAGAAGATGTTATTTCGATTGGATTCAACATTGGTCGTCGTTATTTTAGATGTCGGGTTTATCCCATAGGGTGTACCTTTTGGTAGTGGATTGACCAACAGTTTCCAAGTCGAACCGTTGAGTACGCAAATGAGATACAACATCAACTTACAACGCTGCAAAATCATGTTATTGGTTTTCGAACTGATGTTAGTAGACTTAACGACCAGCTTCAAGGGCTAAACATTAGACGACAAAATTAAATTATTGCATCGTTCTTTGTATTAGATACAACTATATCGTCTATGTATCACCTGTATAGTCTTTGTATCTGTACTGTTTTGTTTTGGTGCAGTCATGTAATGTTATGCATTTGTGTTCAGTATCCTTAGTTGCTTGTTTTATGTACGTATTCTCTTGGTAACTCAGTTCCAAAAGTCAGTGATAATTCATATCAAAACAATCGTCCTTGTATCATCACACTGATTATGTATATTTGTAAATTATTAACTTGTTTTGTTTTTATTTCTAATTTAGTCTAACATTACAGGGTAGCCCTTGTTCGTGTCTTGAAACTCTTAGGGGTATCAAATTTAGTCTTACTAAGCCATGGTTAGATTGTGGCAATGGATAGTGAGTATTACATATGGATAGGACTTCCGAGATCGAGCGCAGAATATGTAAGAGGGGTAACAGCTTTTCCAAGAAATGCATTTCCCATTTATAAAGTAGGTGATGAGATGAAGTGCCCCTACAAAAAATGTACAGAACATAATTGGTATTGTGAAAATGTCATATACGATCATCTTATTTTTAATGGCCCTTCTCCATTACATACCGGGTGGATTTGTGAAGTTTCACAGACAAAATTAATAGGTGTTGATGGCCATATGGATTGTGCAACGGAGATGGATTTTGAGGATAATTTAGATGTGATGTTCAAGTGTGCGGGTTACAAATTTGGTCAAAATCCCAAGGACTTTGTAGTAGAACCAAATCCAGAGGCCGAGAAATTTTATCGGCATGTTAAAGAAGGAAAAAAACCGTTATATCCTGGCTGCCCTAAATTTTCTCGACTAAGTTTCTTGATCAGGCTTTATCATTTAAAGTGTGCTTATGGAATTAACGAGTCTGCGTTTGGGGAATTACTAAAGCTTATAAAAGAAGCCTTTCCTGATGCCCAGCTGCCTTTGTCTTCCTACGCTGCAAAGAATGTCATTAAGGATTTAGGTCTTAATTACCATAAAATACATGCATGCCCAAACCATTGCATGTTATATTGGGCAGAGAATAAAGATAAAGAGGCTTGTGACATTTGTGGTTTTTCGAGATGGGCTGTAAAAGAAAAGGAAGACATCATTGATAATAATGATCCACCAAAGTCGATTCACAAAGTGCCGGCAAATGTTATGAGGTACTTTCCTCTAAGACCAAGGTTACAAAGGATGTTTATGTGCAAAGAATTTTCCAAGCTTATGAGATGGCACCAAGTGGAACGAAAAGAAGATGGAAAATTAAGACATCCGGCTGATGGTGTGGCATGGAAGATGATGGATGCTCGCTATCCTGATTTTTCAACAGAAAATCGTAATGTTAGATTGGGTCTAGCATCTGATGGATTTAATCCATATCGTTCAATGAATTCAAGTTATAGTACATGGCCAATTGTGTTGGTAAACTACAATCTTCTGCCTTGGTTATGTATGAAACAAGAGAATTTGATTCTTTCAACATTAATATCTGGTCCAGATTCTCCAAAGAACAATATTGACGTATATGGCACTTTTTTATTGCTCTTTCTTATTGCTTTAATTTGGTCTAATTCATGATGTATTTGGCACTTTTTTTTTAGCTGGAAATTATTATCTTTGATGAATGCATTTGGCACTCTTTTCTCATATTGCAATCTACAATGTTCGCATGTTTTATGATTTAATGCCATGTTATTTACTGTCATCTAAATTGGTTATAGACCAAAATGTTATAGTTGTTGTTTTTTGTCCACTTTAACATGCATGTACCTTGTTCTAATGTATTCATTTTGTACAGGATGGATGAACTTATTAATATCCGACTGCAACATGGTGGACAGTTTCGAAGGGCATGTTACGTTGGCGGAGAATCCTTCGTAGTAACAAAATATGATGTAGACCGGTTTTCTTACAGTGTGCTTATGGACTTTGTTAAAGATTGTCTCCATTACACTGAAATAGGAGGAGTCTACATCAGAAAAGGAACGAGGGGTGGCTGGTAGCTAATACTGAATGACAAGGACGTAAACGAGTACGTACAGGGCTGCAATAAGCAAGAAGACGTGGTTTTTTACATCGACAACACCATTGACAAAGACAGTGAGCCGTTGATTCAACTGCAGCCACATGTAATCATACGGCCAAGGAAAAACATAATTCAAGGTATATATGTATATGTAATATAGATCCATTCTTATATATATCTCTGTGTGTATGTACAGAACTTTGAAGGAGGCCATCGTTATTATTTTTATTGTTCCAGGTTCTGCTAAAGCCGGTTGTAAAGCGCAAGTATACTACTGCACATAGACTTCAGCAGCAACAAAAAATGATGAAAAACAACCCAACTCAAGTGGGTCAGAACAAACTATCATCGGAGCCTGATATGGATAATGATGAAGAAGATGTTGCTGTGACGGACAAAGGAACCCGGAGGAAATTAAATGTAGAAAATGAAACATGTAAAGATGATGTTACCCGAGAGAATGAAGCTGATGTTCAGGTATTTTTCAGTTTTCATTTCAGTTTTATTAATCCGGATGAAATCTTATTCCGACCATGAAGGCTGCAGCTAATTCAAGTAACTGTTTGTTCTTTGTGCATGCATTCTATCAAAATAGCAAGAACTGTTTATACGTCAACTCTATTTGGTTAACTAGCTTAAATTTATCATCGATGGTGAGTAATAATGCCAATCTGCTTGCAGTTCTCACAACCATCAGTTTTGACGAAGTATGAACAAGAGCGAATCGCGCGCATGCAAGAAAATGATGCAGTTAGTAGATCACTTGGGGTGCCTTCATTGGTTAGTTGTATGAAAGAGTCTGCCGCACGAAATAAGAAAGATAAATGTAAAGATGTTGCTGGAAGTGATGAATACATCCCAGACAATGCTGGTGAAGACGTCACTGATGATTCATCAGATTCGGAGGTATAAAGAAGTTATTTGTTTATTACTTATTGTATTTGCCTTTATGAACCGAAAAAATCTTGAACTTCAACTTAATTGTAGAGAATCAAAATTGTTAAGTCAAAGGATCTTTTACCTGGACCGAGAACTCGTGCGCGAACCAATGCAACCATTGAAATTGAGAAGGAAGCGATGAAGCGCACCCCCCTCCAAAGAAAGCTGGCTCCAACAAGGATTTGATCGTGACATTCACTCCAATCCAAAGAAACTCAGTAACCGGGAGAAACAGACAGAAACATTAAAGAAACTTACGAACCCTACACCGTCTTTTTCAGGAGTTATAAAACCTACAACGTCTCGGCCATCCATTTTAAAACCTACATGTAGCAAATTGTTCAAACAATCAACCAGTTCATGTGAAGCTGCTGGTTCAGTTGCTGCTTATTTAGCGATGCGGAAACGTCAAAAGCAGAACGTTGAAGCGCCTCTAACAATGGAAAATCTTACCGATCGATTAGAGCAGGAATGGATTGCACAGGAAGATGAAGCAGGTACAGGTATATATATAAATAATAATGTTTCTTTATCTGTGCACTGCACTGCACTGTTGAGTGTGTCTTTTTTGTATTCACATTTTTGAACCTGGTAGATAAAGTACAAGGTCCAAAAAATCCTAGAGGGAAGTCAAAAATGACCAAGGTGCATGCTAGAACCCCTGATGATAAAGTAGTCATTGAGTTGAATGAGGATGGCCAGCCAGTTTCTGATAATATTACAGAGTTAAGCAATTTTCTTGGTACACTAGCAAAGGATAATGTGTCTCTTACTTACATCAATTGGCATGTGGTTCCTGATCAATTAAAGCGACAAATGTTGGATTATGCTCTGGTACAATCTAATTTCCTTAACCATATACAGTTCAACTGACTTCCTAAATGTTTGGTTTTACTTAATTAGTTTGTTTCCTGAATTTTGTGATTGCTATATTGTAGGCTAGGTATGTCATACCGGAAGACGGACACAAGTGGGTCTTGAACACGCTTAACGACCCTTGGAGGCAGTACAAGTCTCGCATCAAAACAAGGTATTATTAAAAATACTCAACTGATGAGGAAAGGCTTGCAAATAGGCCCAGTACAATTCCGTTGGAGGATTTTAAAATGCTCTTGGACTACTGGGGGGATGAAGCAGTTCAGGTACGGCTTTAATGATATTCACATTTGTATAATGTTTATTAGTTCACATTATCTTGTTTAATGCTAATCTTTAGTAGTTCACATTATCCTTGTTTAGTGCTATTTTTTTTTTGGATTTCCAGGCCCTAGCTGATTCTAATTCCGTGCATCGTAATTCGTTGAATGAGACACATACCATGGGTCCCAAAACTCATGCAGTAGCCAAAGAAAAGATAGTATGTGTTTTTCTGAACTTAAGTTATTTTTTATTGTTATTGAGTTGAATTGACCACATGATAATTCTAATTTGTTATATCATTGAATTATTGGTAATCCTAATACTTGACAGAGAAAGAAGGACCCAGAAAAAGCCTCCCCATCCGCTGCCTTGGTTTATCTAGAAACTTATAAACGAGAACCGGGTCGAAGTTACAAGACTAACACGGATGAACTGAAGGCCAAATACGTGAGTACATATATAATTAGATACTGAAATAGCAATACTTGTATCAGTATAATTGGCTCATTGTACGTTTGTTGGAGCTGCATATTAAATCGAACACATATATAGTTAGTTTGAAAGAGAACCAGTTCTGTTAATAAAAACATATTTTTCATTTTGTAGGCGAAGGTGCAAGCAATGGTGGATGCTAGAAACATTGCTGAGGCAGATGCACTGGTTTCTGGTGGGAAGAGGCACACGCGTAACTGGCTTGTAGGAAGGCGAGGCAAATTGGCTGAAAAGTCTCCAAATCCTGGTTCTTTGGACAGCTATGTCCAAGAGTTGACAAAAAAAATAAGGCAAGAGCTGGAGGCGGACTTGGAGGAAAAGGTGAATAGAAAAGTTAAAGAGAACGTGTCGTGGGTGTTAAAAAAGCTAGGTGAAGCCAATCCAGATCTAAATTTAGATGTCGGAGACCTTTGTGTCACCACAACAAGTGATGAAGATGCTGACAATTGTACTCCTTCAACCCCGACAACTGACTGAAGTATTTGGATGGTATGTGTTAGCACTTGTGATATATTCGGATTGTTCTTTTAAATGATGGCACTTGTGGTATGTGTTTGTGATGACAGTACTTGTGGTATGTTTTGGTGATGGCAGTACTTGTGGAATGTGTTGGTGATGATACTTGTGAGTTGGTATATATAATTGGTTGGTCTGACTGTGGTGATGAATGTTTTTGGAGGAATTGTTGTATGAATATTTTGGTATATATGTATGAATGTGGTACAATGTTTTGGATTGAATATATGTACTGCAGAATCTGTAATTACAGGGTTGTATTACAGCTGCAGTTGATTTTTTCCTGGTGTCGCATTTGATTTTTGTGGTGTTGCGTTAGACTGTGCTGTGGTGTTGCATTAGACTGTGCTGTGGTGTTGCATTAGACTGTGCTGTGGTGTTGCCTTAAGTTTAACATTATTAATTCCACAATGGTACGGTACGTGGGCCCCACAGCTTACGTGGCGCCACGTAGATAGCTGACGTGGCATGTGACACATGTGCAGCTGACGTGGCGAGCTGACGTGGCATGTGCCACGTTGACAGCTAACGTGGAAAGTCAATGCGGACCCCACTATCATGAGCTGGAAGCCAGGGTCTGGCTTCTACTTAAGGCAACGCTGTATGTTGTTGCATTACATGGATATGCTGTTGCAATAGGGCAAAAGTTCTACTTAAGGCAACGCTTTCTTTCCGTGGCCGTAGATGGACAAAAGCGTTGCATTAGATGGCTAATGCAACGGTCGCGGATGCCACGCCCCCTGGTGTTGCCTATTTGAAAAAAGGGCCTACGGCAACGCTTTTTTGATCTACAGCCACAGAAGAATAGTGTCGAATATGCCCACTTTTGTAGTAGTGAGTATATATGATTTTTTATTACGGACGATGCTAGTATGCCCGGGTGTAAAGCTGGGTAAAATGTGCGATTCAGTGGGAACTGAGGAAATCAGGGGGGGGTATGATGGTAATTTTGTATCTGATGATAGTGGGGACATCCGAATTTTAAGCCTCTTACCACAGATTTTTACAAAATCTGAAGCGGCCACTCAAGCATTTTCGTTTTATTACAATACACATCATACACGCAGTGCATACACGCACAAGTATACATGCATGCACAAGTATACACGCACACATAATTATACACGCACAAGTATACACGCTCAAGTATCATAAGTATACATGCACAAGTATACATGCGCAAGTATCATAGTATACATGCTCAAGTATCATAAGTATCATAAGTATCATAAGTATACACGCACAAGTATACACGCACAATTATCATAAGTATACACGCTCAAGTATCATAAGTATACACGCACGCACAAGTATCATAAGGCAGCCATCTGAAGGCACACACAAGTATACACACACAAGTATCACAAGTATACACGCTCAAGTATCATAAGTATGCACGCACAAGTATACACGCTCAAGTAGACACGCAGGAGTCTACACACACACACACACAAGTACCATAAGGCAGCCATCTGAAGGCACACACAAGTATACACGCACAAGTATCATAAAATTAAAAAAATCACCAGCATTCACAAACATTCACTACGTACCATTAACAAACATTCACCAACATCCATCATTAGTCATCACCAGTCATCACCAACAATCACAAACTTCCACAACCACACAAAGTTTCACAAATATTCACAAACTTTCAAGCCAAAAATCATTACCAGCAAAAAAAACCAACATTCACAAACATCACCAGTCATCACCAGCATCCACACCAGCATCAACACCAGCATCTTCTTCTTTTTCTTCGAAGTCAATGGCCATGTTAGAGTCTTTGTCCATGTCAGAGTCATTGTCTATGTCAGAGTGACTGAATGGGGATTACATGATCATTGATATATTCCAATTAGCACCTTATATAAATGATCATAGTTTTAAGAAGAAACTTCTCGGTATATAAGATAATCCACTTGTGATAATGTGTTGTTTTATGCTAATGCTGGTATAGCTACTTTCTAGTTGAATGTCGGTCATCTGGTTGTGTCTCTATATAGGGCTATTATAACCTTGTATGCATGTATGTGAGTTTTTGCATGTGTGGTTGTTTCTCATTATAAGGCTGTTAAGGATAGAGCATAGTCAGTGACGAAACCAGAATTTCTTCTTGTAGAGGGCAAAAAGTTACAAAGTGATCTTTGGATGATCAAACTTCAATAATATAACAGTAACGTACATTTGTAAAAGAGTTCGATGGGGATTAGTCATATCGATGCAGCAAACATTAATAGGTAAATTCTATTTCCATACACATTTTCGATCACCTAATTCACCCTATAAAGTAAGATCTTTGACTTTTAACATGTAAAACTTAATTAGTTTATCCACCTAATATATTATATGATTCAATTGTCAAATAATGTGATCCACCTAAGAGTTTATATGCCTTAATTATCAAACAATTTGACATGTAACACACATTGAGTATGGTGATTTTTTTTACAGCTTACCACTCTGGTTTTGTTCCAGTAATGTTAAAAATTGGAAGTGATCTCATAAAATTCCACTATATTTCTGAAGATAAAGCAGTTCCTGCATATAAAAAGAACATTATACTCCTTGATTACTTTTTCTCGAACTTAATGAAATTATTCTATGATAATTTATAAAGTGGCCTCCCACAAAAGATCTATGCATTAGGGTGTTTGAAGAAAAATTAATAAACTCCTTAATTCATGGTAGCAGTGAACATGGTTGAAGTTATTATTCAATTTGTAAAATGATTTTTTTCATCGTAGCAGTTTACCACATATGAAGGAAATTCAACCCATACATTAACAGTGTCTCAAATTCAAGCCATACAACCACATCTATGTACTACTAACAGAGCACCAGTTTGTATTATTATTTCAGAATCTTGAGTGGGGCATTATAACCTTGTATGCATGTATGTGAGTGTGTGCATGTGTGGTTGTGTCTCACTATAAGGCTGTTAAGGATAGAGCATAGTTGAATGAACACTTTGTAATTATGTTCTTTGGCAAATTTACCTCGATTGGCTAAACATATTGTGGATTAACTAGAAGAAACTGTGGATGGAAGTAAAATTTACCTATGATCACAAAAAAATGGTACCACCGGTTCCTCCCTATTGCTCGCAAACAGAATTTCAGGCCTTGTCCCAGGACGAGCATGTGTGGTGCGCTGAACCCTAATGAGGTAAACCTTGTTGTCGAATCGAGCAGCAAAAGTATTCTCTAATCCAATGCCTTCATAAAATTCCATTTTCAGGTATAATGATCTATGGTCAATTCGAGACCAATGACATTCGTCAATTTCACACACATTTCCCATTGGTGTCATTAATTCTTTAAGTGCAGGAACATTTTTCTTCAGGAACTCGGGAAAGCTAACAGCTCTAGCCCATGATTATGCCTCTAACGCTGGTTCAGGCTCAAATTCTTCACCAGACCATTGTTGCACATAAAAAGCACCTCCACATTTTGTAAAAAGTTTCAACATTAGCACATGATCTCGCTTACTATAAGACGGGATTGTTATTAGAAAAGAGTTTTTGGGTATAACCCGTATAGTCCACTCCTCATTATGCTTCAGAGTATGCCTAAGCGTGAGATGCACAAATTCGTAAGTCCAATGTCCTGAAAGAACAGTGGAAATGATGCATAGTGAAGAGTCCTCCATTGTTTTTTTTACTTTTGATGATGGATTTTTGTTTAGGAGTTGAAGATGTAGATGACGATATGCTTCTGAAGCTTGGCAGGATATGAAGTGACACACTGTACATGGCAGTGATATGCGAACTGAAAACTTTTTGCTCAGAAAACGAAGCATACTGAAATTGCTTATTTTTGGGCTTGGCTGGCATGAGTGACCAATCGCCAATGGTCGGTAAGTCAATTATAATAATTGTGTTCATAACATTTTGTTAACAAGGCCAATGGCCATTCGATGCCACCACTTATCAAATAACTTGTTATCATTTGATCAGGTGCATATTTAATTCTGGAAGCTGGGCAAACAGATACATTTTGCAGATGTGACACACATATATATATTTGATGCCGCCCTCTTGTATAGGTACATACATATATATTTCCTATTGCAATCGGATTGCTGCATATATATGATTCATATATATAAATGAGTAATACATTTTGCAGACGTGGACACATGCGTACATGTTCAGAATGCGCTAAAGAATTGGCCATGAATTGATCAGGATAATGTCCCTTATGTCGTGCACCTATTCTTGAAGTAGTTCAAGCTTACTGTATACAATGAAGAAAGCGGTGTAGCTGATTTTTAAGTTTTGATATTTGGATAATTTAAACAATTGCTTTGGATGAGTTTCTTGTACAAAACATGTATTGCAAAAATTTTAATTAAAGAATTGTATTTGCTATCAAATTAGTGTTGCATTTGCCTTCTTCTACTGCTGCGTTAACTTTTATTGATATTGCATTTCATGATAACGGTGTTGCATTACATGTTGCAGTGGTGTTGCATTACATTAAATATAATTGCTTACCCGTCGCACGTGGGCCCACAGCTGACGTGGATAGCTGGTGTGGCATGTGATACGTGGAGTGCAGACATGGAGAGATGACGTGTCGTGTGACACGTAGACAGCTGACGTGGAAAGCTGACGTGGCCCCACTGGAAGCCAGGCCCTAACTAATGCTTAAGGCAACGCTGAACAGTGTTGCATTATGTGCGAATAGTGTTGCATTACGGCTGTAATGCAACACTTTCTGTCTGTGGCCGAAGATGGGCAAAAGCGTTGCCTTAGATGGCTAATGCAATGGTTGTGGATGCCACGCCCCCCTGATGTTGCCTATTTGAAAAAGGGCCTACGGCAATGCTTTTTTGTTCTACGACCACAGCAAATTAATGTCGAATATGCCCACTTTTGTAGTAGTGTCCCCTTCTATGGTGTACAGCTCACAACGTAGTCGACTGTGTGCTATCAGACGTGCATGAAAGCGAGTGCAGCAACCACACTTGGGGGAAACCCCTGGCAAGAAAGATTCTCTGATATGGCAACTTTGGCCCACACTCGACCAAGATGTCGTGGATTATGCCCATAAGTGCTATAAATGCCAAAGGTTCTCCAAGATTCCAAGATCCTAGCCAACCGAACTAACACAAATGGTCATTCCTTAACAGTTCTCCATGTGGGGAATAGATATCGTCGGAATTTTTCCGATGGGTAGAGGCAGGGCACGCTATGCTATCATCATAGTTGATTACTTCACCAAATAAGAAGAGGACGAATCCCTCACTACAACCACTACCAAGAAGGTGATCAAATTTGTTATCCGTAACATATTCACTCGATATGGAGTCCCCCCGGCTATCATTTATGACAACGGTACCCAATTCGAGAGCGCCGAGTTTAAGATTTTTTGCCGACTACACAACATCAAAGAAGATTCTCGGCAATAGCTCACCCGCAAGTCAATGGGCAAGTCGAGGCGCTTAACAAAGTAATCAAGTCCATCAACAAGAAGTGCTTAGAAAAAGCCGGAGGCTTATGGGTAGATGAGCTCCCTCTGGCCCTGTGCACCTACTGGCCTAGCCATAATTTAGTGAGTGGCCATACTCCATTCACTATCGCCTACAGATACGAAGAAGTCATTCCCATTGATCTCAAACTCCAATCGCATCGAGTCACTTACTATAATCCAAAGACCAATCAAGATCTCCTCTTGGAATCACTTGACTTGTTCGAAGAGAAAAAAGATGAAGCCGAAGTTTGACCTGTGGCCCAATGCCAACGAGTCGTCAGATGCTTCAGCACCATAGTCCGTCCAAAGGATCTCAACGTTGGAAACCTTGTCCTGAGACGGATCTTTTCCACACCGACTGGCTTCATTCCTCGTTGGAAAGGTCCGTATGTCATACAAAAGGAAACTTGGGGATGGAATATTTAGGCTAACAACTGTTGATGGCGCCGAACTCTCAAGGGCATGGAATAGCGAACATCTCCGTCATTACTTCACATAACTTAGTGTATGGACTTATTGCTTTCCAATAATGTTTTGTTTTCTTTAAATTAAAGGCATTGTGAAGGCCATAGCTGCCACAGTTATTAGTAAAGATAGTTTTCAGTTCTTTGTGTTCTCGATGTTTTCACTTTCAGCATAATATGTTTGATCAACCATTATAACCAACTTGCACACACGAGCTCACAATATTTGATCGGCACCTCGAGCATGGGAGCCGATCTCGCCACTCGAGTCTCAAATCAATGATGAGACAAAGTATAAATAACTTGACTTGAGTCTCGAATGAACGACGGGATCGAGTATAAATAACTTCACTCGAGTCTCGAATCAACGAGGAGACCGAGTATAAATAACTCCACTTGAGTCTCGATCAACAACGAGACCAAATATAAATAATCTCGTTCCTAAGTCTCTAGACTTGGGCGAAGCCCTTTGGCCGAGAAAGTGCGGCATCGACCACTTGCATGGCTCCACCCGACCCATAGTGTCTGGATCCGAGTATTATATGGCGAACCAACCACGCCGTCGAACTCTAACCCGAACGGAACGACGGGAATGTCTAAAAGAGAATCAATGAAGTCTGTATCTTCTCACGACACAGGACCAACGACCTCTGGGAGGTCCCAATAGAAAAGACACCAAACCCGAGCTTCACACGACTTGAGACTCCCGACCAAGGGAAGCCCCGTGAGTGCAGCCGACACTCACAATATTTACATGACTCGAGCATCAAGAGTGAAGTCCTAAAGCTACGTTTGCCTAAGTGTTACAAGTACATTTGTGCACGTACAAAAACTGGAAGCATGGACGAATATTCGAACACTTAACATGGAGTATGATATAAGAAAAGGCTTGTACTTCCATTCACATACCAAAAGAAAACTACATATCTAAATATATTTCTTTCTAACGACATGGTGTACATGACAACCACACCATACCTCCAAAAGAAAGGTCCGTACTCGTGTATACTATCGGCCTACATAGCCAAAACATCTTTAACGATCACTAGGACGTCTCGTCCTTCTACTTCTTCTTCTTCTTCTTTTTCTTGACTGATTCATCACTAAGCAGATCACCGCCAGTCTTTATCCTTTTCCTTCCAGAGCCGCTTCCACTTCTTCCTCCTCTTCCCTTTACAGGGGTGATGGACTCTAGGGATACCAATGTATGCTTTTCATCATCATCCTTACCGCTCATAATCACTGTGGTGTCTCCGGGAAGGATAGCTTGTAGTAGTTTGGGAGTGGCGTCGATGGCGAGGGCAAGTATGATTTCGATGCTCCCTTATCTCCAGTCTCCTGGGCTTTCCTAGTGTCCAACTCCGATTTCTTCTTAGCCTCCCGGGCAGCCTTCTGGTCGGCCAACTTCTTTGCCTTAAGTTGCGCCACTACATCCGCCTTAAGTTTCTTATACACCTCCTCGCTCCTTCTATTAGCATCCCCATCAGCTTTCTTATTATTGGCCTCCTCATCAGCCCTCTACTTCTTGGCCACATCAGTAGTTTTCTTCCTCGCTCTCTCAATGTTGGACTCATTCTCAACATTCCACCTAGCCTTCATTTTAGCCTCCTATAGAGCGGCCTCATCGGCCTTTCTTTTCTCTTCTTGATCCTCATACTTTGTCACCGTTTTTTCCTTCTACGACTCCACCATGTCATGCATTGTTTGCATGTTTGCATCTACCGTGCCCGCCACTTGGACACTCTGGCCATCCATCACCTCCCCTTCCTTTAAAAGATCATTATAAACACTGGATGTTAAGTCCACATCCGAGAATGTATCCGTCGGTCCACTTTCCACACCGGACTGTATCCCTTGCAATCCTAGTTTAGACTCAGGTAATTGAGTATATGTAGGAGCAAAGCCTGTTGTCATCTCCGCTTCGAAGAGAGTGCGTAACAAGAAAGAAGGCTATTTTGTCTCTTTTAACGTGGCACTTATGTCCTCCTCAATCGTTCATGATAATTAGACTTTACCTCTATAAATACGTGGCATGGGGACGATATGCAGAGTGCTCGTTGTTGATGTAAGAATGTAACCCCCCTAGTCCAAAATCAGGATGATCGGGGTTACACACGGTTGAAGTAAGAGCTGATACTATGGGTCCACTTGTTATGGCAAATGGAGGAACTTGCGACTGATAGGAACTCCCTTCCGCAAACTTAAAGGCAGTGACCACACTTTCAGTTGGCACAAACTTCTCTTCTCAGCAACAAGTGCCTCTAACCTCGCCCTTTCAGCATCCTCCCCCAGTAGTGTCATCCCATTCTCCAACACTTTATGCTCAGCCTTAGTCAAAACATCTAACGTGAGCTGGTTTTCATCTACTGCCTCCACCTGTCGCAACCGAGCCTCAAACTACACCAACCTTTCCCATATCGGAGCCATCATTCGAGGATAATCCATACCCTACAAGATCCCGTGGAATCTTAAGACCTTGACATACATACCAAAGATAGGCTCCTCCAAAGATGCCTCCACCCTGGCCTTAGTGTCCTCAATTTCTTCCTTGAGTCTCTTTACCTCTCTATAGTGCTTGGCCCTCAACCCCTCCAGTGAGCTTATCACATCCCTGTTGATGGCTTCAATAACCCCTTTGTCTTTCCTAGCCGCCTCCAATTGTCTACTTAACTCGGCATTCTCTTGTTGAAGCTTTTAAACCTCTTCGTTCTCAGCCTTCAGCCTTTGGTTCTCCTTCGCCAAGGCCTTGTTTTCTTTTTGGACCTGGAATACCCTTTCGTTATCCTTCATTAAATGGGTATTCTGCTTTACCAGCTCGGATTTCTCCTTCTTAAGGTTTGAATATTCAGTTGACACCAAAGCCACGGTGTATTTAAAGGTCGAAGCGGCATGCTTTGCCTCCCTTTCTAGCTTCTCATAATTCTCTTTCTGCTCACCTGTTTCTACAATAGAGAGTTAGCATATAAATATGCTGCTCAAATACGTAGAAATAGGTACAACTTAAAAGATGTATATGACTTACGCAGAGACTCTTCCCGATTCCGAACAGTCAGTTGCTCATCCTTGACCTCTTGCCTTAGATTGGCAATCTCTACACTCTTGTTAATGACGAGCTCCGATAGGTGCCCAAAATATTTGTAGTATTCATTGCATTAGTAGTGTGCTGCATACATTTGATGCCACAACATCTCTCTATCCTCATGAGGAATCGGATTAATATTCTGGACCCACTTTATTTCGTCAAAATAATGCTTGGGAAATCGCTCTTTCAGCTGGGCCTTTCTTTCGTCTACCGTAAGCTTTGGAGCTTCGGGTGTCTCTTGCAGCTGCCCCTTCTTTCTTTTGTCAGTATGCGCCTAATTTTTTTCTTTGGAAGAGACAACTAGCGCTGCATGCGAAATATTATGCGGAATTATTGCAAAGACCTGCTCGGCGCCCGCAGAAACATGTCTCATATCGATCCTAGATGATCGAGTGTACGGTGGAGGAAATACGAAATGTCGATGTTATTCTCTGTGACGTACTCGTTTCCACAGTTGCAAGAGTGCTGAGGCTCATCAAACAAACTAGCGTCTCTTCTAAAATCTCCAAGGAAAGCACTCTTCGACGGTCGGTGACTCCCAGACCCATAGGCTTGACCTCTACCTCCTCTAGCCATTTCACATGCAAACGGAATGGATTCAAGATTAGACTCGAACACCATATGCGCACAAACGAATGTTGTGTCATGTAGTGTTTATGAGTGTGCCCTAAGTGTTATCTCAACAGACCAGATAGAGGCCTGCTCGAAGGAGTGATCTTCCCAACGGCAAGATTTAATTCCTCCAAACTTGCGGCGCTAGCCCAAGGAAACGTAATAAGTGGGAGCTTATTCAGGTCATTAAGAAAACCCTCCTTCTCTAGCGACATGGTGGTCTCAAAGGTGGTCACGAGAGGCCTCGACCCCAACAACTCTTATCCTTGCCTTATCCACAACAAGTGAGGCAGGAGTAGTTGGTAAACCCTTGTCTCTCGCAACCTCCTCCTCATCGCCAGGTACACTCCCACCTGTTTCTCCCGGAGTCTTGGCGGTCTTGCGTCGCTTGGATTTGACATGGGATGCTTTTCTCTTATGGCTCGGAGAGCTCGCACCTCCCTCAGTTTATACCTTTCCCTTAACTCCGGTAATGGCCGACTTGATTTTTGCGAAATCAGCAGGAAGCAGGCCCGCACGACGAAGTCAATTCTAATACAAAAAAACTCTTGGTAGAATGAGCCTTAACCAGGATGGCCAACAAGGATTCGAGACGTTGCTGATATTTATTATCTTTGGGCACAACAGGAATCCCTGTCACACAAGAAAAAAATTAGTACCAAGCTATCAGCTCGATGAGTTTCAAACTCAAAGCAATCGGGAATACTTCCTTCGGACCTCCTCCTCGCAAATCTGAGAGGACAACGCACAAAGAACTAGTCGTGCTTAGACACACTCAACTTACTCCACTTCCCTCAAAAAACCGAGCGTTAGGAAAAGCTTCTAGAAAATACTGAGAGGGTGCAACATTGGATCTCCTCTTAGATATCACATAATTGACGATTTTCAAGAACGAGAATCTGATGATATGTTGAGAATCTCCAATCCCACCCTTCTCTGATCTTAACTCACACAGCCTCACAAATCAAAGCACGTTATGCGTTTATCATAGCCATCCATGTGCAACAGCACCTTTACCAAAACCTTAATTCTATCAACAATTAACAAAGCCTCATCCATATACTTGCACGAGTACCAGAAAAAAATGGACATAAAGATCTCGTAGATCAGATCGAATGAGGCAAGAAGAATGGGGAGAGGGGAACTTACGACTTCAATTTTGGATGAAGTAGGAAGGTCATTTTGTCGAGCTATAATAAAGAAGGAAAAAAGGAAACGGTAAAGTGATATTAGAACGAAGTGTAAAAGGGAATATAGTAAGCACTTTGGGCTGGGAATTCTCGAACAAATAAGGACTAACACAAATAAAAATAAAAAGGGAGAAATCATGAAATCGAAAGTAGAAGTATTTCCTTAAAGCGACTGGATCAGTTGAATACAAATCACTACATCAAAAAGTAAACAACGTCAACACTCCAACTAGGATAAGCGTTTTAATTTTCAATTTCAATTTATTTTGTCGATTATTGCAATTTTAATTTTCCGTTAATAAAAATAAATCTGTTTCATGCAATTTGTTTTCGACACGATTAGAAAAATGTAACACACTTCTTTTGATCAATTAATGTTAATCGGTAGTCTTGGTTCTAGATCACATTAGACAAAATGAATTATAATAATCAAAGTCAAAATATTCAGAATCTAAATTTTCTAACTCAAGAATATTTTCAAGACCCATCATCCCAAAGTTAAGAGAACAGTGCTAACCCAATAGAACTACACTACCCCAATCATAATATCTCCATCAAATGAACGAAATAATTTAAAGCTAAAAAGTTCTTTCATTCAAGGAATTTTTAAATTTACGGGCTTCGAAAATGTATATGAATTCCTTGATGATCTTGAACTATATACATCTACCATAAAAATGAAACAACTTACAAAAGAGCCAATTAAGCTTAGATTAATACCATTTTCTCTATAAGAAAGGTCTAGAAGGTGGTTCAAGTCTTTTCTTAAAATTCAAAAAAATAGAATTGAAATTCATCGATTCACGCAAAATGAAAGGGAAACTTTTTGCCAATATTTTAAACGATTTAACCAACTATTACAAAGGAGTCCTCACCATGGAATTCCAAAACACATGTTATGCCAAATATAATATGAAGGACTTAATTATCTAACTCGAACTCAAACTGAAATTATGTGTTGTGGACAATTTTTGGATAAATCAAGTAAGGGAGCTTGAGCTTTCTTCAAAGAATATACCGATAAGGATCGAAAATGGAAATCAATTCATACAAATCCAAGAGGAGTACACGCAGTAGATGCTTCCCACTTCTCTTCCAATGACTACCCAGTCAAAGATGAGCTAGTTCTTTTGTATCCTCAAGAACAAGTGAATGCCTTCGCTCAGACTAAATCTTCTTATAATTCTAACTGGCGAAACCACCCGAACTTGTCGTCGTCAAATCGAAATAGTTTTGCAAACTCTTCACATTTTTATTCCACGAACCAAAATACTCAACCTCCTTAAATACCCAATCCAACATTAAATCCTCAAAGTGAGAGTTCTTCTAGTCAAACTCATATACCTCCACATCGTAGAAACACATAAAAAACATCTTAACAACCATAATGATATGTTCTTCCTCAAAGAATATTTATGGAAATCCGAAGAGAATCTGGTAATAAATGCAATCAACTCATAAAAATGGCAAAGAAATTATCGATCAAAAATGAGAATGAGAAATTATCAAGTCCAATAAAAATAAAACCCATTTGTAATAATTCTTATGGAGTGAATTTTAGTGACGATGACAATTTAAACATAGTAAATTCAATTATCACCTTAAGATCGGGTAAGAAAGTCGGTAAACATATCGAGGGATCCAACCCTTGTAATAATGTAAGATCTTCAGTTGTTGACTTATCACTTTCCGAACCACTACCGAACAGTAGCACTCCTAACATTCTTCCCTCATCTATCGGCAGTCCCAATGAAAATCCAAATCTTACTCATCGCGATAATTCCCAAATAATAACTTATGAAATTGATAATGATAGTCCTAATTAAGCTGTTGAAAATTCACAGATGTATTTGGATTTCAATTCTTTTAAAGGAAAAGATTCAAGTTTGAATTTCGATCTCCTTTGCCTTATATAAACAAGATGGAAACCACAATTGTTGAGGCTGAAAATTATGAATATAATAAAGCTGCTGATAGCTTCATCCAAGATGAAGAATTTTGTGAACACGAATTTTTCGGATTGTTCAAGAAAGATCTTCCACACAATGATGACTCAAATTTGAATTTTTAAAAAAATTCAAAAGAGGGAAAATGTGAGAGCTTTGTTGAAAATTCTACTATTGAAAACGATAGTGAATGTGAATCCAAACTTGGACTAAAACTTGGAAAGAATGTTGAAACATCAACTAACAAGGCACATGATAATCTTGCATTGTCTTTTATAAAAAATGAACTTACTAAACTTATTGACTCTACTGTTTTAACTATTGTTGTGCACAATCACTTAATTTTAAAGTACTACACTCATAAATTTGTCGAGTACATGAATCACATCGTGCACAAAGCTTGGATAGAGAAATCTACATTTACATGGTACCTATATATCAATCTAATTAACTATAAATCTTGGTATAAAGATGAAACTCTAGTGAAATAAATTTCTTATTAGAAAATGTACCTAAGCGCAGCGTGGGAGGAACACATAAAACTAAAACAAAGTGCAGAAGAAAGAGGTGGTGGAAATATTTGCATCGCTTTCATCATAAACATATATATTATTTCATATACAATCCATTTCTGCATATTAGTAAATTTCGTTTTTATATTAGAATCATTTTTCAATGAATCCATTTACGGATACCTGTTTTCAAGTTTAGAAAACATTTTGAACTGCGAGGACAATGTTGAATTTAAGTGTGGGTGGAGACTCATATGCATTCATATTTTTCAATTTTACTTTTTTATTATTCATAGTTGCATTCATTTTTTTTCTTTTCTTGCATGTAAATTCACATTTATTTAAGGCAAGCGCATTTAGGACATGACATTTATTTGAAAAAAGTTTTGAATTGATTTATTAAAAATAGGCATAGTAAAGTAGATATATTGTACTAGCCATTTGATGGAAATATTATTAATTACTTGCTTCAAATGGACAATAAAATGGAAAGTATAAATCACATATGATCATAGTAAGCTAATATGTTGGCATATTCATGGCAATTATGAAGCTTGTTATTCATTTTGACTATTTAAAAAGTGTTATATCTAAAATACACAAGTGAACAGTTTTCAAATTTATATACTTAAGAGGTGCTAGAATGATTTTGCATTATCCACTCTTGGCTAATAATAATGATAATTAATAAGGGTATCCAACATTGCTAGTACATTTAGCATTGGTGTGCATACATTCCAAGTTCTGTCCCAATCTCACGTAAGCCCAAAAGGCGGTGCATGGGAGGAATACCTTGGTCTCATTTTATGAGTTGGGCACTTAAGGATCACCAACCTATAGTGACATTGTCAAAGTCGGTTTGCATAATCTTCCAAGCTCTATTCCATTCTCACGTAAGCCCGAAAGGCATTGCATGAATGGTTTACCATGGTCCATGATTTTGGTGTATGCATTAAAGGAAAAAAACTATCATTAAGTAAACATATAAATAATAAGGAGAGGGTAAGTGAATGAAATCAAAGCATGCTCTTTAGTTTTATTGATTTGAAATTGTTATAAAAGTGAAAATAGAAATATCATTTTAGGAACATTGACAATCATGATGAAAAAACAAACTTCATAGTTTCAACCTAAAATATTAGCAAGCTAGATTCTGATGTAATGAAAACCTAATTTTTGTTTGAAGTTTGTTGCTAAGTGATGAACTTAAAATTCTCGATTTTGACTAGAGCATTTATATAATACAATATAGTAACTATTTAAAATATGCCGACTCAATAGATTTTTATATAATTTTGCATTCATATAGTTGTGTATCATGTTGCATTGTGATTTTATGGGTAGTATCCGTTGAAAAGCCTCATGAGACAACTCATCCTACTAGGGACACTGAGGGGATTAAAGGCATGTTAAATACGCTAAATGCAATCATGATTCCCTACGAAAGTGTGGCCAATAAATTTAGTTAGTTTTTTATTCGAGAACGAAGAAAAGTGATCTAGTGTGGGGGTATTTGTAGAACATCAAATTGTGTAAATTTTACACTGCTTAGTTATGCATTTTATTATTCTATGACATGATTACTCGGTCTTTTTAATTGTGTTTATTGCAGGTACTTTATTTTTAGAATAAGAAGAAATTCCTTCTAAAAAGGGGCTAACTTAAGAAGATTCTAGAATTTACTAAAGAAAGAAGCTTCTAGAAGAATATGGAACAAGCTAGATCTTGAAGCATCTCCAAAAATATCAAGTCAAGAGTTTTTAGAATGTACTAGATAAAGAAGCTCCTAGAAATGTAAAGAAAGAGATTACAATAATAAAGGAGGAGAAAATAAAGGAAGACCGAGTCAAAGTTTCTAGAGAATTCTTCATTTTAGATTTAGATCCAAGGAGGACTATAAATACCCCTACCTAGCATTAGTTTAGGTCATCTTGGCATTGGATGCCAGTTGGCATCAACTTAGGCTTTCTCTTTTCTTCTTAGAATTAAGTTTTCTCTTGTAATCTCTTAACTTCTTATTTCATAAATAATATTGTTGAATTCTTATTTACTCTTTTCTATATGAGTTCACTTTGCTTTATTCTAATGTCTATCTGTGCTCTCTTTTGCTTTATTTTACATTTTTTTTATTTTTTAAGATCTACTGTTTTGCCAAGAGGATAATAGATCTCATCTGTAATTTTTAGAGCTATTAAACATTCTCTATAAAATCCTTGCTATTCTCTTCTAATTTCTTAATTAAAACATTAATCCTGAATTTGTCTAGCTCTCCAAGAATTTAAATATACATTAGCAAATTATACAACTCATTGTGGATTGGACCCATATTCGCAATATTATTGCAGCAGACGTTGTGCGCTTGCGATAAAATAAAATCATGGTTTGTGTTTACGACTAAAATCGTCGACTACGTAACCATGATATTCTTTGAATTTGATATACAATATTAATTAAAATTCTTTTCTTCGACATAAATGATGTGAGAATGATAATCAATTAATTTTAGTTATATACTTTTACATCTAATTAACATTTTTGCACCTCCGCTATATCCCTACTATTTCCCCGCTTTATCCTCACTACAACTTTTTACACCCCTACCGCTATGGAACCGCTAAATGCTTTAACCGTACTATTGGGTACACATGCACATTTTACAACTAGCTTTCCGATATGTAAGTAAATATGGTTTTCCTTATAGTTTCGTAGCCAAATATGTTTACATTTTTTCGATTTTCATAATTACGGCCTCGAGACAATAATATAAAAATCAATTTTCAAATTATATATGGATTTTAGGAAATATACAAGTGGTTTTCAAAATATCGTATTATAACCTTGTATTGAAAAACCAAGTATTTTCTCATATAAAAACCGCACTATTCTATGCTCTTCGAGACGATATATTGGATGTTAAATGATACAGTAAGTTGTGCAGTTCATGCCCCGCTATATCTCGTAGCGGATTACCATGGCTATGTTTTTTTCAAATAGCCTATGATATAGCCTCTCTGGTTTAAGTCCCTCTATATTCCGCTATTCCCGATATATCCAGTTATTTCCATTATATTATGCTATTCCCGCTATATCTTTGATGAAAGAAACAAACTGAAAAATAACATCTATGCATCATAAAAGTTGTGAAGCTTGGTTTTTTAACTGAATTTTTAATGTATATATTTTTTTAAACAAAAACACACTATATTCGATAAAATTTATATAAGTTAAATAGCAGTTTATGTTTATTTGCAGACATTTGTACAAGTTTTTGTTTAAAATTAAGAATGTACTAATCATAAATAAACTAATGCTAGTTTTCATTTATTTAACGTTTTATATTCATAAAATCATTATGAATGAGATATGTATGCTATTTTAGAGTCTTCCGCTATATCCTGTTATTTTCCTGCTTTATCCATGCTATGACTTTTTATACCTCCGCCGCATTGGATCCGCTAAGCGCTTTAACTACACAGATCGTAAACCCTGTGGTATGGGTCATGATGGTATACAAAATCGGTTATTTCTAGTATAGTCTGATTGAAGCCAATGTTGTGTTGATGTTGATTCGATGATTTTATGAGTTTTCTAGCGCGAACCTGACAAGCGGTTAGTAAGCCAAACAGTGAGAGTATATGGTGTGTGACACACTATTACCACTGTTTTGGTTATAGACTGAGAGTCAGTATCGCATTTTACAGGTAATTAGCCATTACTCGCAACAAGGGAAGCCGAGACTCGACATAGTCGTGTATGCATGTTCACTAGACCGAAGTGGTCAAGATACACTTGGCCAGAGGGTCGCAGTGATGGGCTGCTAATTGGAATACTTATAAGCACTTGTCTAAGCTCAAAGTGGACCATAATAAAATCCAAAGTGGGCGATAGCTCGAAGTAGGCTATATTATGACGGCATAAGCAAATTTCCTATGTTGATTTCATTTAATGACTTGGTGTTCGATGATGTAAACTTGATCTGGATGAACATACATTTGCGAAGTGCACTTGAAATTCTTATCTTTTCATTTTGGGATTTTCAATGATTTGGAATGAAGTACTCCTTCATTTGATGATGTATCCTCTTGGGATAATATGATGGTTTTGAAGATTTTAGCATGTGTGACCATCTTATTGCTTGAGAATGATATTATACCTAGCCTAGACAAGGGACTAGTGTGCAACCGTACGCTGAGATGTGTAAAAGTAACCTAATTATTTTTATGTCCTCACATTCACAACTCTTTGAGTGAAAGTCTTGTATTTCATATACTTGTTTATTCCTATACATAATATTATTCAGTACTGACTAAATTGACTGGTGTTTGTTAATGCTTGAGTCAGTCTTAGCTTTCCGGGTATTTCCACCTGCTATAGATATCTTTAGGCTTCCGCTTGGATAGTTCTGTTTTGGGCTCTCTAGTTTAGCAACGATATTATAAGTTTCTTCCTCTTGACCGAATCTGTAACCTTCATTAGCAGACTCATTTTCGGTAGTTTCCCTGATTAAACTAGAGGTTACCAAGGAACCATGCATAGCACTAAACAGGGAGCCATAGAATACACCAGCTACACCTAACATGTGAAGTGGATGCATAAGGATGTTGTGCACTCCCTGGAATACAATCATAAAATTGAAAGTACCAGAAATTCCTAAAGGCATACCATCAGAGAAACTTCCTTGATGGTTCTGTTGCTTTCTATATTTATCTCGCCTGTGATATAGCAATCCCAAAGTTTTTTTTGTACTCTTTTCTTCATAAGAGAAATATCAGAAAAAGGCTTCTGGTGTGGAAGAAAATGGTTTGTGACGCTGAAATGCACTCCCGAGATAGAAGATCAAGTCGGAAATAACCTTTTTCATACTACTATCTGGATAGAAAATATCGTGTTAGAAAAAACAATAATAGTTTGTTCATCTCGAACTCGAAGTGCCATGCAATTATTACCTATTATTCATATTCGATATGGCGAAGGCATAGTTTTCTTCTTTTTTTTAATAAAAACTCATTGGTGCCAAGCATGGGGGAATGCTAGACGTTTGGTAATTTCCCCTCCGACCAGAATGAAGCATCCCATTGAAGCGGCTAACCTACATCGGGCGAAACAAATTGCACAGTATCATAGATAGTGATTCTTGGTATTACCCATCCACTAGGAGAATTTGTAAACAAATAAAGATCTTTAGTATCATCTTCTATACTGAGATATACCATGAGACCAACAAGTTGATTTGAGATCTCGCTATCAACTTCTTGGCCTAAAAAAAGTAATCTTTCTCGATAAAGTCGGTTTATTAGGACAAAAGTCGATTGATTAGGACAAAATTATATCCCTTTTGAAACGTACGCGCATCTTTGGATGCATACGGTTCAAAAAAATTGCGAAAATAAAGAATAAATGTGTTGTTTGGCAAGCTGCTGTAAGTTTTCGATAAAATCTTTAATGCTCACCAAAATTCATGATTTATATGAAACAAATTTTCTAAAAATTTAAAAGATCTTATAAATTTTACATTATGAACTCTCCATTCGAAAATAGAAATTCTTTTTCTTGTATTATATTGAATAACCGCACGGTGAGAAATTTCGATCAACTTATTTCCTCGTTCTGACCTTCCAGTAAACAAGGGCTTTCTAAAGACCCCACAACATCAAATAATGGATGACCAAAAATACCAAAAATTTTTGGTAATGAAGGAATCAGAATCTTGCTTTTCTTATTGCTTGGATAGTTCTATTTTGGGCTATCTAGTTTAGTTGTTTTGTTGTACATATGTTGTATTTGATCCACACACTTGGTTGATGTATTATATCCACTTTTGACATGTTGTACCTATTGCGGTTGTATACCACTTTTTGGGACACTAGTTGTTATATATTATGTGTATATGTAAAACTAAGCTCCACGCTGCTGAAGCTGACTTCCACACCTCGAACCCAACTGCCATCAACGCTCACTTCACAACGTACTTCAGGAACCTCCTTGACCACAGTCCACCTTCTGCTCCAACCGTTCCCTCCTCTACCCTAACCAACCAGCCATCTATATTGATGATCCCTTCTCCAAGGCAGAGATTCTGAATGCCCAGAAAGGCATGGACGTTGACAAGGTCGGTGGGCCTGATGGATTCTGCTCGGCATTCTACCAACCCTTTTGGGCCTTGATTAAGCATGACATCCTGAACCTTTTTCAAGCCTTCCACTTAGATAGAGGCCAAATTAACCGACTTGTGGTGGAAGAAATAACAAATTATAGAGGCAAAACTGGTAAATAACAAGTGTAATTGCAAATCTAACAAATTCAATATAAGATTTGAGCCTCAGCTCAGTTTTAGCACACCTCAGTTTGCAAAAACTGAGTCGGCTCAGTTTGCGCACGGCTCAGTTTGCTCCAATCGAGTCGGCTCAGTTTGCGCACGGCTCAGTTTGTGCAAACCGAGCCTCGGCTCAGTTTTTGCGCGAAAACTGAGCAGCTCAGTTTTACGTGAAAACTGAGCGGCTCCATACATGTTTATGTCAGACCTAAGTTTGTTTAACAATTTATTTATGTCATTGACGTAAAACATGTAGATGTGTTGACATGAGTAACTACAAATTATACTCCAAACATAATTAATAACACATCCACACATGCACGTGCAAGTTCTAAATGAAGATATGAAGTTGCTATCTCAAATAAAGGAGAGATGATATGGATGCCCTCCCTAGTTTCTTGATATTTTAGATATGAATGTATTTTGACAAAAGAAGAGTTTCTTGTTCTGACAGCGAAAATGTAATTGGTTCAGATAAAAATGAAATAAACCGTAATGTTTGACATGCACATAACCAAATGATTTGGGTTGAAGAATGAAAAGGAAGCCAAATAATATGGAGCATTAACATAGTGAAAGAAATAGCGATGTAATTACTAACCTTCTCTCCAACAAGTGATCTGGTGTATTTTCATGATGAAGAGGCTCTCTTTAAAGGATCTGGAAGTAATGTGTGCATAGCCTACATTGTTAATAAAATAAATTAACAATAAAAAATACTGGGAAAAATCATGTTCTCATATGTTTTTCTGGCTGAACTTTAACATAATAATACCTGTGCATAATTCAAATCGTCTGAATCCACTGGATTATTATCCTTCCTCTCATTGAAGGGTAATTGATCTTTGCGAACGTCTATTCTACCTAATTGGAAATTGTTAGCTCTGGAAACATGTACCTAATCAAGAAAAGATATTGAAAACAAAAATAATCTGAATTCTTTAACGATACATCTCAAAATAGTAAACAAGATGAATGCAATCCGAATATGATAAACGTTACCAACTGGGACACTGATAGGCTGTGAGCATATACATAGCCGGACAAAAGAAGAGTGCATGTTCCAAGGATGTCTACATCTGGTTCAAAGCCAATCCAGAAATGATGAATGCAATTATAATAGAACAATTCAAATATATTTTAAATCATATGCTCTTACACTGCAACACATAACTAACTGAAGAACCAGTCTACAGTTTATTATTACACATTGCATAACTGGTAGTAAATTAAAAAGCAATTTGTGTTTTGCTTCATAGTAGGTAAATTTACTGATTTGTTCAATCAAAGTAACATAGCACTTGATGAAAAAACTTAAAATGAACATAGAATTTTGTCTTATAATTAAAACTGAGTTGCTTGCAAGCAACTCAGTTTTATAACTTAGTTGCAAGAAACTCAGTTCTGAAAACTGAGTTACAAGCAACTCACTATTTCAAAACTGAGTTGCTTGCAACTCAATGTTAAAACTGAGTTGCTTGCAAGCAACTCAGGGTTAACAGTGAGTTGCAAGCAACTCAGTTTTGAAAACGTAGTTGTCACTTGCATGGGTAATGCAATGAAAATATCACTACATGTTTGCTAAAATCATGTCCTACAACTAACACATATGTAACTGGATGTCTTATGTCAAATTCACAAGTAGCATACCCACATATCTGAATTTCAGGTTGTTTCCATTTTAGTATTTGCATTATAATTTTTAAATAATAATAATAATAATGAAGATGAGAACGTATAATACGATTTGTTTTATTTCTAAAGTACTATAAATATTTAAGTAATTGTTTACCTGAAATAATCTTTAGAACAAAATCTTTTATTAATAAGATAGATTGAGGTATCAAAATTGCTACATGGCCAGGAATTCTAGGCCAGAAACAATCCACCAATAGCGCTTATATGAAATCAGACCTAACCGACGTAAATCACGGTAGCTTTTTTCTTGTGCTTTCATGTTAAAAATTTTAGTATGCTAACAGTCATTAGGTTTGACTGGATTTCATGTTCTTTTGTCTCCACAAATGCCAACATTCTGTTATTAATTTAACTCAAGTTAAAACTCGATTATCAGAAATAAAAAGTAATAATTAGAATATAAGAAGTAAAACATACCAACCATGCATCCAAGAAAGAACCCACTTTTAACCAGTCCGACCTTGTATTTCTCCCCACAAATCAACCCGAAATCAACAACTTTGGGCCCACTTCTCCCATCCACCCACTCCCACGTACCCGCATCCAACCCACACGGTTCGGGCCCAACCCGATGAAACTTGTACCATCAACGCAACTCCAATCAATGTTACTATCGGAAAAGATGATGACCATTGTATGTATCGCCTCCAATGCCCAGGCAAGGCTTGTAAGTACGAAATGCTTCAATTGCCATCGCCCGAATTCACCTGTGTATTGCTGCAGCATGTTGCCTATGCTTATTTTTGCTTTATTTTGTTTGCCTATACAGATAATATTTTTTTTGTACTAGTGAGAAAAAAACATGAAGTGATCAAAATTAAAGTTTACAACATGCAGATAATAGTAAATAAGATAATAGTAAATAAAAGCAACTCTGGCGCATCAACAACTAGTGGATACAACTCAAACTAATCCCTACTCAGCGGTCTACGTGTATCACATCTGCACATAACTCCGGATACATAAATATTTTAGAATAGAATAAATGAACTTACTTAAGTTCGTGAATAACTCCTGATGCATGTGAAGCAGTTAGTTGAGAATTCAAAATACAAGTGAATATCAATACATAAGGAAACATATTTGAAAATTGGTTATTTAGTTCCCTACTCTTAAAGTCCATAGCTTTGTGTGTGCACATGCAGGCATGCATGTGTGATTTCGCATGTATTAGACTGCTTCATTAAGGCACACTACAATGAGGAACTCAAATAATGACAAAATTAGCCCAAACCACTGACGTTATTAAGGTAACCATAAATAACTGAACAAGAAAACTCACATTCTCGTTATCACATGCAATCACGTCTCCAAATGAAGCCTATAAGTGGGGAATATCAATCAAAAACAATATACCGTGTGCCAATTAAAAAAAAAGGACAAAGTTACTGGTAATCGTAACCTAATGACAAACACAATATGTTGGTTCAATGGGATCAATAGCTTGGTCAACATCCATAGAAATAGGGATAAATTTCATGTTGGAAGACCCAGGAGGCGACATTACATGTCTTGTTAAATATATCATTACTGGGTACATTCATAATAGATTCCAACACGTGCACTTAACTATTACCAAGTATTTTAGGCATGTCCATATGTATGGAAAAAAATTATAAGAAAATTTATTTATCGTGGAATAATGGTTGTATGCATAGATAAGACTTTGACACAAATAAATATGTGATCTAACTTATTTCTATTATGAAATAGTATGCCAAAAAAATGCATACCGCCATAAACATTGTTGGTGAATCGTATGCCAATGGTGTAAGCGACTGCAACATTTGGAATTTGTTTCTCTACAGGTGATGCTTCAACCAGGCGTTCCAACCCATTTATTATTTGGTATCGAGTATTTAAAGAAACAACAAGAAAAACACCTATATAATGCATTACTGAATCATGAATTTGTTCTTATGAATTTATGCAAAGAACATGAATGCAAGAGAAGCATATGATGTAATCATATTAAGTTCGAGGTTAACTGACATACCCCAAAGAGCAACACTTTTCACCAAAGGTGGAACTGGTATGTCTTCTTCTGAATTTTTGAAAGACCTAAATGTAGTGACAATCAAAATCAAAATCAAAACTTGTGGATATTTTTTTTTCTGAAGATAAAAAACATATTCAGAGCACAAATGCCAAACTCAAATGTACCCTTAAAAAGCACTAAAAGTAATGTGTTAGTGTCAAGTGCACCAAAAGCAATATTACAACAATTCTTCAATTATATTGTGATATCTAAGTGATAGCTAACAAAACCAAAATGTATGTATGGCAACTTGCCATCGGGTAGCATCTAACGATTTCGCAGTGTTCAGACGTATGAAGCAATCTAGCATTGTGTGGCTTTTAGATAGTGATATGTTGACACATGGTTGTCCAACTAAACATAATCTATCAAAAAAAAAGAGATCTATAAATTCAAGAAGCACACTCAAATCTGGATTAGGCATGCACATAAAAGCTTCTCTTGCATTGGAACTGGAAGTATTGTAAGCATCACTAGACCATCAAGTGAAAAGTACGGACTATAAGCTTCTTCGATTTCATGTAAATCACTAACCAGCATGACTGTTTTACAGCAATCATGATGATGAAAAAAGGTATATATAGTTTGAATTACCCAGGACACTTGTTACTCCTTGTTCTGCCTTTGACATTACCCAGTCTAAAACATATCGAGTTTGCAATTTTCAACATACCCAGTCTAAAACAGCATACTCAATCCCAAAAATTGGATGCGATTGAAATCAATAAAGACGAGACAAATGAAAATTATACCTGAAATCGACATAGCACAAACGGAATAAAATTTGTATCTGAACTCGGAATTACAAAAGTGAATCAAATGAACAAAGATCCTTAAAATTGAATATGAGTAGTTCCCTGACGCCAAATTGACTCTGTGATGACGAAATTGAACGTGCCCCCAAAATCTGACTCTTTGATGTTCGATTAGAGAGGAACGAATTCAAAATTTTTAATCTTTGATTTTGGCACTCGTAAGTTTTTTTTTTCTTTCTGTCTGAAATCGTGCGATGTGTATTTCTGATTTTGCCAACCATTATCAGTAAAAGCGTTGGGCAAAGAAATGGAAAATGGGAATTAGGGTTATGCGCGTTAGTTTACGATTTTGCCCTCAGAAATCAACCTTATCAACACAAATAGTGTTGGCAATAAAAAAATTATAATTATGTATTTTTGGTAACACTTTTTTAATGTAGCAACACATATTATTGTTACCACCCTGCAACACAAATAAGTGTTGGCAATTGAAAAAAAAGAGTTACTAAATGACCATTATGATGTAGTGGTAGATTCTAACTTCTAGGGGATTCCCTCACAAATGGTGCACCTGGATCTCCACTATTCTCAACTCCAGTATGTCCTTCGTTCACACCAACGGCATTGACGGTGGCCTCATCAAATCTAAATGCGGCCTTCGTCAGGGAGACCCCCTATCTCCCCTCCTTTTTATTCTGGTTGCCGACACACTTAACCAAATGTTTAGGCCTGCCCTTCACAATAATATCCTTACTTATATAAATTCTAACCCTCCTAGCCCCACTTATGCGAACATCTAGTTTGCTAACGACACGATGATATTCACCACCCCTACCACTCAGAACCTGAACTTCCTTAAAGTTCTTCTTTATTGATTTGAGGTTGTCTTTGGCCTTTCCATTAACTTCTCTAAGATCTCCATCTACATGCTGGGGAACTCCGAACACCTTGGACCCTATGCGGCAAGTGTACTTAACTATCAGCTGCGTAAGTTCTCCCTAACCTATCTGGAAGTCCCCATCCGCCTAGTCAAGCTCAAGCGAAATGACTGGTACCCTGTTCTTTCTATGGTGAAAAAGAGACTGGCCCACTAGAAGGCTGCCTCCCTCCCAACAACCGGACGACTTGTGCTAGTCAAAGCGATTTTATCTGCATTGCCCCATACTGGCTGTCAATCCACCATAGTCCTTGTTGGGTCATCAATAAAATTGATCAGGCCCATAGATCCTTCCTTTGGCATGGCATCCCAACCAAGTCTCTTGTTAACTGTAAGACTGAGTGCATGAATATTGACTCTAGGGGGTTGGGTATCCAAAAATTGGCTTGCTCAACCATGCCCTCCTTTCCAGATTGATTTGGCGTTGTCTTACCCCTGGTGAATTCACTTGGAAATCACTTGTCCTCGCCTTGTACTACAACAGCCAACCCTCATCCATTCTACACCCAAACTCCCGTTCCAGACTATTAACTTTGGGAAAGGTGTTCTCAGATCACTGCCTCGCATCAAACACCTCTTCTGTAACACCCCATAATTGTGTTAACATTAAAGAGGATAAATTAAAGAATCATTAATTTAATACGAAGAATTAAGGGAAACTGACTATGTCAATACGTCCGTCTTGAAATTCTGGTCAGGATAGACGCCTGGTTTGCGTAAAACGGATAACGTATGAAGAAGTTATGAACGATAGAAGTTTTTGGGCATTCAAGCCTTTTTCAAGTAGATAGCGGCCCATTACCCAATCCCCTTTTAGGGCTGAGGTGGAAATTCGATTTTTGAAACCTAGCGGCTATAAAATCACCTCAATTCCATTGTTTCTTCACAAAGAAACAATGGTAACCAAACTCTGCTGGAGTGCAAACTAAGACGGATCTGCTTTCTTCAATTATCAGTTTAGCAAATCAAATTCTGAGATTCAAGTTTCAGTTTTCTCCTTCTATTCTCATAGATCCAATCTTTGTGAGTATAGTTATTTTTAGGTTTAAATAAATAAAAGTGAATTATGAAAGACTATGATTTGGATCTATGCTATTATCATGTTTTATGTTATGACATGATAAATCTATTCTATGCTATTATCATGTTTTATGTTATGACATGATAAATCTATCCTATGCTATCATGTTTTATGTTATGACATGATAAATCTATCCTATGCTATTATCATGTTTTATGTTATGACATGATAAATCTATTCTATGGTATTATCATGTTTTATGTTATGACATGATAGATCTATTCTATGCTATTATCATGTTTTATGTTATGACATGATAGATCTATTCTATGCTATTATCATGTTTTATGTTATGACATGATAAATCTATTCTATGCTATTATCATGTTTTATGTTGTGACATGATAGATCTATTCTATGCTATTATCATATCTTATGGTATGTTATGATAGATTTATTTTTTAAATCTAATTATCATGTGGACATTTTATGTAGATCTAAATCTTTAATTATGTTAGATCTAATTATCATGTGAATATTTTATGTAGATCTAAATCTTTAATTATGTTAGATCTAATTATCATGTGAATATTTTATGTAGATCTAAATCTTTAATTATGTTAGATTTATTTTATGTAGATCTAAATCTTTAATTATGTTAGATCTAATTATCACGTGGATATTTTATGTAGATCTAAATCTTTAATTACGTTAGATCTATTTTATGTGATCTAAATTGTCACCTTATGATTCATGTTAGATCTATTTTATGTGATCTAAAATGTCACCTTATGATTCATGTTAGACCTATTTTATGTGATCGAAATTATCACCTTATGATCCGTATTAGATATATTTTATGTGATCTAAATTGTCACCTTATGATCCATGTTAGATCTATTTTATGTGATCTAAAATATCACCTTATGATTCATGTTAGATCTATTTTATGTGATCTAAATTATCACCTTATGTTAACATGTTAGATCTATTTTATGTGATCTAAATTATCACCTTATGTTAATACGTTAGATCTATTTTATGTGATCTAGATTATCACCTTATGTTAACATGTTAGATCTATTTTCAATTGGACATCTAAATTGCTAACATAGATATTGTGACATCATAGTTCATCATTTTTATGTCCACTTTTTTATGATGACAATTTCATTTCCATGCTAGTATGTATGTTCACCTTATTATCATACTGGTTTATGTTTATGCCAAGATGATCATTTTAGTTATATTCCCATTATTTTCTTTATTATCGTTTATGACTAGGCTATTGTCTAGCTTAAGCATGTTGCCAATTTTGTGAGGGCGCTAGTTAAGGAATGGGGGAAAAAGGGTTTAAATGGCATAATTTGAATATGAACATTTTTGGACATGTAAATCAAATTATTGGGTAAAATAGGTATTGACACCTATAAAAGGAAAGGCTTAATTAATTGATTAATTAATTACAAATGGAATGTTTAGTAATTACAATTAGGAATTGTAATTGTACTTATGGCACGAGGTTGGGTTGCATTAGTGGTGGAAGTCTGCCCGGACCCGACCGGCATATCCAGCAGCCACTAATGTTGAACCTAATGTGGGAGGTCTAAGTACGTGAATATGAATCGGGCTAAGACATGAGGTTAGGCCCAATCGTGGAATAAGACTGCCCGGACCCGACCGACACATCCAACATCCACACATTGCAGGCCTAATGTGGGAGGTCTAGCCCATTATAAACCATAAATGGACATGGTAATGAATTGAACTACTTAACCTAAGTTAATCCATAGAGATTGTATGAACTTAAATTCAAGTTGGGGGTTAAGTAAACTTGGTTGAACAAAAGGGGTTGGTTAAGTAAATCTTGGTTAAGTGGATAATATTATTATATATAAGCCCACAAACTTAATTGTTAAATAAACATGCTTGAATCAGTGGGAGGGTTAGGTAAATCTTGGGTAGGTGGGTAATATTAGTATATACAGCCCCACAAACTTAACCTGATAAGGTTATGTAATTAAAGACACCTAGTGGTATATACATAACCGAGGGAAATAATAAAGTTATGTAATTAAAGACACCTTTTAGGGTAAGCATAACTTATAGAAACGGTAGGGTTATGTATTAAAGACACCTATAGGTAAGCATAACCAATAGAAAGATTGAGGGTTATGTATTAAAGACACCTATAGGTAAGCAAAACTGACATAGGGCTATGTAATTAAAGATGCCTAAGGGTATACATAGTCAGTGAAAACCTAGTGGGGGATACAATACAAAGGGGAGAGCTTATATCATATTATGTGGGACCCATTTCAGCCAGCAACCCGGAGTTAGTATCAAGTATATACTCCGAGCTGGGTCGGAGAAGGGGCACGCTTGCTGGACTGATTGTAAGAGATCCAAACGAGTAGGACGGTGTGGGCAGTGCAAACTGACTGGGGACATGTGTGTGCATGGGCCGGGTAGAGGGGGCTAAGACGAGCATGACACCTGTAGATATGGTTGTGCACATTATTATGACGAGGGGTTTCCACTTTAGGAAGTGATACCTCCTACCGTGGGGCTAGCACGAGGTATCTACGTGGGTTAGGGAGCTGATCGATCAGGGTAGTAGTTAGGATACATTTGGACGTATACCTAAGTCTACCACCTTATAGTTGAAGGGATCACCTCTTTCTGGATATACTAGTGACAGTGCAGAGTAATCATTAGAAGCGTATACACCTTATCCTGTCTACCTTGTCACACCTGTCATTTATGTAGTGATCTCACTTATCCACTTTATATGCCTATCATGTTACTTTTATTTATTTAATGGCTAAAAGTAAATAGACTCGCCAGACTTTATGTCTAACCCTTTTTGTTTCTCCTTCTTTCTTCCGTTTCCCCCCAGGTTCTCAGGGCGGGAATACTCAGGCTTGACTGTGATTCTACTTTCATCTTGCTTGGAGCTACTTAGAAATACCACTGGTTTCACAACTTTCTCTACTATGGCTTATGATTTGGGGATTATGATTTCTTTATTGTTGTACTCTGATATTCAAAATACAAGACAGAAGTTTTAATGATGTAATGAGTTTATGTATTTTCAGACATATGGCGTAACCATGCTTTATGATTAATAGAAGTTTTTTTAATTCCGCTGCTATTTTATATCTGTCTTGTAATGTTTCTGTTCTGTTTACCTGTAATGCTTCACGAAACTTAATGCATTACCTTAATGAGTGACATTAACGGACGTGGGGTGTCACATCTTCGCTATCAAAGTTCAAAATGCTCACACTTGCTCCTTTTGGCTTGACACCCGGTACTATGACTTTAGGCTATCCCATTTCTTCACAACCCTCTATTCCTTATTCCCTAACCCAAATGCTACCGTTGGTGATGTCGTTCAATAGGACATTTCATCCATTCTACTCTCAATCTTTTTTCAGCCCTCCATCCTCGTAGAGATTCAGGAAGTTCTTCATATCATATGGACAACCACGCTGATGCATAACCCAGATAATGTTTTCTGGAAGCTTAAAACCAAGGGATCTTTCTCAGTCAAATCATGTTACAACTTCATCTTCATCACTGGAAGACTTTTTCCCTTTCCCAAGCTCTGGAAAATCAAAGCCCCACCCAGAGTCTGTTTCTTTCTTTAGTGCCTCGCGCATGGTAAGATCAACACCAAGGATAGATTGATACATAAAGGTGTCGCAGTAAACCCTATTTGTGCTCTCTGCCACCTGGATTATGAAACTATTCTCCATCTCCTGTTTGACTATGACACAAGCTTCTACATTTGGACCTCGGTGGCCTCTAGCATTCTTGGTGTTCTGCCACCGCAATTGCACCACTATGACCATTAGGAATTCTCCCCATCTTCAATGGAGTTGGACCCGCTGTTCGCCGCTTTCACTTAGACCATTTGGAATAAATGCAATAATAGATGCTTCAGAGAACGTTATGCCTCTTACACACAGTTATGTCATAAAGTTAACCATCTATATCATATGTGGACATGTACTCAGCCAGCACCATATATGCCCACCATCATGGATACTATCACCCCCTAGGATGAGTCTGTTGGTAGCTCAGGAGCGATGGGATGCTAACATAGAGGACATTACCCGAGACCATGGTAACTACCACCTGCTCAGCTGATATTCATGCACCGGGTACTCTTTTGCCTGTATTTTGGTTGTGCACTACTAGCTGTGTTTTGGTACTTAGTACTTTGGCTTTTATGTTTATCTTATGGATGTGTTTTTTGGTTGTGTATAAATTATCTTTGTCTGTAACTATTTGCGCTATGCGCAACGAACTTCTATGCATGCATGCATAACTACTACCGTTTGTGCCATCGGGCAGGCCTGTTGACTGAGTTATATTATCCTATTATCAATATAATATATGAACCGGGTGTGTAGATCCGCTCCACATAACCGTTATGCTAAAAAACATAGAAGATGATGGATGACCAGTTTTGTGATGTGCATTATGTTATTAGTCATGTTTGTTCTGAATTATATTCAAGCCAGTATAGTATTTTATTGGATAAATATTAAGAGTTTTGTTCCACGGAAAAAATAGAGTGCACGTTTCATTGATACTCTTAATATTTATTTAATACAAAACTCATGGATGGTCGCTGCTAACCAACCATATTCTCTGCATTAGTAGGCAACATTACTGGTTAATGTTATTTACTAATATAGGTCTCGAGGTGGGCGTTAGAGCTTGGTATCAGAGCTGAGTTCAGACAAAACGCGATTAATACAAAACAGAATACGAGTAATACATTACATTAAGATACAACATAAGTGGAACTACTAACCGTTGAGTCCTAACCTTGAGTTGAATCTTGCCAGGTCGTGCCTTAACTTTCTTGTTTAGGGGTAGATATATGAAGGGAATATGTCTAGGAATAGATTCTTTTATAATTCCCTGGTATTCCTTACATATTGAATGGGAGCATATATCTTAACCCTAAATTAATCCAATCCTATCTTATTTTCTCTTATAGTGATGGCTGGTCAAGGAAAGAGGAATCAACCGGGTACTGGGCCGAGCAGTTGTCCAGGTCCTAGGGAGCAGGTTGGGCCATCCAATGGCACTCTGCTCATTGAGACTGATAAACTAGCCAGTGGGTCTCGACCTGACGTGGTCACTTTATCTACCAAGAAGCTTTTAGATCTTATTCGGAGCACTCAACCTCCTATTTCAGACTAATCATCTCCTCCGTGCAAGTCAGTTTTTGCGCACATGTGTAGTGACTTCTCCCATCTTAGGGGAATCCTTCCAGTGGTTACGAGTCACTGTTAGAGGTCCAGGCATAGATCCATACTTGCGAGCATATCCTTTCTAGCATGGAGATTTTCTCTCATCACCGCATCCTTGTAGAATCTAACGTGTTGCATGGCCGAGCTTTGGATTGTATGAGTTACTGATAGCCAAGGTAGATGAGCCTTCCCTTGAGAGGAAAAAGTTACATGAGCGCTTTGAGCTGAAGTTTGTTCCAAAGTTAGAGAAAGAAGTTCTTGCTTGTTGTTTCCTCAAGCTTAAGCAGAGGAATATGTCTATTTCTCAGTATGTTTCGTCTTTTGAGGCCTTTTCGAAATGTGACCTGAAGCATAACTCTACACCCTATAAAAAGAACCTTAAGTTCCTTAATGGACTTAAGAAATATCTTAAGAAACCTCTTCTATTGCAGCTCAAGCGTACTTCTAAGGATCTTATTTATGCCGCACTCCATCTCGAGGCAGTCAAGAAGGAGAATGATAGTGATGAAGATGTTGAGGCTCATATAAGCCATGGAAAGAAGAAATTTCCCATTCATAAGTCCAAATCTTTTCCAAATAAGAAGAATAAGCCTTCAGATCAGAGTTCTCATCCTAGCAGAGCACCTCCTTCTAAACGGGGTTGCTTCAATTGTGGAGCCAGTGATCATATGGTGCATGACTGTCCTAAGCCATGCATTTGTCGTTATTGTAAGAAGGAAGGACATATGGCATCTTCTTGTCCTTTCACCTAGGTCCAGGAAGCAGGGCAAGCTCAGTGTAATAGAGTTAGGTAGTTCTTCTCAACAGAGAGGTACGCCTTCTATTCATGGGGGTTCCCTTTTGTTTTGTGGTCTTTTGCGGTCAGATGATTGGGGTTCTTTTCGATACGAGTGCTTTGTGTTTGTTTGTATTAAAGGAACTTGTGGATAGCCTTTCTTTGGATGTTTGTTGTATTGTGACTTCTTGGAGGATAGCGAATCCTATTGGGGGATCCACCACTCCTACCTTATTATGAAATGATGTAGAGATCTCTATTTGTTAGTTTCCTTTCCGTGTGAATCTGCACGAGTTTCCTTCTCTTGGATATGATATGATACTTGGAATGGATTGGATCATGTGATACAAATCCAAGATTTTATTTGTTGAGCACATCCTACATTTTCACCATCCTGACTCACCTTCATTTCTCTCTCTTGTGTTTAGTAATATTGATAGTGATTCTGAGGCATCTTTATTTTCATTCACTTGAGACTAGGATGATGCTGATGTGTCGCTTGTTTCAATAGTTTGTGATTTTGTCAATTTCTTTGAGTCCGTTACGTGGTTGCTACCCAAATGATCCATTGAGTTCTGTATAGATTTAGTTCCTAGCTCTCATCCGGTTAGTCATCCTCCCATGCGGATGTCAACTAAAGATAATGGGGAACTAAAGAAGCATCTTTTAGAGCTTGAGTCCAAGCAGTTCATTCAATCTAACTCATCACCGTGGGGAGCCGTTGTTGTCTTTGTTTGGAAGTCCAAATAATCTCTTAGGCTTTGCATTGATTATCGCAAGCTTAATGAGATTACCATCAAGAATCGATATATGTTGCCCAGGATCGACAATATGTTCGATCAGTTGAATAGAGACAAGGTCTTTTTTCAATTGGAATTTGCCACCGGTTTTCATTTGTTACAAGACGCGGAGGATATCATCCTCTCACCGCTTTCCGCACTTGTTATCGTGGCGTGACATGTCGTTCATTTTAACTAGCGCTCTGCATTCTTCGTCGACCTTATAAATCAAGTGTTCAGCGAGTACCTCATTAAAAAAATTTGTTCATCAATTATATCCTTGTTTATTCTAGATCCAAAGCAGAGCATGCAAATCATTTAAAGATTATTCTGAGCACACTCCGCCATCATCATCTTAAGGCTAAGCTATCTAAATGCCACTACTGGGAAAGGCAAGTTCTCTTTCTTGACCACATCGTTACTGCTGAGGGTATATCTGTTGATCCATCTAAGATTGAGGCCATCCAGAGATGGAAGAGAACTAAGAATATTTCAAAGATCCACAGTTTCTTGTTGATTCACAAGTTTTTAATTCATGAAAAGGAAGGAAAGAAGATCAAAGGAAGAGTGATTTAGTATGATTATTTATTGGTGGTTTAGCTGTGTTTAAATTTGTTAAAATCTATCCTTAAATATCAAAAAACATCAAGCATAAAATCACAAACGAATATACATACATATATATATATATATATACACACACACATTGGCACACAATCACTGGACTGTGCACTTTGGCACAGACCAGCCGACTAGCGGAAAATATACTAGTCGACTGGTGTACACAAAATGCACAACCAGTGCATTTGTGTGCCGATATATATATATATATATATATATATATATATATATATATGAATCACCAGTTGACTGATCATTTTCCGCTAGGCGACTGATCTAAATCTAGCGGTCATATTTTTGAAAAGACAACAACTTTCATGAAGATTAGTGATTCAATTTCAACAGAAACAATTGCTTATTTTCGATGAAACTTTTCATGAATAATTACTACTCTTTAAATATTATTTATACATCACAAACTTCACTTTCCAAATCATTGATTCTTGTCTAAAATTATGATCTTATTTTCTATACTCTCTTGCATTCTAATAACATTCAAATTCATTTCCATTGCTTTGAATCATTGATTCTATTTCATATTTAATGATTCAATAAGCAATCCAATTCCTTCAAATCTTCAAATATCTGAGGATAAGATTAAAGGAATGGTGTACTTTAATTGTGACTGATTAGTGTTACTTATAACACGTTCAAAAGTCAAAGCTATTGTTGTATTGTTGAAGTTCTGTTCAGTTGCTTAGGCATGTTGTTGAAGTCCTGTTCGGTTTCTCAGGCGTGAAACCCCGTTCGGTTGCCCGATTGTGTTGTTAACCTATTCCTCCAGGTGAAGTGAGGGTGTTGCTAGTGAAATTCCAAAATGAGTTTGCAACTGGACGTAGGATGGTGCTCCGAACCAGTATAAAAATCTCTGGTGTCATTTACTTTATTTACTGCGTTTGTTCTGCTTATCCGTGATATTGTTATATTTAGTTTATACATGCTTAATATCACATTATCAATACTTCCACTAAGTTATTTTTTATTCTATATTGCTCGATCCTACTCTAGCACTCTTTTCATTTCTTGGGTTTGGCGGGCTATTACCATCATTTTATTTGAGATTTCTCTCATAATATTTTTTCCTCTTACTCACCTTACCCGTAAGGGTGTCCAATTCGAGTGGTCTGATCAATGTGAAGCTTCCTTCGAGCAATTGGAGGAACTTCTTAATCAAGCTCATGTTCTTGTGGTTCCTGAAGGGAACCAAGTCCTTGTTGTTTATACCAATGCTAGTCATTCGGGTTTGGGCATTATGATGATGTAGCATGATCGTATTGTAGCCTATGCCTCCTATTAGTTGCGGTGGAATGAGATTCGGTACTCGATTCATGATCTTGAGCTTGCAGCTATCGTATTTGCTGTGAATATATGGTGCCATTATATGCTTGGAGGGCATTTTACTCTATTTGTCGACCATAAATCTCAAGTATCTGTTTTCTCAAAAAGAGCTCAACATGCATCAGCTGCATTGGCTCGAGTTTCTTATGGCTTATACTTTGATATTCATTATACCCATAGGAAGGGTAACTGTGTAGATGATGCTCTTCGTCGCAAGCATTCGACAGTTATCTTTATGATGTTAGTCGAGTGAGATATTCTTGAGACCTTATCATATTATGACATTCATGATCGTGCTTCTCTAGTGTTATTATTCGGTTTTGGGGCTCGACCATCCATCCATGATCGTATTAGTGATGCTCAGAGACGCGATCCCGAAATGATGCGCCTTAATCAGCGGTATGAGCCCGAGTCCCGAGATGGTGAATTACAGGATTTCTATGTTGATTCTCGCGGTTGTCTTCGTAAGAAGAGTCGTATTATGGTGTCATCTGAATTTTCACTTAGGCGTGACATCCTTGATGATTGTCATCCCATTAAGTATACTATTCAATATGGTAGCATTAAGATATATGCAGACATGCATCGTCTCTAATATTGGAAGAGCGTTAAGTGTGATATTGTGAATTATGTGAGTTCTTATGTGACCTGTCAGCTTTTTAAGGCTAAGCATTAGTAGCAATTCGATCCTCTCCTTCCCTTAAAGGTTCCATAGTGGAAATGGAACCATGCTTAGACGGATTTCGTTGACGGCCTACCTCGTTCGAGGTCAGGTCATTCAAGCGTCTGGGTTATTATCGATAGCATTACTAAGTCAGCGCACTTCATTCCTATTTAGTTTAATAGGGATTCATCACTTCTTGCTAAGCTTTATATTAAGGATATTTTTCGTCATCAAGGGATTTTTTCTTTTATTGTTTGCGACCGTGACCCCTTATTTACTAGTCATTCCTGGAGCATCCTTTAGCAAGATTTGGGAACAAAGCTTAATTTCTCTACATCTTATCATCCTTGGTCTGACGGGTAGACTGAACGCATTAATCCTTTTCTCCAAGATCTTTTCGAGCTTTTGTACTTGATTTTCGTGGTTCTGGGAGAGTTACCTTCCCTTGTAGATTTTTCATATAATAATAGTTTTCAGTCATCAATTGGTATGGCTCCTTTTGAGGCCCTTTATAGAAGGCCTTGTCATTCTCCATTTTGTTGGTCGGAATTCAGAGAGAAGCTCATTCCTAGACGGGATTCAGTTCGAGCTTCTTATGAAAAGATCGTACTTATTTGGTAGAGAATGAAGAAAGCATAAAGCCGATAGGAACCCTATATGGACAACCATAGGAAGCCTCTCGAGTTCTATGTAGGAGATTTGGTCTTTACTCATTTTTCTCCACTGAAGATTTATGTGTTTCAGTATGACCAGGAAGTTGGCTCCTCGCTCTATAGGTCCATTTCCGTTACTAAGCGTATTAGATTTGTTGCTTGAAGAGTATCCCTTACAGCTCATCTATCTAGTGTCTGTGATGTATTCAATGTTTCAGAGCTCAAAAAGTGCCTTAGAGATTCAGATTCAGTGATTGATCCTTCTGAGCGGCTTGATTTTGAGATCTCGCCTTATTTATCTACCGTGCAGCAGCCAATTCTTGTTCTTGATTTGGAGGTGAGGCACCTTCGAAGCAAGACTGTTCCATTTGTGAAGATTCATTGGCCAGCTAACCCTAAAGACTGTTCCTTGGAAACTGGGGAGTTTATCGAGCACCTTTATCCAGATTTCCATGCTTCACATGACAGGGGTGAGAAAATTCTTTCTTGTGTGTTTATCTTGTCTTGTGCATGTACACCCTTATACATGTACATTGTTAGAAAATTCATTCTACAATTTTGATGACAATGACTATACAATGGAAATCATGTATATATATATATATACATATATGCATTTATCCAAGTTACCTACAAGATCGAATCAAATTAAGCCATGCTAAAAATGTTTAAGAACAAGAAAAGGAGATACAAGAAAGTTCGAATCAATTAGAGAAATAAAGAACATACACAAAATAGGTAAGAATTTATGATATACAGTATCAGACGTCTAAAATTATATTTAGACGTCTGATGTTGCACTCGGAATTAATTTAAAGAAAACATCAGATGCCTGAAATAATTTCCTGACGTCTGACTTGGGTTTCTGCTAGAAGAATTAAATTAAAATTGTCACATTTTCAAAAGACACCTTGACTTCTCTTCACTACATCTCTTCACCATCAATTAAGGAAACTTTTGGGCAATCAGCAATGGTCATCACCATTCAAATAAAACTCCTCACAACTATATATAGCAGCAAGATTCAAGAGAACGTCACCAATAAGACTTGCTCAACTATTTCTATATTCTATACTCTTTGAATATCTCCATCTGCATTCTAGTGGTTCCCTACATCAATTGTTCTTCCATTCACTTCTGCACTTCATTGCAAATACTACTCTAAAGATATATTAGAAACGTTTGTACTCATCAGTCAATATTCCTGTTATATTAGAACACACTTTTGATAAGAACACTTTATTGCAACCAAGCTGGTTCCTATGATCGAAGCGAGGGTTCACTACAACAATTTGGAGTTTTAATAGCATTTAAAAAATGCCATTAAAAGATTTAACAGCGTTTTTATTATCGCCGTATATCAACATTCAGTCATAGATCGTGGACCTGCAATAGCAAACGAAAAACGCTATGAATAACTACTTTTAATAGCGTTGGTTACTGCTGTAATAAATTTTAATAGCGTTTTCTGAAGTGCAATTTATTATTAGGTTGAACTAGTAGATAGCTTGATGTAAACGCTATAAAAACATCCTAATGATAGCGCTTTATGAATGCTATGAAATATTGCTCATGATAGCCTTTTGAAAACGCCATTATTACCTATTTGGCATTTTTATGCTACTATCATCTTATGACATAAGATTTTTGTTAATTCCTTGTGACATTACAATGCATACATATTGCAATTTAAGAATACCTTAAAGATCACAATTAGTAACATTGATAGCTAACAAATTATATATAAACAAAAAAAATTACATTCAAATAGGAAAATACATGATATTTCATTACATAGTGTGAAGATTACAAATACCAGTAAGCAAAATGAATATCATACCAAAACATTCCAACTATAATGGTACATTGAATTATTTAAATCCAGAAGATGGTACAACACAACATATTACTTCAAATCACCAAGTTACTACGCACCCACACCGAACGAGGTAGTTATCTGCAAAGAAAATGTTCAATAATTTGTTGTAATGGACATGAGTCATGAAAAATATGCATATGTAATGACATTTTTGAACATATATGATGTTCACAAACTTATGCAATTTTAAACTACAATTATTATCTATACTATTACCGATAACATCAATTTTCTAAAACTAATTTAATTTTATAAATTTGGTTTATTTTCATAAAACTTAGTTTAATTTTTGGAAACTAAACTAACTTAGCAAAATTTTTATGATGCTTAATAAATTCTTTAGAAACTTTATTAATTTTAGTTTAATTTCTATACAACAAAGTTAATTTTTTATAAGAACTTATGTAAATTTTACAAAACCTAAATTACCTTATTTGATGTTTATTGAACTTGGTAACTTTTATAAAAGTAAGTTAGACTTTATTATTTTTATAAAGTTGATTTATTTTCAAACCTTAATTAAATTTTTAGACTTTGTTATTTTTTATTAACTTTCGTGATTTTTATAAAAGTCGGTTAACTTCTATAAAAACTAGGCAATTTTTATAAACTAAGTTGATATTTATAAAATTATTTAATTTTTATAAAACTTAAATAATTTTTTTATATATTTTTATGAATTATATTATTGTTTATAAACTTCCTAAAATTTTGTCAATATTTAGATAATTATTTAATTATATAAAACTTGTGTATCTTATTTAAAATTTTATACAACTAAGTTAATTTTTATAAATTTGTTTAAGTTTTCTAGAACATAGTCAAATTTGAAAAATTATTTAACTTTTATAAATCATGGTTAACATTTATAAAAATTAGTTAAACTTTATTAACTTCGTTATTTTTATAAACTTAGTTTATTTACCATAATTAAACGATATAAATTAGTTATCTTTTATAACTTTCTTAATTTCTATAAAATTCATTCAACTTATATAAAAATTTGTTACTTTTATGAAATTATTAATTTTTTACAAAACTTAGATAAATATGTTAACTTTTTATCAAAAGATTTTATAAATTTGTTAACCTTTCCTAAGATTTTGTCAATATGTAGATAATTATTTAATTTATATAAAGCTTGTTTATCGTATTTAAAATTTTATACAACTTAGTTAATTTATATAATTTTATTTACGTTTTCTAAAACTTCGTCAATGCTAGAAATTATTTAACTTCTATAAAACTTGGTTCTTATCAATTTAATTAAATTTCATAAAAACATATTTGCATATTATATTATACTTTATAAAAATATGTTTACTATGTTTTACTTTACAATTACGTGGTGAGGCGTTTTCATGAAACTGGAGGCAATGATGGCTGAAACATACTATGGTAAGTATGCGTAAATGTGTTTTGTTTAGTAGATCCATCTAATAGAACATCTTTCATGTTCTCACCTTTTTTTTTTTTTGATGATATCAATCCCTCATAGCATACATAACTTCATTATGGTACTATACTCGCACAGACCAGGTACCAAGTGCACATGCAAATATTTGCAGCACATTATGAAAACATGTTAATTTGTAATCAACGTAAAAAGTAGAATAAAATGGTGAGTGCGTACCTAAAATATAGCAGCCTCACCTTCTACTTCGGGGTTATCATATCCGCCTATCAATGCAATTGTGTGCGGACCTATTTCATGCTTGTCCACTACAAGTAGTTCAGCAGTACCATACATCAACATCAGTCATGATACAAGCTTCGCAACATTTATGTCACTTAATATTTCATGCAACTCTTTTACATTTCCATTCCTACTTATCCTCAATTTACATCTACATGGTGGTGGCCTGTACACTCGGCAATACATGTTGCAATTCACGTCAATCTCCTTTTGAAGCCTCCATTGCAGTCACAGATCTCTAGTAGATTCGGCATATTGCAACACTCCATTGTGCACCATATTCAAGACAATTCTCATATGAAAGGCTGCCAATGAGCTAATCTAAAACTGAAATGTCCACCACCCAACATGGTGCTACTTCGGCCAAGTATTTTGTAGTTATCATTGTTTTAGTGCATGACTTATTTGTAGTAGATTCTCTTCACATCATCCCCCTGCGGTTTTTATTTCAAAATGCTTTCCTTTCAACTCCTGCATGAAGCAAGCCTGCATGCATCCGTCTATCACCCTGCAATAAAGCAGGAAGCCAAGCTTTAGTCATGTCAGTTCTTCCCCTCGAGTAAGTGACACTAGCACCTTTTGGACAGTGTCGGATCAATGCTTCAGGTCATTCTATTCGGTTAAGCTCCATTTGGTGGTACTGGAGTGTATTCATCATGGCCTAGGATTACATTCCTACAATTCTCCATAAGCATACAACACTATAAATACCTAATTATGTGTTTTTATAAGACTGCAAGGGAGCTGTTATTCCCACTAAGAAAGGCATACATACAAGAACTGCTGTTATTTCCACTAAGGATACTAAATGTAATGAGTTTAAAGGTTATATTCCTATTATCATGCATAAATAAAAATAATTCACTAAGTTCCACAAATCTTACATTGAAGAATAATTTTCCCAAAAGTTTACATAAACTATACGCATGTATAAAACATGTGAATCATAAAGAAGTGCCATAATTTGGTTCCATATAAGATAAGAAGATTTAAATGTTCGATAAGGTGTGGTTAACCAAAACAGTAAGGTTGCTTAGCTGAAGCAATATTTTCCACTTCAATCCTCTTACATAGGAACTTCTGGAACATCCCATCTACCTTCTTTGGTTTTATTATTAAAAATGAAATAGATAGATGAGTTAACTAAGAGAATGACGCCGTCAAAACTGAAAATTAGAAATTTAATCCAAGAATAATTTGTTTTTTAAATATAATAACTCTCATCTATACCATTCTACTTTAAGTGGTTAGAAGGATCTCTACGCCAGAATCCTGACTTTGTATGGATAAAACATATTCTAAATAGACATATGGAGAAACATGTCCTGTGTTTATCCTTCTCGAGCAAAATTAATGTCTATTATTTTTAATGAACAACAATGGCTTTTATAAACTAGAAAATGATACCAATTGACCTCATATCAACTTCGTTTTCCTCACGATTTCTAATATATTTCAGTTCATGATGAATTTCTGGGGTCACCTGTAGAACAAAATAGCTGCATGCTGAATTTTATCCAATTCAGAAACTAAAATAAAAAATGTAGGGTGTAGTAAGAAAAATAATGCTAAAGGAATACCAAATGATGTTCCTGGTGTTGAATTGAGCGATCTAAGTTGACCTTGCCCTCCTTCGTAGGCTCATTTTTATACCTGTAAAGATCAAATAACAAATTTAACGAAATTACACTTAAAGCAGGCATCTTTTGGTCAGCTCATTATGTGTTGCTTGAAAATGTCATTACCAAAAGAACTTCCCCTAACAAAAATCTAATAAAATCGTGCAACTTTATCAAATTTCATATAAACAGTTGTCACCATTTGGCCCATTCCATCTTAATAAACATATCGTCAAAACCATAACCTATTATTGGCTTTTCCCATGTCAATTCATTTCCCCCTCAATTTTTCATGCTCATTTTGCAACGGGCTTGAAAATTTCACTTATTTAGTAAAATATAATGCATGCTGCATAACTAGACTCCCAAGTACTCAGCTTGTTAGTCTCTTTAACTTCAGGCGTGACGACAAAAGCTAATGGAATAAGAGACAACAAAGTTGGTTGTTTGACAGAAAATTTAAAGAATTTGCATGTGTCATTTCTTCCATATATTTGTGAATTTTTATTGTTGAAAGGGAGATAGAAATTCAAATTGCGGCACTCCAGGTAAAATTACATCTTAGGATATGTAATAAAGAATGTCAAAAAATAAGTACAATCTAGGAAAATAGAACATATTCAAAATAGTTAAGGTCAATTTACCTTTGTGCATACCAGCATGATTCTCGCCTCATTACAAGTATTGTTAATTTCAAAATAGTTAAGGACAATTTACCTTTGGATTAGCAGGTATTGTTAGGTTTAATTCTTTTTACTATCATAAAATAATGGAGATAATGTCGAAAAACACATAGGAATTAAGATTATTTTGAGTACATTTTCGCATCAGTATCAGGAAGTTTGTAGCCACATCAACATGCGGCTCCCATTTCAATAATACTTAATAGTTAATACTAATAGCAACAGAAGTGTAGATGTCCCGAATATGAGAATGTATACTTCAACATAACTAACATACGTAGGTATATGCATAAGTATTATGTGCAGTCAAATATTGAAATGCTGGGCACACCAACAAAGACAAAAAATACTGTAAACAGAAGATAAAGCTCATAGAAAGCAAAATTTTAACGATATAAATTGTTTTATCCCCTATTATTAATGTTGGATTCCAATACATCCTATACATTATTTTTTTCACCAGTAAAATACATATAATAAAAATGCTATAGCTGCCAACAAGCCTGGCAGGTAACCTGATCAGAACCAGACGTAAACAGACAGCTCTCACAATGACCATGAGTCTAAGAGGTAGATGGATGAGCTCCGGAAAGGCCACCGCCCATCATGCTTCAAAATCGAGTTTCGGCAAGGCCACCACCCGACTATGAAGTATTTCTACTCCTAAAAACATAGGTCACTCCACAACAAACAAAATAGTCAAAATATCATAATAAAAGAGGACCCCTGGTGAGGTCCCGAAAAGCCTCCTCATCCCCAGACCATCAAACATGACTCCAACAAGGGCGACTTCACGCGAAAATGTAAAGCAACTTGAGAGCCAGTGAAACACCCAAGCATCCCAATCCAATAGACCTGATTGGTAACTTGGGAAAGTAGATCAGCACAAGAAAAAAGATTCAAGCATCCTATCCGTCTGAAAGCTCCATAATCAAGAAGTGACTCCAAACCCACGGAAATCATAGACAGGCGGTCAGAAACCTATTGATCCAGGCCCTGCAGCAATAGCAACCAAATCAAACCAAAAAAAGGGGGGGAGGAGGATGAAAAGTGAGGATAGGGTAGAGGAACAGAGTCCGCTAACCTATCAGGGGAAGCCTCAACCAATCCCCGCTCGAGGGTTAGTCGGAACTGATATAACATCAAAGGTCCCAGCCAACCTTCTCGATCGGGAACCAATTGACCCTCTAAATGGTCTACCCCGAAACGCAAGGACGACATCCTTCCTTACTTTTCGGATGATGGAAGAAGGGTCCATAGACACCTTTTCAAAAATCGCCTTATTCCGCGAGCACCAAATATGCCAGCAGATAAGACAAGGGATTAACTTAAAGAGAATCGAGCGAATAGATTTACCTGAATTCCCATCCCACCAGAAACTCAGTAAATCAGCAAGAGAAGACGCATTACGACGATGACCAACCAAGTTACCGAAGTAATTCCACACTGCTTTCGCGGCGAAGCCGAAGAAAAACAAGTGAGCTATGGATTCCGTGTCGCCAGACCCACAGCACCTGCAACGGGACACCATTGGGATACCAATCCTCTGCAGATTCTCATCTAACGGTAGTCCCCCATGAAGGGTCCTCCATATAAGCAGAGAAACCTTCGGGGGAATACGGACATCCCAAATGAAGGAGAATAAAGGGAGTTGTGGATTTGGCGTCCTAGCCGAACTCCATGCCGCAGAGATCGAAAAAGGACAGCCGTCCCATCCGGATCCGCCACCATGTGAATCCGAGAAGGCTTTCACGGATTGCATTTGTTTCCATGTCTCACTAGCGTAGGATGGGGCACCGGAGAAGTTCGCAGTCTGAAGTCTGCAGTACTTGGCGTGAAGGAACGTCGCCCATAAGGAGTCGTTCGCGTAAAACCTAGCCCATAACTTGCTAGCAAAAGCAGTACAAGTATCTTTTGGATTTCTGATGCCCAGACCCCCTTCATCTTTAGGACGACAGATGACGTCCCACGAAATCCAATGGTGACGATTAACGTTTTCCTTTTTACCCCAGAAGAAGGAGGAAGCCAACGAACGGTAAGACCGAAAGAAAGACGCGGTAGGGGTCAAAGCAGCAAAGATGTGCGATCCTATAGAGTCAAGCACAGACTTTAACAGAACTAGTTTTCCTGCCTGAGAGAGAAGCGCCGCATTCCAGCAGATGATTTTGCCCCTTACTTTATCAGTTAGGGGATCAAAAATGGCGTTGAGCTTACGTCCTCTATAAAGAGAAATACCGAGGTACGGTAAGGGAAGAGAAGCAATTTTAACACCTGTGAATGTTTCAATCCAAGAGGACCTAACCGCCAATAGGTGTCTCGCCGGAACGAAGCAGCTTTTACCAGAGTTAACTAGTTGGCCAGAACACCTCTCATACTGCTGAATGAGGAAAACAAGACGACGGATTGAGCGACGGCTACCATTCGTGAAAATGATAATGTCTTCAGCAAATGATAAGGAAGAGATGAGAGGGCAGCCTGAGGGGATGCCAAACCGATGAATCTGATTTGCAATCGTAAGTGAGTGTAATCCACGCACAAAAGCCTCAGCGGCAATGACGAAGAGAGAGGGGGAAGAGGATCTCCCTGACGAAGTCCCCTTCATGCCTTGAAGTAATCGCTGGCTGATCCGTTAATAAGAACAGAAAACCAGCAGTTAGAAATAAGCTTCCAGATAAGATCGATAAGGGGTTCGGGAAACCCAAAAGCTCTTAGAACCTTGATGATGAAAAACCAGGACATACGATCGTAAGCTTTTGCCATGTCCAGCTTTACGACCACATTAGAACCCCTGACCTTTCGATCGATTTGAGACACCAACTCCTGGGCTAAAAAGACGTTATCCGTAATCAAACGTCCTTTTACAATCCCGGCTTGAGAGGAGGAAATGACGCGCTGAAGAAACGGGGCCAGCCTAGTGGCTAGAACCTTGGAAATCACCTTATTAGAGAAGTTACACAAGCTGATCGGACGAAAATCTACGCAAGTGCATGGATTTTCGCACTTAGGAATCAGGACTAAGTTGAATACATCCTATACATATCATAACAACATATGAAAGCTATTAACTAGTAAACTGTCGCTATAGTGGAAAAGAGAAGACAAAATAACCTCACTGAGACATAATTTTTCGAACATCGACAGTTTTCAATTAGTTATAAGGCTGTACAGAGTACATGTGATAAGCTCTTCTTCTTCTTTGGTCAGAGGCCAGCTGAAACTGGTAGGTAACATAGGCATTGATGAAATTCCAGGAATGCATTTTGATTTGGATGAAGTTTTCTTCATTTCAATACGAGGGTAAGGACCAAGGTAGGGATTAGGTGATTTAGGTCTAGGTGATGGACCATAACCACATAATTTGCTACTAGACCTTGCATTCGAGTGTGTTTTCCTGGCTACTGTTCCACTTACCTGTAACACATTTGAAAACATTCAAGTATATCAGTTGTATCAAGGTACAAGTGAACTTATATATTTTTGAATGTTTGGCAGCAAATTACAGTGAGGTAATATAAATTACTTAGAAGTTGATAAACCATGAAGAACAATTACATTATTATGACTTATTCCATCCTAAAAATTTTAGCTTATATATCCTAACAGTTTTTTTTTTAATTCTAGAACACAATCCAAAGAGATTAATAGTTGAGCTAGCGGTCTATAACATAAAAAACTTTTGGAGAGGCTCTATTACAACTGTGAGATTCTCTGTAGGAAAATTCAAGAATACTAGGAAATACTAATGGGCGATGGTACATAAACACTATCTTGTTTCTGTAAAAGCTATGAAAACCAAGTATTCTTAACCTAAACCATTGGTAGTTGCCATTTGTCAATAAGGTTGTTCATGAAGGGAAATTCATTAAGTCCAAAACTTGCATGCTACAAACACTTCATCTTTTTTTTATTTATACCAATCATTGTAAGTGTTACAACAACCACAAAGTGAGCCAATTCTCAAATTTATGGTTACTGATCCAAAATAAATTATTGCATTAACTTCAAACAAAAAGAAAACGAGATATACTATTTTTCAAACAAGGCTCTATCCCGCACATCATCAAGGGAAGTTGTCCCTGGACCCTCATCACCAGACTGGTTAGGTCGACCATCGTCAACAGAGGAGTTACCCCTGCACCTCTACCCAAGGGATTGCCACCCCAGACTCCACTTCGTACTGACAATCATTTTAGAGATTTTTATTGAAAACTTCAAACATATATGTTTTGAAACATGCGATTTATATAATCAACATAATAGTTTTCTCATCGCATATTACACAAATATGTTTGGGCGCTATTTGCAAATCAACAATACAAGGCACAGTTAATTCTCTACTCAGTGAATAAAAAGATGTAATATCTACTACCTCCTCCATCATTAAGGCAGTGGTGGTTGGATTATGTTAATTTTTATGTTGTTAATTTTTTTTTCCAAACAGTAAAGTTAACACATTTTGTTTTTAGACAACTTTTTTTTTGGTAGAGCAAGCAACCATTATAGAATATAACGATCTAAACATTTGCTAATAATAAACTAACTTGATATGAATCGGTCATCGAATCAGATGAGCGCCATCGACCAATACCCTAATAATACCATGTTTTATTTGTTTTCCTATTGCACCCGTGTCTAGAAAAGATGAAACTTATTAAAGTTGGTGCACTGTAAACAAAAATTTGTTAGCCTAGTGACAAATGTTCCTACAGTAAGTAATACCTTCATAGTTTTCATTGTTATAAGCTTTTATAAGTCAGTGTGTGCTGAATTTACGTGGCTTGCAATCTTCCCAGATTTGACAGTCTGTTTAATAGAAGGATTAAAAATAAGATCGATATCGACATGATTTTGTATTATAATATGGTTCTTTAGTGAATGCAAACATGTACCCTGCCTTTGAAATAAGCAATAAGGCACCAATGAATTGACCAAATTATTGAATTGACAAATCGAATATTTATGAATAAGGTTGAATAGATGTTCCAGTTTTATTATAGAGACATGACAATGTTTACTTAAAAAGATTTACGACACAAAAGCTTTGTCACGATCCTTCTATATTTCTAAATAACTTATCACAAAATAAAACAAACGGTGAAATTATGTTTTCATCAAACACAAAGCCAGCAACAACAACATCTACTACCATTATTTAGGCAGATTGAAGGAGCATCATGCTTACCCCTCTTGACAAATACAAGTTAAAAAATAATAGGAAAATTTAACGACAAAATTTCTGCACAAATTTATCGATGCATAACATGTTCATAGCGAGGATATGCATGTGCTTAAGGATATGTTGTCTTAGCTAATAATTAGAATCGTCTGCCAAACCACCTTATACAGTTAGGAATAGTTAATTGTCATCTGGAAGCTTTTACCATTAATCTACAAACGCTATTTTTGTTTCTCGTGCATTATTTTTATGGCGCAAACTAAAAAGTGTTTGCACTTTCTTTATGTAGTATATTTATTTACTGATGCTATATAGTTGCTAGCAGGCAACTGAAATATTAAATTATATTCTAAATCGATCTATGTATGGTTTTTCAAGTAGTTAGTTATAGGATATATTTTTTTAGATATATGGAAGTAAAAAAATATAAAAGCAATCTTTAAGACATCACAGCCATCACTAAAGTGATTCAGAACTGGTAAGAACTAGAAACGAATAAGTGATAGATGTGAGACATCTTTTAGCTCTCATAGGTAATTTTTGGTATTAAACAAAAAGTTTCGTTCTTTCCTCGACACAATCTTGAGCCATGACAAGATATATTAAATACAAGTAAGGTGAAATCTGATCCGTAAAACAGCATGATCCCTATCCAAAAGTCGGGTTTCATATTATGTGAGTGTTCTCTGACTTAATATTCCATTAAAGTAAAGTTGAAGTTTTAACACCACAAATTGTCGTCTAATCCAGGTTAACAAAGGCATAACAAAGCAATCAATCTTTTTGTTGAAGAAAGAAGCTGATGACTGATATATTAAACAAAGAAGAATGTAAAACGACACAGCTGGCCATCTGGTTAAGTTAAGTCGAATTGGCTACACATAAGCAAACTCCAAAAATAATGACAAGCAATACAAAGGCTGACACTAAAAGAAACACTATAAATTATTGCTTATTGAGAAATAAACTCTACTGTGAGATGAGTAATATAGTATTAAACATAACCACTGTAAAAGAAGTTGTTTCTATTTTATTTTTTAAGTAGTCTAGGCATTCCCAGACCATTACACATATAAGACAAATTGTAACAGTGTTTACAATTTAGCTTCCTCTATCAAACCACAGAACGTATACAGCTTTCTTTCAAGTTTAGACCGCTCGTAGAAATCTATACTACTATATTAAAGCAGGTTTTTATTTCAAAGGCACACAAGCCTCCTTGAAATTTGGCAGCTCAAACGCCCCGTATGTAGCTCCGTACGCAGCTCTTTCGTTTCTTCCCACGATCCATCCGTGCTTTTCTTCCAAACCTAAATTTCATCGTGGAGCAAGCAATCTTCTTTTTCTTCTGGGAATTTTAGAACTGAATAGTCGCATTTTAATTCTCTTCTTCTGGGCTGCACTCATCTTTCTCCACCTCAGACTGCTTTCAGTCCTTCCCGTAATAGCTTCCACCCTCAATTAGGGCTTTCTCCAACAAACGTGAATTTTCTTCCTGCTCTCCCTTCTCTGTTCTTCACCATTTCAGTCCATCCTACGTACTAGCTTCGCCACTCTGTTTCGTGATTTTCCATTCTTTCATTTTATCGCTCCCTCTTCTTTTTCATGGTAATTTGTTTCTTCTGCTTGCACAAAATAACGACGCATGATTTCTCCAATTTTTCATTGGTAGAAACCCTCTTTTGTTCACATCAGCAGGTTCTGTCGGTTGGCTAGGAAACTAGGAAGAACCCCTGCGTCGTGCTGAATTTATCAAGGTATATTTTTGCGTTTGGTTGGCTAATTTTTTTTAATAATGCTTGATTTGTTGATTATGTTTTGCTTTTATAGTTGTTTCCCCCCCCCTTTTACACTAGATTTCATTCTCCAGTTTTTGTTGCTGAATTGAGGAAACTAGTATGCTGTGTGTATTTTTGTTGTTGAACAGTCACGCTTATATTTTAAAGTGCGAACCCGTGCTTCGCACACGGGTTTTTGCTAAAGCAATTTGGTGTATGTGGTGAATATTTTGAGTCACAATAAAAGAAGCATCATATTCATGATACAAAAAAAAATTACTAAAAAAGTAAAAAATCTTTTGGAAAATAATAATAATCAAACCAAAATAACATGGCATGGGTTATTTTCAATGAACCCTTACGGTTTTCAAAGTTATCCTACAGTAAATTTGGGCCTAATAACGAAAAAGCAGAAAGGTACTGACCATCTAAATAACAAACGATATCGCACACAGTACCGAAGTGCTTCGGAAATAAATTCACAACTGCAGGAATAGTACTAAAACCAAAAAAACGCTAGTTTTCCATCACATACATGCACGGCCCAAATTGATGTAATGTAATAAATATTGATGCCAAAAAGGCATACATGAACAGGAAACCAACAAAAACAAATAAACGTACTTGTCAAATTTAAGGTGGTTCTCATCACAATACAAACAAAGAGAATGCGATATATGCAGTTCAGTGTAGTATCTTTCAATGCAATTGAAAAGGTGGTCTCAAGTATATCTTTCAATGCAAGGCAGGCAAATAGACATATACGTTTGTGATAGCATGTAATATTTAAATGCTTAAAACCAAACACAAACCGAGGCATATAATATAAGTCTGAATTCATTTACAATCAGGAAACACTCTTCAATGCATGACATGAATAATATGTGTTAATACGAACTCCGTCCAGCATTGAAAACAAAAAAATGAAATAACAATTTATTTTCGGTCACTGAACACATAATAGAGAATGATATAATATCAGAATCAAATTGGCAATGCATAATCTATTTATTACAAACATGTGAATGGATTATAATTTTTTGATGGAATGAAGAAGTGCTGAAGCTAAGTAAAACAAAGCTGGGTGAACGTAGAATCAAAATGCTTCGATATTAGGTTCCAGAATAATTATGGATGCTGACTGGACCAAGCTTCACAATGTATAGAAAGCGCGTAAGCAAGAAAAACAGGTGAGAAACATCCCCAAATACCATTTCATACCTTGCAAATCAGCGCATGGCTATTTTCATGTTCCTGCATGTTATTTCAGCAAAAGATGCCAACCATGGAGAAAATATATAATGCCATATGAGGTCATTTGTGAATGTATACTAAAAGAGAAGTACGTGAATGTGAAAATGGCATATTCAATACGTTACAACTCATAATACAGGCTAACAGAGTACCCATCATGATTGGTTGAATTATCATTTATCGTCACGACACATAATGCTTTACGTATTTAGATATCATTCGTATATGAGTATTAAGTGGAAAACGTAACATTTAACCACCATTGAAGCACGCAAATATGTTTGAATACAAAGCAATGGTAGGGTCCATGTAACACTACAACAAATGTGACCTTTAAGGACGTAAATGACTGTCGCTAAAAATAATGTTTGCGTCGTCAAAAGTTTTTAGCTGCATAAAATTTTACGTCGCTCAAGCGTCGTAAAAGGTGGTGACGCAAGAAAAATTTTGCGACACAATTATGCATCGCAAAAAGTATCATTTGCGACACATTACATGTCACAAAAGGTGCTTAAACGTTGCAAATTTATAGCGTCACAAATTGGACATACTTCGCTACTAATATTTGCGACATAGATTTAGTGTCGTTAAACAGCGTTAGCTACGACGTAAATTTTCGCCGTAAATTGTTGATTTATTACACATGGATTTTTGTGTCGTAAGTAATTATATTTCTACCAACATCTTATATGTCGCTAATATGTATACTTATAGCGACACAATATATGGTGGCTAATAATAGGTGGTACTTGAATGAAATATCATTATTTATGATGTTTGTTCTGTCGCAATTGTTATCAAATGGTGATTCTTCAGTAACCAGATTCGATTAGCTTCATGCTCACCACATACCTTCATGTTTTTTTTAGTATTAGTGAAATTGAAGAAAATTGAAGATATTGTTATCAGTTGGAAAATAAAATCTAATAAACAGACAACAGGTCCACTCATGTATTATTTGCATTTGTGACATTCACATATGCTATTAAAGTTGTTCAGTATTAGCAATGTTTAAAACATAAGCTCTTCCATCTTCCTTTAGAGTTGTTCTACATTAACATTTGCAAGCAATTAATTGCACTTTCATGTTGTATAGTATCAAATAACCATATAAACAATAATACGAAGAATTAAAATAATCTGTAAAATTTAATTTTCCATCATTGACTTCTTTTACTGAATGAGCACGCCACCGCTAACCATCAGTTCAACCAACATTTATTACTGCTTAAAGGTTGTATTTAGTTTTGCATTTCCTACCTTTTCCCTAATGATCGTAACTGCTGGGATTTCATCTTTCAAAAAGAAAACTTCAATTACACTTAATTACATCTGCATATAAGCAAATTTCATACGTCGAATTAGAATTTATTCCAATAAATATATAATTAATTTTCTAGACAAACAATACCAAACACATATTTTATGTCGAACTCCATAAACTTTGAAAGCTCGCTATTCAACATACATTATTGTTGTTTCACTATAGTATATATGTAAGAAACATCGAAACATCATAGCTAAGACTCACATAACAAATATTGAAATGTCGCCGCTCCGAAATAAGTCTAGCAGCATACAAATAACCTGAATGTAGAATTCTTCATCATCTTTCTTGATTAATATCTTCTTTGTCATCCGATGTTACCGTTGGTTTGATCTTTCTAGCCCCTCTTTTAGTTGGTGGCATGACTTTAGACTTTGCTTTTGGGTCCACTGCTACAAAAACAAAAGAATAACAGCATTGTTTATTTCATACCCTTAACTGACATATTTTTTTTACACATTTTCAATTGTTTTACAAACCAAGTGCAACATACTTGCAGCTAAAGGGACTTTACATAAACTAGGAAGTTGCAGTTTTATGATAATAAATTTTACAAAGCGAAATTTTTACTAATTGCCATCAATCTATAAATAAATAAATAAATCTCAATATGCAACACCACTAAGTGAAGCATATCTGGTTTAAGTAGCGCAAGTAATACAATGCAGGTCCTAAAATTCAGCTAATTTTGTACAAATTTTCACAATACTAGAGTCAGCATGATACTTCCACCATGTTACAACTCTTGTATACATAATACAATTTTAAAAGGAGTCTCACTATGAAGAAGATCACGTAATTAGCTAATGATCAAAGTTGTAAACACTGTAAAATATTTACGACTTGCAGTAGGCAAATGATGCGAAGAACATATAACACTGTAAAATATATCGGCACCAGCACCCATTTAGAAGGAAAAATTTGTGCATATCTTTGCAGTGACTAACTTTTCTCATATCATGGCATCTTTGGTTCCATCTTTGACTGAACCTCACCGTCGCTTTAGCTAAAATCAAATCACTGTCTATGTGTAGCCCAGATTGCCTGCAGCCAATGGTACTAGCCTCGACTCATCTAATGGCTTCTACCAGAAAATACAATTCGTGTAGTTGATTGGATATCAAATTTCTGATCACCAAAGGCAAATTAAGACCACTCAACCACCAATTGACCCAAAAAAATTCACCTATGGTGGGTCCAGTTTTCACTTGTTTTAGAGACTTGTAGCACAAATGTGAAATGGAAGGATGTTTAAGGAATAGCTTTCATAAAGAGGGATGTGGGACAAACTTCCACTATTTAAGTAGTATTTTATTTGGGAAAAACAAATCCAGTACCAAATCGTTAAGGAAGTTCTAAATTTTAAAGGAAATAGAGTTCCATTAGATGTGATTTGTCGATCAGTACCGTTTCAGTTCCAAAATAGTTAAACAGAGGTAAAATATGTAAAATACAACAACCTTTATATTTCATGTTCAATTCATATCATATAGGCTGACATATTGTATCCCCTGCATGTTATCCATATGTACATTCAATTTACATATTAATAAAGCATAAGTAGTATGAAAGAGATTTAAAAAAATTAATAGTACTACGAAGGACAATATCATTACGAATATTGGAAATACAGTGTGACTAATTAATAGGTTAGAAAAATTACCTCGTATGGTTCTAGATATTTAAGTCAAGCAATATGTCGTTAAGATTTTTAAACAAAGATATGAAATAAAAAGAGAGAAAACTAGTACCTTAAGTTGAAGCGGCTTATTTTCATCTTGTAGCATACAGAATTCTTCAAGGCCTTTATTTCCCCAAAAATGTTTCGCAGTCATTTCATTACTAGTGCCTTTAGCATTTATGTCATTCACATCAACATTGAGTTCATCCAGTAGCAAATGTATACCTTTGTGCAGAGCTGCATTACCCACTGACAATGTTTCTATTTCACGTATTTGGAAGACTTCCTTATTTTTGAGTTCAACAATTTGATTCTTTGCACTTCCATATTCTTCTATAATATCAGCTCGTTCTCTTAGAAGAGACAAATTGGTGTCTTTCATGACACAAACAACTCTGCAAAACAAAAACTCATAAAGTGAATCCATGACATTCTGTTGTTCCACCCTAATGTTCTCTGTACTGCAATTAATTTCTTTTTTTAATTTGGAGACTAAGCTTTCATAATGTTCCTTTTCCTGAATTGATGTTTCCTGGAGTTCGATAAGTTGGTGAGATACTGCATCTTTTTCTCATATCAATTTTGAGTGCTTATCCAGCAATTGCAGATATAGATTATCAATTTTCGCCACCTGAAACCAAATATACCATTATACCACAGCATAATATTATGGGATAAGCTGTATGTAAGGAATAAACTATATTAAATAAAGGGAAACAAAAACTTAGCATGTAACATAATTAAATTTGGGATGAAAAGAATACTTAAGAGTGTAAACGAGAGTATTTTACACAAGCAAGGTCAATCAATTTATTATAGCCTCATCTCCAGTGTTTGGTTGGGTTCAGTTTTCTGTAGATCAGGAGTATATAATTATATATACATATATGATACATGATATGAACAACTTATATATCCAAGATATCATACCTCAAGGTGGATGTTTCCATTCTCATCCTGATATTTGGTAACAGAGGCCAACGTACTTCTGATATTATCCAAAATAGATTGCACAATTCCCTTATCCACAGTCCTATTCTCTGCATTGGCTTTAACAGCATCAATTAGCAAGTAAAATCCTTCTTTCAATTCTTTGTTACACTCTGTTAATGATGTTAGGTCCCCTTTTTATTTGAGTTCTGCATGTTTTAGGCAGGAAACCTGGTTTTCAGCACATGTTGATGCCTCTAACACTCTCTGATATTCTCCAAAAGGAAACAAATGTTTATCTTTCATGTCATGTAGACAATTTTGCAATATGGAACACCATAAAGAATAATTCATGAACTCATGTTGTTCCATTTCAAAATCTTATTTAAGGCAAGAGATTTGGTTATGTAAAAGTTCTAACCGACTCGACATTGACGAAACAACAGCATCTTGCTCTCTTTTTTCTTGATTCGAGGAGCTCTGAAGATCCAAGAGCTCTTGAGTTTTAGTATCTCTCTTTTTCCACATCTGAATATTTGTTTTGTAATTTCAAATATTTACTGCCAAGGTTCTCTACCTGCGTTCCAAAAGTTAAAAAATAAAAATAAATGTTAGAACAAAGAAATAATACAACAATCAGCATTATAACACGTAATTTGTAGCTTCTAGCATTGTTATCACGGCGCTCGACTAGTCGCGAGTAGTCGTCAACTAGTCGAGATTAAGGCATCGACTGGAAGCCTCTACTTGCAATTTGTAAGTATTTCGAGCGCCTGGAATGAAATTCATCGAATAGTCTGTCGACTAGGCCTTGCGATTTGCTTCGACTAGTTGTTATGAGCCCAAAAAAAAACCCCAAAAGTTAGATCAAAAAGAGCAAAGTCGAAGCCAGGAAAACAAAAGTCAAACTCTAAAAAAATACGAAGTTGAAGAAAAGCTTTTGCAATGCTTTTACCTTAGTCGTCGCTTCCCTTCTAGTGTTTTTGTTGCTTCTCCAGTGCGGCCATATATTAAAACTTATGACTACTATTCACGAAACTAGCGATTGTGAGGCAAATAAAGCTATGTAGTCAAGACATGCGCCAAGGCGCAATGCGCAACCGAGGAGCTTTTTTTTAGTTCAAAGCACACCTGTTAGTGAAACGCAAAAAAAAGGCAAAAAAATCCCAAAAGCGCAAAAAACGTGCTTTTTTCATTTTAAGTATTTTGTTGCTGTAAATTTAAGTTGAATGGTTTTCGACTACTTGATTTGATTTGTGACATGAACTTATGAAGTTTTATGATTAAAATTGCAAACTCGACTATTATTTATTGTTAAAACTATATATTAAGTTGTTGTAAGTACAGTTTTTACAGTGGCAGCAGGAAAAAAAGTGCAACTAAGACACACAAAAAGGTGCAAGGCACGAAAAAGCCCAAGGCACAAGCCTTGGCCTTTTTTGCTCCTTGACTACCTATAAATGAAGAAGTTGAGCTAAATGATTATCTTTGAATTGATTGCCTCATTTGTGTTTTTTATGTTGCACTCTATTAGATTGAAACTTCAATTTGGCTTGTGTTTCCTTTGCAATTTTCAATCTGTTAAATTAGATGCATCATTTTAGTGGCAGCAAATATAACATGGTGTTACTGTCATTAAATTCATGTTACATTCATTATCAAATGCCATTACCAATATTCTATGCATCAATTTAGTTATCGACTAGTCTGTGACTAGTCTACGACTAGTCCACTTGTCAACTAATTGGAGCTCTGTCAACTCGACTCAACTTATCGCCGTAACAACCATGGCTTCTAGACAACTAATGTATAAAATTCAGTCCTAGCGTAGCATTGGGGAGAATCGATATACCAAAGAAGAAATATAATCTTCTTTAAAAATTTTCAGTTTATTTACCAAAGATCAAACATTCCATCTGGCATGTGTAAATATGTTGAGTTATGCATAAATAAAATATATGAACTATGCTGGCTATGAACTTTCACTAATATTTCCCTAAAAGAAGACCATGATACCCAAAAAAAATTTAGACTGGTGTGATTAACATCCAAGTGAAATCATTGAAAATTTAGCAATCACAAATTAGTAAATGAAAGCTGTTACAAGATTAAAACTTTTGAAGTGTTTGTTTCATAATTTACATGTTGTTGACAATTTATTTACTGGAAGGATGTTTGAACATTTCTCCAGATAAAATTACCTGAGAAACAAGAGAATTCTTTTTAGAAAGAAGAATAGTATTTTTATCACAAAGAGACATGCAGTTTTCTTTTGTATCGTTAAATCTTGCTTTCAGATTTACTAGCTCTGTACTCATATCATTTTCCAAGAAATTATTTTTCACTTCAAGGCCCTCCATATGATCGGAAATACTTTCCATATGTGATACTAATACATACTTTTCAGCAGAATGCATAGAAATTTCATTAACTAGAGTTTCACAAAATGCCTCCAGTGCATCTGAACTCACTTTCAACCCTTCAATTTCAACGTTTGCAATTGATAAAGAGTTCTCTAAGCCTTTAACCTCTTTCCGAAGAGTTCTATTTTCCTTTGTATTTAAATTCAACTCATACTCCACTTTTTCTTTCGCGGCCTTCAACAGCTGCATCTCCAACACATTCGGGCTTAGTATTCAAAGGGCTGGATATTAAGGGCTGAATTGCAAGATTAGAAAAACAAATTTTTGATCTGTCTACTTTTATTTTATATAATGACAAAAGGATGTCCACTTAGCATCTCCAACACATTCAGGCTTAATATTCAAAGGGCTGGATATTAAGGGCTGAATTGCCCAAAAATACCCAACAGTCGGATGCTCGTTTAATAGGGGTCTGATTGTGGGAACGTATTAAGCTCGGGCGCTTACTTAATAGGTACAAGTAGTGCTGATTAAATAAGCTTATTTAATAGCATGTGCCAATTAAATAAGAGATTAATTTTCACTAAAGAAAAGGGCATGAGCTTTTCATAAATGGGGACTAATTTTTCTCTCTACTCGCCACCGCCTCCATAATCTATTCATTTAACATTACCTTTTCTTCTTTTTCACCATTCTCTTCAGTCTCTTAACTATCTTTTCTCACTGTTATTTCGTTCGAGTTTCCTCCAGCCTATTTCAGTACACATAATCTCTACTCTAGATCCAATTATCGCACTGAGTTTCGATAACATAACATTGCAACCTCCTCTAAACTAGATTTCTTGTTTACAATTTGCCTCCCACTATCGACCGTGTTAATAAGTGGTAAATATTTAAAAAAGAATAATGTCCTAGGTTAGGAAAATAAGAGATTACTTCAACTACTTTGACTAATGTATGCAAACTATCATCTCATAAGAACTTAGATATGCATCAAAATTTCATTGGTTAATTCTTTTTATTTAAAGCGGGTCAGGGGGGTCATTCTTGTGGATGACAATTACACCAAGAATTAAGAAAACACACAACATGGGGAGCAAATTTTAGTAGGCTAATCAAATCAAAAGTCTTAAATTATTTATGGACAACAAAATTTAAACAATATTATAAATCAAAAAATTGACATAACTTAGACATATGTCAGTGAAAGATGATTTAAGGAGATGCAAATGCAATTGCCAATACATCATCTAGAATCTCCTTTTCATTTTTACTTTGACAAAAAAAAGCTTCAATAACTTATGCATATCAAACGTTATAAACATTACAGAAATGTAACATTTGAAATCAATCATATTCCCCCTTAATCTATGTCAACTTCAGTCACGACTAGAATGCCTACATATGAGTAATTTGTTGTAACGACCCGCCTTTTTGCCCGGTTCTTGCCGGTAATTAAACCGACTCAAATCGTTCATAAAGACGAATTGTTATGGGTACTTACATACATTGAACAAAAACAACAGAACTTTTCATTGAATAATTCAATATTACATCAGAGTTACATGAATATCAGAGTTACAGATAAATATACACAGCGGAAGAAATAAAACTCTCAGCGGAAGAACATCATCTAATACAGCGGAAGCTCCAACTCTAGCGTGAACTCTAACTCCGGAAGCACTCTGAATCTTCTCCACAATCCATAACTGCAAACTAAACACTAGCTGCCCGAGTGGGAATTAGTGGGCACCCAGAGTTTAGGAAGGAACAATAAACTCCAGGTCAGTCGTGGGACTGGTGTGAGAACTCAAAACAGTTATCATTTAGGTTTCATTTTAAAGTTGGGTAATTCAACGGACCACGCCGCTAATGCGGAACGGGTTTTACTCCATATGAATTCTCGTGCATAGAAATACGCAATGACTTTTGAAAAATGAAGCTATCATAAGCTCGTCCCACATCACACAATGCAAGCGCACACCAGATGGGCGAGTTTTGTCTTATGATAACCAAACATGATTTCATACGTGAAAATCCTCTTTTAATATTATCATATAGTGTGGAAAAACAAGTTCACAAATAAATGTATTAATCCTAGACGGCATGAGTGTCCCATACCACTATGTCGCCATATATAAATACAATCAAAATCGCATGGCTCGTATTGGAGATTTGGATTTCCAACTTGATGATTCATGGCACGAAAGATCAATCAGGGATACAAAACGAAGTGCCTCAACGGCTTTTTCGACCATACGCGGACACCGAATACACATCGTCAGGGCAGATCAACGGTTTTCGACCAGACGCGGCCCCCCGAACATACCCATCCCCAGTTCACAAGTGGTTTCCCACTGTTGCAGCACTCATCATCAATCATATATATATACAGACCAAACCACCAGTTTCTCATCATCCGGTGTGTGAGGTTTGTCGATGTCACGTCATACACAAAGCTACTCTTCGATAAGCCATGCTTTGATCATCATTAGCTCATATCATACTTGGGTATGCCACATCGTCAATATCTCCACATATCACTGATTCGAATTAATACATATTCTCTAAGAACGTAACTTAGAGACGGAGATATTCAATTGCCACAAATCTGATATATATTCACACGAATCAGTGCTACTTGGTCAATTTCGACGTCAGACACACCATCCATACAAGTCCGTTCTGGGTCTGAACGAAACACAATCCGAAAATTTCCAAATATACTCAGATCTCCTGCCACCCTCGTATCGGGTGTACGGCCCGATCCGAGATGTCAGCAATCGATCCAAATAATCTGGATATTTCCGGTCTTCATTTATCGATTCCAAATCTTGAATTACTTCATAACGTCGCAATATTACTTGGAATGGTTTTCGGACCTATATCCGATCCCGGACTTTCCGAGTAACAAACGTATCTTAAAACAATAGTTACCAATCACACGGGTTTCCCAATTCAAATCTCCTTTCCAAACATTTCCAATTTACTTTGAATTAAATGTTGGATTAAATTCCCCGGAAACCCATTATCCTCAACCCCTTTCAAATTCAACGTTTGTTTCCAAACTTCATTTTCAAAACAACTTAATTAATTCGTCGACATTTGAATAACCAAATCTTTATTTGGATTTTAGATTTCCATTTAAATACCTATGTTTCACATATCAGTTCATATAGAATCAATCGACTTATACTCGATATTGATTCACAAACTCAGGCAACACGATCAGAATCAGGATATGGATACGTTAGTATTTCTGATAGTATTTGTCTGTTCCTATAAATCCATATCGAATATCAGGCGACCAATTTTATTCAAACCCATCTCAATTCCATACCATATGGACGAATCAAGTCCTTTCCATAATGATTCATGTTTGAAGTCTTCAATTCAAATCATTTCAAATAACGTTAAAGCGTTACTGAAAGCGTTGGGAAAATGGTTATTAAGTCAAATAAATCCAAATCATTCTAAATTCAAATTTAAACCATAAATCACCTTTAAATAATATAATATAAATTCATTCTATTCGATTTTCATTGCGGTCGGCGAACGGCATGTACGGCGACCTTTTCAGATTTAAATTTAAACCATAAATAGAAATCATACGATGGAATTTGAAAATTCCTCTTTTATACGAAACCCATTATTATTATAAATCCGTTGTTTTCTGTTCCACGTCAATTCGATTTCATATGTTCAAGTTATAACTATTTGAAATTCGAAACCGATATCGTTGAACTGTCTCTTAACAACGAATTCGATTCCGCTATAAAATGTTTTATATGATTTGTTCAATCCATTTCCAAAACAATTTATTTCATAACTTTAGTTTAAAACCAAATTTATATTTCTCAAAAATCAAGTTTGTCCGAAATCACTTTATATTGCCCAAATCTTCATTTCAAATGAAATATGGATTCTCATGCTTTTCAAAACTTGTTTCATTTCAAATAATCGTTAAATTTGTTCGCATCCAAAAATCCATATTAAACCCGTATTTGAATCATTTCCAAATTTCGAAATTTAAATTTTTTAATAATATATGAGAATTGAAGATTATTTTCAAAACACTTTACTTGAAGATTAACAATTGATATTCAAGAATATATATTACTTGATGCGATAAACTTAAAATACAAATTTATTCTAAATCTAAATAATTCAAATATTTAAACACATTTATACGCCCGATATCGATAAAATAATTCGTTAAATCTCTTTTCTTTTACTTAAACAATCATTCTTAGTATTATCGATAAAATCGACGCTAAATCTCAGATCATTTTAAAGGCAAAACAAAACTTAATAATTCATTGGAAATTTTTCCAAAATTTATTCATCTTAAATTTTGATTTCAAACGATTTCAACAAATTTTCAAATCATTATTAAAATAAAAATATTTATTTAACCAAAAGGAGTATTAAAATCGGTCACCCGTAAGATCTGTAACTATGGTGCATGCGACTTCACTCAAACAGAACAAATGCAATATCTTAACTAAACAAACATGCACCATCCATTCATCACACCCATGAAATAAATCAAGTGTGTACGAAGCGTTATTGTCAGTAACGCTCGGTGTTTTACGGTGTTACTACAGCATACATATCCATCGATCAATCAGCGACATACAACCATAACATTTCAAGCATCCACAACCACTGATTTTCCATCAATTACTATAATTATAAATAATTTATAACAAATTATTTCTACCCAAAATGAAATAATTAAAGTGGAGTTCTCACCTGCGCTGCGCTCTAGTTTCACTGACGAACCCGGTATCAACTGCATATCGGTTCACGAACATTATAATTGACAAGCGCGCACCGTTCTTTGCAATAACATGCATGCACCGTACACCGCTCTACACACGCTCTTGCTTCTCCATGGACGCTACGCTTTGCAAATTTATATTTACATAAATATTTTTTTTCTTTTTTTTCCTTTTTTAAATGAAAGCGGACGTTCGGCGGAGGGAAACATTGGCGAAGTGAGCTACAAAAGCAAAGCGGACTGTTTTTGAAGTGTAGAGAGTCCGACAGTACTTAAAGGGGATGAGAGAGAGAAAAACGAAGTGGATGGGTAGAAAGCTGTGGACATTGCTTCGGTGCGGACTGGGTGCAAAACGTGCGGTTTATAGGGTAGTGGATGGAGTTCGCCATTGATGCTTTGGTGAAAACTGACGTTAGCGGAGGAGTCTGCATGCGATGGCGGTGAATGGAGGAGGGCCGAATGGTTTGAGGTGAGGGAAGTGAGGTGCGGACGTTGGATGAAGGGAGAGAGGTGAGGTGCGGGGAAGAGGACCGAAAGTTGTGAAGAGAGAGGGCAGGGCAGAAGAGCGGACTGGGAAGGAGGTGAAAGTGTGGATGCTACAGGAGGGAAGAGAATTGCATGCGTCCCATTTTTATAATGTTATTTAAGGGTAGTTTGGACTTTTAAAACAAAGCACACATGGCTTGCATGGACAGCACAAATGCATGCGTAAATACACACAAGAAGACACATGTCCTCTTAACAATTTCATTTACATGCACCATCACACGTCCATGCACACTTGTCTTGGCATTAAACTAATTCATGCATGCATGCCAAATATACATTATTTATTTAACTAATTAAAACTTTTTTTTTTTACCATAACATAGTAATATATATAAAGCCCTTTCAAAACGTGAGGACAGTCCATGCGCTGCACCCATACTTGAACATATCCATCCATGCTTTATGTCCAATGTAGTGTATTATTATGTTCCACTTCCAATTTTTGATTTTTAGAGTTATTTACCTCGAGTTGTACTGAAATAAGACCATCATCATAAACAACAACACGCTTTGATTTGAAAACAGCAACAAAACCGGTCTGATTGATCAATTTTGTAAAGCGTCTAAAGGACCACGTTTATACCCAAAATACGTTGAAAAATTATCTGCTTATTTTTCAAAATAAAAATTACAGAAAAATTCTAAAAATTATTTTAAAACAGCGCGTGCAGAAATCGGATGAATATTTTTAACTGATATTTAATTATAATTTATTTTCAAGTCAAACAACTATTAAAAATTAAAAATCCATATAAAATCCATATCTAATTGTTTTTAAAATCTTTATATATTAAATATTTCTTAAAATAAATCTTTCAATAAAAAAAATCATATTATAAAACATTTATATATATATTAATACAAAATTTTATTACCTATAAATATAAAAACCATTATAATAAAAATTACAAAAATCATTTCTATACACAATCTTTAAAATAAGTCTTATACAAAATAAAATTATTTATTTAAACTAAATAAAAAATAAATTTCAAATAATTTAAACCTTATCAAATTCAAAAAAAAAATATTCAGACAAATCTCAAAATATGTTATAAAAATTCAAATTCAAATCTAGAAAATTCTGGTTCGTTACATTCTTCCCCCCTTAAAACTTTTCGTCTTCGAAAAGGAAGATAGTGAAATTTTAAACCTCTTTATAAACTATAAATCAACTTTTCTATATGACTTGGAACAAGTTTTATAAATATTCAAAACAAACAGATTTAAATAGTGGGACACGCATATCATAGTCAGTCCAACATATCATGTCATACAGATCTTTCAAGTTAGCATACAAAACGTATCTAACCTTTCCTGAGCACATACTACGCACTTGGGCAGTCAAAAATACAGTCATCAAGATGTACCTAGCTATCTGTTACTAGTCCTCAAAACCATACTAGCCCAAAACAACTTAATGCATCTGGTACTTAAGATAACATGTAAACACTATATATACAAGGTCCAGACTCATCGCAACTAAACATCTGTTGTATCTGGCCCATCATCGGATGGATCGGTCAAACCAATTTTCTCGGGTTCTTCATCAGCTAACGGCTCCTCATCGTCTGTCATAAAGCCATCATCGTCTACTCCCACGATAAATTCATCGTGCTCACTACCCATAAATCTTCATTAGTCTCGTCCAAGGGCTGGTCTACATCCATTTCTCATCATCTCCCATTTCTGGAAGTAGGTTATCCTCGAATGTAGGTTATTCAAAATCACCCTCATCGGCTACAACATTATTATCGTCTACCACGACCTCATCACCATGTTGGGGTTTCTCCACCTTTTCTATAATATCATCAAATCCACCATTTCCCGCCTCTGGGAGTGGGTCGTTCTCAGCTATAACTACTGGTTATCCCATTTCATGCATCAACATTTCTAACCCGCTCAACAAATACAGGGTCTATAGGCCACTTAATGTCCTCTGGTGCGACCTGCGCTAGTTCGGCACCTCCTTTTTTTCTCTTCCTCTTCAAACATAACTCATTTTAACCATACTATAAGGCTTTATTCATTCTTATTCAAATATATCATCACGCTTTCGCTGCGCACTCTAATTTAGTACGTGCATGTTTCAAACCATCATTATTCAACATTAGAATAAGTTTCAAAATATTTAGAACCAATTCTTAAAATTCATCTTTCAAAATCCATTTTCCCTGCATAATTATATTATATATCAAATACTTCTGAATTTCTATGCAAAACTTATTTGTTTAAGTTCCGTTAACATAATATCTTGAATAAATCAAAGTTATTAGTTTGACACAAAAGGGTATAATGGCCTAAATCAAAATACGCCTAAATCAAAAGATGAACTACTCAAGATCAAATAAGTGGGGTCCAAATTCTAAACAGGATCAAGACAAGAAAGTCAAGTGCACCCGAGTGTAAGCAATTGAAAACGATGATTCAAGTCAAGGTATCCGGCTAAGCTTAAGAAAAAGGGATGAACGACGCTACTCAACGGTTCGAATTAAGCGATGGAACTAACTTAGGCCAAGATAGAGAAGTCGAGCACATATAGTTCCTATTGAGGAAAAATTGGTTTCACCTAGATAAATTTTAAATCATCTTTTTAACCAAATTCTTAACTTAAGTCCAAGATCATTCTCAAATTTCTTGAGGGAGTTTGGTAGCCGAAATATATTTTCGAGAAAATAGTTTAACTTGCATTTTAGTGTTTACAATTCATACTAGGTATAGGTTCGAATATATTTATTTAGCACTCATTTACATGCGTAGGCATGATATCTTATTACTTTTATATTCAAACCTTGGTTAGAATTTGATCAATTCCTTCTATTCAAACTGAGTGATGTTCACATACATGATTAGTGAATAAACTTACTTACATGCATTACCAAAAATTCATTCTCAGTTCTTTAAGTGAGATTTACTTCTATAATTAGTATGTTATCTAGGTTAAGTATGTTTTTATCTTATCTATCTTATATTAATCCTTTTAATATTTCTAATCATATCGAAACCATTTAAGTATTTCTCGACGTCTTAACCGGAATCATATAGTCATCCCACTTTTGAAACTCGAAAATAAGCACTGATGGTGCCATGGTCATCAGTAGAATCATCCTCGAGCGACTAGAATGTGATTCTATATCTATCTAGTACATATAAGATTTCTTATATACGTTGATCGGACGTATATAAAAATCCTTACATACTCGATAGTCCAATCATGACGTCGAATAAAACACTCGAAATCCTTATTTCAAATTATATTCCAAATAATCATTGTTTCAAAATGATTTACTTGTTCAAAAATACCTTATATAGGTTTCAAAAATATACGCTCTCTCGTCATAATATTCCGAGATCTCATTCTAGGGTATTTCTAACCCTATCTCTAATGAGATATTGTAACTCTGAGGAGTCCTATTCCTTTGTCCAAATATGTACGTACCCAATAGCTTTGTATAACCAAAGCTCTGATACCAACTGTAACGACCCGCCTTTTTGCCCGGTTCTTGCCGGTAATTAAACCGACTCAAATCGTTCATAAAGACGAATTGTTATGGGTACTTACATACATTGAACAAAAACAATAGAACTTTTCATTGAATAATTCAATATTACATCAGAGTTACATGAATATCAGAGTAACAGATAAATATACACAGCGGAAGAAATAAAACTCTCAGCGGAAGAACATCATCTAATACAGCGGAAGCTCCAACTCTAGCGTGAACTCTAACTCCGGAAGCACTCTGAATCTTCTCCACAATCCATAACTGCAAACTAAACACTAGCTGCCCGAGTGGGAATTAGTGGGCACCCAGAGTTTAGGAAGGAACAATAAACTCCAGGTCAGTCGTGGGACTGGTGTGAGAACTCAAAACAGTTATCATTTAGGTTTCATTTTAAAGTTGGGTAATTCAACGGACCACGCCGCTAATGCGGAACGGGTTTTACTCCATATGAATTCCCGTGCATAGAAATACGCAATGACTTTTGAAAAATGAAGCTATCATAAGCTCGTCCCACATCACACAATGCAAGCGCACACCAGATGGGCGAGTTTTGTCTTATGATAACCAAACATGATTTCATACATGAAAATCCTCTTTTAATATTATCATATAGTGTGGAAAAACAAGTTCACAAATAAATGTATTAATCCTAGACGGCATGAGTGTCCCATACCACTATGTCGCCATATATAAATACAATCAAAATCGCATGGCTCGTATTGGAGATTTGGATTTCCAACTTGATGATTCCTGGCACGAAAGATCAATCAGGGATACAAAACGAAGTGCCTCAGCGGCTTTTTCGACCATACGCGGACACCGAATACACATCGTCAGGGCAGATCAACGGTTTTCGACCAGACGCGGCCCCCCGAACATACCCATCCCCAGTTCACAAGTGGTTTCCCACTGCTGCAGCACTCATCATCAATCATATATATATACAGACCAAACCGCCAGTTTCTCATCATCCGGTGTGTGAGGTTTGTCGATGTCACGTCATACACAAAGCTACGCTTCGATAAGCCATGCTTTGATCATCATTAGCTCATATCATACTTGGGTATGCCACATCGTCAATATCTCCACATATCACTGATTCAAATTAATACATATTCTCTAAGAACGTAACTTAGAGACGGAGATATTCAATTGCCACAAATCTGATATATATTCACACGAATCAGTGCTACGTGGTCAATTTCGACGTCAGACACACCATCCATACAAGTCCGTTCTGGGTCTGAACGAAACACAATCCGAAAATTTCCAAATATACTCAGATCTCCTGCCACCCTCGTATCGGGTGTACGGCCCGATCCGAGATGTCAGCAATCGATCCAAATAATCTGGATATTTCCGGTCTTCATTTATCGATTCCAAATCTTGAATTACTTAATAACGTCGCAATATTACTTGGAATGGTTTTCGGACCTATATCCGATCCCGGACTTTCCGAGTAACAAACGTATCTTAAAACAATAGTTACCAATCACACGGGTTTCCCAATTCAAATCTCCTTTCCAAACATTTCCAATTTACTTTGAATTAAATGTTGGATTAAATTCCCCGGAAACCCATTATCCTCAACCCCTTTCAAATTCAACGTTTGTTTCCAAACTTCATTTTCAAAACAACTTAATTAATTCGTCGACATTTGAATAACCAAATCTTTATTTGGATTTTAGATTTCCATTTAAATACCTATGTTTCACATATCAGTTCATATAGAATCAATCGACTTATACTCGATATTGATTCACAAACTCAGGCAACACGATCAGAATCAGGATATGGATACGTTAGTATTTCTGATAGTATTTGTCTGTTCCTATAAATCCATATCGAATATCAGGCGACCAATTTTATTCAAACCCAACTCAATTCCATATCATATGGACGAATCAAGTCCTTTCCATAATGATTCATGTTTGAAGTCTTCAATTCAAATCATTTCAAATAACGTTAAAGCGTTACTGAAAGCGTTGGGAAAATGGTTATTAAGTCAAATAAATCCAAATCATTCTAAATTCAAATTTAAACCATAAATCACCTTTAAATAATATAATATAAATTCATTCTATTCGATTTTCATTGCGGTCGGCGAACGGCATGTACGGCGACCTTTTCAGATTTAAATTTAAACCATAAATAGAAATCATACGATGGAATTTGAAAATTCCTCTTTTATACGAAACCCATTATTATTATAAATCCGTTTTTTTCTGTTCCACGTCAATTCGATTTCATATGTTCAAGTTATAACTATTTGAAATTCGAAACCGATATCGTTGAACTGTCTCTTAACAACGAATTCGATTCCGCTATAAAATGTTTTATATGATTTGTTCAATCCATTTCCAAAACAATTTATTTCATAACTTTAGTTTAAAACCAAATTTATATTTCTCAAAAATCAAGTTTGTCCGAAATCACTTTATATTGCCCAAATCTTCATTTCAAATGAAATATGGATTCTCATGCTTTTCAAAACTTGTTTCATTTCAAATAATCGTTAAATTTGTTCGCATCCAAAAATCCATATTAAACCCGTATTTGAATCATTTCCAAATTTCGAAATTTAAAATTTTTAATAATATATGAGAATTGAAGATTATTTTCAAAACACTTTACTTGAAGATTAACAATTGATATTCAAGAATATATATTACTTGATGCGATAAATTTAAAATACCAATTTATTCTAAATCTAAATAATTCAAATATTTAAACACATTTATACGCCCGATATCGATAAAATAATTCGTTAAATCTCTTTTCTTTTACTTAAACAATCATTCTTAGTATTATCGATAAAATCGACGCTAAATCCCAGATCATTTTAAAGGCAAAACAAAACTTAATAATTCATTGGAAATTTTTCCAAAATTTATTCATCTTAAATTTTGATTTCAAACGATTTCAACAAATTTTCAAATCATTATTAAAATAAAAATATTTATTTAACCAAAAGGAGTATTAAAATCGGTCACCCGTAAGATCTGTAACTATGGTGCATGCGACTTCACTCAAACAGAACAAATGCAATATCTTAACTAAACAAACATGCACCATCCATTCATCACACCCATGAAATAAATCAAGTGTGTACGAAGCGTTATTGTCAGTAACGCTCGGTGTTTTACGGTGTTACTACAGCATACATATCCATCGATCAATCAGCGACATACAACCATAACATTTCAAGCATCCACAACCACTGATTTTCCATCAATTACTATAATTATAAATAATTTATAACAAATTATTTCTACCCAAAATGAAATAATTAAAGTGGAGTTCTCACCTGCGCTGCGCTCT